>JARUPZ010000002.1:3791048-4151901 GCA_031213475.1 Nereocystis luetkeana | reverse complement strand
TATCCACAGGCTCCGCTTACTTGCCAGCTAGGGGGGAAAAACACAACCGCTCGACGATGCCGATTAACCTTTTAGATCCCTCAAACAGCGAAACCTTTAAACCAAATTCCACCCAGCGGTAGGGAGATAGGAAAGCGTGCTTGCGGGGAGGGAGGTGGGGGGGGGGGGGGGGGGGGGGGGGGGGGGAAGGTCCGTTATCGCACAAAATTGAAGACAGGCCTCCGAAAACACAAAACAGAAAAAAAAACGCTTGAAGGTGTCATACGAACCTTAAAATTCGCCAAGTCTTATCACAAACGACTGTCTCGCGGAACGAAAAATGCGCTGCCCGAGCGATGCAAGCTCGGGTGGATCTAGCCAAACCAATCCAGCCCGCTACACCCGACAACCATCACCCCAGCAGCTCCTCTACCTCCCCCCCCCCCCCCCCAACGCTGACATTCCAACACCCCCACCGGTACCCATTCATCCATACACCCATCCGCCCCGTGATCCCCCCCCCCCCATTCTCACACACATACAATAACATGAAAAAGAAAATGAAAAAGAAGAGAAAAGAAAATAGAAAAAAAACACGCACACGCACACGCACACGCACACGGACTTTTCATAACTATGGCACCCATCGTCTTTCCTTCCCTTGGTGGTCGTACCACCGGCGCCGCTCGCTACTATTATCGGTGCAACGGGCTAAAGTCCCGGCGCCTCCCCTACGCCACCTCGCCCCTAGCACACACTCCACTTACCCCCCCCCCCCCCCCCCAACCCCTTCCCGTTGCACTCCGCACTCGGAGTTTCAGCCCCCAAGCACCCCCCATGGTGCTCGTCGTCTAGACCGCCGTCCCCCCACCTCACCCCTCCAATAATCGAGGCAAGTCGGCAATACCTTCGCGGTTTTCTCCCCCCCCTCTATCGCAACGCCCCTACCTCTCCACAGCCTGCTTGGCACCACAGAAGCACAGAAAGCTAATTCATAGCGGAAAAAGTAGCGCCGTGAAGGCGTCCGTCAGCGCCTCCCTCCCCCCCCCCCCCCCCCCCCCCCCCCCTCCCACTCACCCACCCCCGCTCCCCTTTCCAACCCCTCCTCCTCGCGTCACGGACCCGCGACCTTAAGCTTCAAAAATCTTTTTATTTCGCAAAGAGAGGGTCCGGGAACCCCACCCGGCAGACACGCCCGCCCGAAATCACCCAACACGCCTTCCACGCATTAGACTCCCCCCCCGCCCCGCCCCCCCTTCGCGTTGCATCACAACATAGCGCACGGTATCAGTCTCTCGCACGCCCATTACCCACCCGCCCCCCCCCACGCCCTCCCTGCCTCCCTCCGGCGTTCCGCCCCCCCCCCCCCCCCCCCTACGGCAACCGAAGGGATGCGAGGGTCTACGGTCATGCGACTACGGCCATGCACTACATGATTTGAGTACACCCCCCGCAACTATTGGCGCCCTGACGCCCCCCCCGCCTCCCTCCCACGTCCCGCCTCTGTCACCCGCCCCCCCCCCCTCCCCCCCCAAACTCCGGACGCCCCCACGCCCTCTCTCTCTTAGCGGGTACCCTTTCTGACCCACGATTGCTTGCCGAACGCCGCGGAGCCTGCCCCGATGCCTACTGACTCCGCCACTAGCGCCCGAAACCCCCCCACAATGTAATGCATTTCCTCCTCTGTCTCGCAAGAAAAGTCCAGCTGCGGAGTGAGTAAGACACACGGCAAACGTGCCACCAACACATTGAAGCAGCAAGCAGGGGAGGGGGTCCGAGCGGGGGAGGAGTGGGGGGGGGGGATAAAAAGCAGAAAGAAGGGGAGGGGGTCAGAATGGCGGAGGGAGGGGGAGAATTCAGGCTCTCGGGGGTCCGAATGTTTCCGGAGCGTCATGACGACTGCGACAGACCCACCCTCAACTGTACTCTCAACGCTGACGCCGGCCGGCCGAACGGCCTCCGTGGTCCTCCACGCGACCCCCTCCCCCCCCCCCCTGCAAAACCCTATGACGGCACCTCCTTCCAACATGCAGAGAGAGCTTCCAAAACGGCTACCCACCCCCCTGCGTCATACGGCTACGGCCATGCATGATATCGAGTACACCCCCCTCCCCCCCTCCAAATATCTTAGGAGACTGCGATTCGACCCCTCGATTGGCCACCCCATGTACTACAACTACAGTACTAATAGTACCATGGCCTTGGCGCGCCTTTTCTACCCACCCCACCCCCCCCGCCCGACCCGGCTTCTTGATCCGCCACATTCGAACACCCTTGGACCCTTTTAGGACTCCGGTCCCGTTTTGGGGACAAACAGTCTAATTCCAAGTAATTTGTTCCCAATTGTCCCCAAAACGAGACTGCAGTCCTAAAACGGTTAAACCCGTTCTGTTGGGACCGCACCTTCCTGTCTCTACAAACGACTTAAGAATTAGAGTAAAACCTGCGTATATGTAGAGGGCAGTCTAAAAGGGTTATAACTGGGGCTGGGCACTGGCACAGTATGTACTGGCAGTAGTAATACACTGATTGACCTGGCCGGCATATTCGCCTGTAGTACATTAGGCACGGCCAAGAAACACGCCATATTATATAACTGTAAGGAAACCCCCTATATGCGTTTGGGGACGAGAGGGCAGAGAGGAGAGACAGGATGCTACTGCAAGCCGGTAGACTAATTTAACTTTTGACGACAGTATAATGGCTACTGACTGAGCCAGCCAGTGCCCAGCCTCACTTACAATCGTCACCGCATGTATCCGAAACAGAATCACACCATTGGTTTCACTCACCGTCCGCGAAAGATAAACGAGACTAAAGCCTCTTCGCAGGGCCTCCTCTGTGGGACAGCCTTGACGCAGCGGGTTCGAACCGGTCTTGTCTTCGTGCTCTGGGTCTTTGTCAGTCCCCATGCGCACCTGACAAAAACACCAGAAAATAGAAACCGGAACGAGAAAAAAAAAAACACAAGAGAAGGCGATACGAAACAGCACAAGAGGGGGTGGGTGGGTGGGTGGGTGGGGCCCGTCACACCGACACAGAACACGAAAACAAGGAATAGCACATCAACAGCAAAAACAAAAAACAAAAAACATCCACGAAAATCAGTCAAAGCTCGCGCGCGGCTCATGAAACCACTGACCACCGCGGCCCGGGTGGTGCTGATGCTAGAACACAAAAAAAAGCGCTCCCCGATCATCCCGACTCTTGTCGAGCGACGAGAGAGATAAGAGAGATGCCGCAAGCGGCCGCATCGATCGGCCGAATCGGTTCGAATCGAATCGGTCAGTTCGGTAGCAGCAGCAGCAGTAGCAGCAGCAGCAGCAGCAACAGCGGCAGCATCAGTGGAATGCTCTCCGTCGACAACATTGTAGCCAACAAAACGCTCGGCGGGCCTCGGGCCCATCCATCTGACCCAGAGGAAAGTGAATCCGACCAAGCACACCTGCCCCAAGCAACCTTATGCACCTTTCCCCTCCGTGTCGTCAACCGAAGTCAGTAGCACACGGCCATCGATAGGTGATACCAGGCATAAATGTAAGAGCAGCACAAAAATTCGACGAATAAGTCGACGAATGGCAGGAGCAGCACAACAAATACATGGCTATGGAAGAAACAAAGCGCGGGGGGAGGGTGGGGGGGGGGGGAAGAGCAAAACACGTTGTTCACCTCTAGCGAATGTGTACGAAATTCACACACCTCCACTTCCGACAAAACAGGAAACAATAATGGCAGCAGGGCGCAGCAGCATAGAGTGGACAGCAGCCGTGCCACCTCTTAATACCTGGTATATACTAAGGTGTTGCGATCTATACAGAGCCTTGCCACGCCCGGCAAACAAGCGCCAGGTCAGAGTTGGGGTTTGAGAAAAAAATCCCGGGTCGGGTGTTGGTCGGGTACTGATCCGCCGCATTCATACATATATTGTCCCGCACATATCCTACGTGGAACATACGTAGTTCTATTCGTCTCGTACACAGTGCGTGTCAACCATTTTCTTGAATAAGTTGGTTGAGCAACCCTCCGAGCAAAAGGTAAACTCGACAACGAACAACAAATATACCTACAAGTGTCTCGACACTATTAATACTGCTGCAGAGCAACTACCACACTATCCACTCACGACCTATTCATTCCGATGAAACTTCCAGGCGGAAACTATTAGTGAGTTACAACAAATAAAGCATTCAGAGTCACGTTGTACTTGAACCATCCATTTCGTCGAGGTTGGTTCCAAGATCTGCGAAGCCCCTGCAAAAACAAAAAACATAAAACGGCCGACAAAAGGCAAAAGACAAAAGGACAAAACAAAGACGCCTGGCTGCTGACCCGTGGATGAATAACTCCCCCCTCCCCCTCCGCCTCCACCTCCGCCCCCGCCCCCGCCCTCGACCCAAAAACTTGCCTGCGCCAAGGACAGCAACGAAAATTCCGGCGTGCCAAGCGTGAGCTTGGACAGCGACGCTCGCTTTCCCTTGGCCATGCGGAAGTGTACCCCGTCATCCACAGAGTAGATCATACGAGCGCTGCGGAACCAACCCGAAACAAAAACAGAACAAACGGTGCGGCGATTCGAGAAAAGACAAGGTCGAAAGGGGGTGGGGAGGGGGGGGGAGCGGAGGGCAGGAAGAGGAGGGGCGTGGACGGCCTGTTAATGTTGTACCAGGTAATACGTATGTAAATTGTGTGCCCGCCACGTGTTAGGTCAGGAGCCAAGACAGGCGAGGCGTGGGAGGGTTGCTCACAAGCCATCTCCACCTATAACCAAACTCCCCAGCGTTTTTCTCCTCGCCCCTTTCCTCCTTGGGTGCCCGCATGACATGTGGCAGCACCTTGCTGCTGCTGCTGCTGCTGCTGTTACTGCTATTACGGGGGACCATAGTTAATAGGACCAAATATTGTGAGTAAAAATGGTTAAATATATAGGTTTTTATGTGTACCATAGGTCCTATTAACTATGGTCCCCCGTAATATGACGTATACATACATGAACAGAAACACTCGCACCAATGCAAAAACGCGTCGTCTCTGATTCTACAGTAAATAGTTTTTGCCCGCCGGACACGATAGATACTGGATCGTTCCGAGGATTATTTTGAGGGTAGTGTTACGGTTATAACCCTTTTCAGTGCCGCAAGTCCCGTTGTGGGGACAAACCACTCAAATTCCAAGCAATATGTCCCCAAAACGGAACTGCAGTCCTAGAAGGGTTGATATTAGGACAGGGTCTAGGGTCAGGGTAGATACAGATAGTACGGGGGACCATAGTTAATAGGACCTGTTGTATACATAAAAACCTATATATTTAACCATTTCTACTAACAATATTTGGTCCTATTAACTATGGCCCCCCGTAATAGTACATTGTTATGGTATGGTTAGAGATAGCCGCATTCGTCTCGTGCACAAAGCATCGTAATATCATAACATAATAACCCTAAACCACACCAGTCTCGACTGCCGGCAAGCGGTCATCATCAGCAATCAGCCATTCATGACGCTTTTTTCGCGTGGAGTACATTTCCGTGCGTCCAGAGTTCCAAGTTTTACTTTCCTTACAGAAGGGCTATCGCCTTGACCCTTGTAGGACTGCAGTCCCGTTTCGGGGACAAATTACTTAGAATTTGACTGGTTTGTCCCCAGAACGGGACTGCGGTCCTAAAAGGATTGGAAAAAAAAGTTGTGTTTTGGTTTGTCTCGCAGTCTACGTTCGTACCAAGTTCCGGTATGTTGACAGCTCCCGGGACAGGCCGCGCTTTTTACGGCAGAACGATTGGGCCTCGGTTCTGACGAAAATGCCACGACGGCCAAAAAATTACGGGGGGCCATAGTAAATAGGACCTACGGTACACACACAAACCCACATAACTAACTATTTTTCCTAACAATATTTGGTCCTATTTACAATGGTCCCCCGTAATAGTCTCGACGTACTCGTATCAGGTTTTGAGTATTCTACATAAGAGTAGTAGATAAATTGAGAACTGCCCCAGAAAGCGCTGGGGATACCCGATCACACTAGGGTGATATGATAACACACCCCCTCGGACGATTTTTAAAGGTGGGTTTCTCGACAACGGGGAGGAGGGCGTACTGAGTACGACGAGCGGTGCGTCTATGCAACCTTCTTCCTGGAATCTTTCCAGAGCAACCATTTTTCGTTGTGTGCGACCCCCATGTCTTGATGGAAACCGGGTCTTCCTGAAATTCGTCCCCGGGGGTGTGTTATCTCAGTCCGATCAGGACTGCAGTCCCGTTTTGGGGACAAACCACTCAAAACCGAACTTGTTTGCCCTCAAAACGGGACTGCGTTTCTAAAAGGGCTGAACGGTACCCCAGGGTGGAATTGAAGGGGTGTGCCAGTGTCTTCTTCGACCATCCCGAGGACGACGACGAGCATATTCGGCCAGAAAACTATCAAGATATGAATACTGCTGCAAGACCTATGCCAATGGAAACGCGAAGTTCAAAAGTTATTTTTCAAATTTATCGCTTTAAAAAAACAGCCGAAATTTTTCTCGTAAAAAGAGAAAAATGTTTGATTTTTTCTTTTTTTTTCCCCAACGGCTGCAGGCGGCGCAATTTGTGTTTTTCTGGTCGCAAATTGTCAACACGGTGATCGAAACCAGCTCGTGCGACGATCGACGCTCGATCTTGACATAGACTCAGCCCACGGCCAACCCACTCGGTATCTGGCAAGCCCAACGAGTATAGATGACGGCCTCGAAGATATCAGGCGGATCCATGGTCTAGGGGGCGAGAGCTTGCCGGCGGCGTCCTACGGTATCCTCCCAAACCTGAAAAAAAGTCTTTTTTTTGCCATTCGAGACGGATGGAGAAGTTGTCTTCTGCTTTGTGCAAACCAGCGGCCAAATGTTTTTTTATCACACGTCTGGTCAGCTCCCACCACATGACACCGGCCATGGTGTGAAGACGGTGACCCTGGGGTGGGTCGGAGCCCCTAACGAGTGCACGCCGTTCAGAATTCATGACGCAGTCGTTGGTTTTGTTGATCGATGTCTGCCGAGGACTCGGAATCTCGCCGCTTCGAACCAAAGATCAGCCTGAGTTTTTCTCAAGCCGATGTTGGCCCAACATCGGCCCCAGATTTGCTTTTTTCGGGCTTTTCCAAAAGTTAGGAACTTTTTGTTTTTTTAGGTGGCCCATGGGAAGCGTGTTCTGAATTTTTTGGCGGGTATCTTTGAAATTCAAACTTTTTATTGCAACTTCGCTGTACCATTGGCATAGGTCTAAATCTGTAAACTTTGGTTGAAAATACACAAATACGAGAAAACTATATATTTGAATGGAATTCGAACATTATACGTGTACGCACAGATCATGAGCGCGTTCAATTTTTTCAGTATCGGTCACTCAACCGGTCGATTTCACAGCAGACGTACAGGTATACATACAAGCAGTACTGCTTTTGTAGTTGTGATATTCACGATTATTAATATTATCAGTACGTACGTATTAATACATACCTGGTAGGCAATTCTGCCCAGACACAATTTCTCGATAATTTTCCAAGATGTTTTCCCATCATAGTATCATAGCTCGCGCTACTTGTACATTTGGCTACTCTTATACTGTATATATATTGCGGGGGACCATAGTTAATAGGACCTGTGGTATACATAAGAACCTATATATTTAACCATTTCTATCAACAATATTTGGTCCTATTAACTATGGTCCCCCGTAATAGTACATCGGCACTTATGATGCGTACATCAAGGTACGTACCGCTTCAACCCCTTTGTTGAAGCCATTTCCCCACATTACAAAAACCTATACGTAATGTCAAATTTCAAGCGGGCTGTCGCCAAAACTTGAACGCAGCTCTCAAAGTTCCGAACGGCGCTCCCGGTGTGTGGGCCAATTCATTACCAGGTATTACGGGGGACCATAGTTAATACGACCTATGGTATACATAAAAACCTATATATTTAACCATTTTTACCAACAATATTTGGTCCTATTAACTGTGGTCCTCCGTAATGGGGATTAGAGAGAAGAACAGGCTTAAAAGTATGCAGTTATTAACCCCCTCTTGGGACTCCAGTCCCGTTTTGGGGACAAACCTTTCAAATTCTCGTCCATAAGACGGGACTGCAGTCCTAAAGGGCTTCATATTAATAGTTGATAGTGCACGTCGGTAGTGCACGTCGGTAGGGCGCTGAATCAAGATCGGCTGAATCAGATCGGCTGAAACAGCTCGGCTCAAAACAGACTGATTTAATCACACACGACACTTTATTTTTATTTTCACCCATGGTACCTTTGTACCAGGTACACAGCAGCTGGTATGATATGATAACATAAAACAGAAGAGGTGGTTCCCGTTGCAAGTTCTACCTGGTAAGACATACTTTATGACGCGAGTACGGCTATTAATAGCATAACTTTTAGAACCGCAGTCCCGTTTTGGGGACAGACCTGTCAAATTTCAAGTAGTTTGTCCCCAAAACGGGACTGCGGTTCTAAAGGGGATAAGGCGAACATGCCTTGACACGACCTACCAGGTATAAAGTAGGAGCTTACAACTTGCCTTGTGCCTTGTATAGGCTATGGAGATACCTATACGAACGCGGGCGATCGCCTTATTCAAACGACTCCCTACACAGAAAAAGTACAAATACATCGTAAGGCACTGCTGCCCCTCACCTCGCCGCGCGCTGCACAGGCAGTCCATTGTTTTCGCAACCGCTACTAATATTATACAGCTCTTCGCGCAATATATGTTTCTTCAGATACGTCGGTGATCTTCGGGCAGCTTGGAGTGTATGCCGGAGCAAGCAGCAACGACGAGACGCCATGCCCCCCCCCCCGCCCCTTTCCCCCCCATTCAAATACACCCCTTCTCCAAGGCGAAACCCACTATCTCACAATCACCCCCCCCCCCCCTCTCTTCCCCCCGCTCAAATCCAACTCTCGTCCTAAGCCGCCTTTACCTCACCCATGATTTTTTTGTCTAGGATAAATCATGGAACTCGGAGAATTTGGTGTCGCTCGCGTGTGGTTCCAACAACATGATATTATATCATAGCACTGCAGCAGTGGTCTTTTTTTCTCGCTACGTACGTTTAGGCCACTCAGGCGAGTGGCTCTTCACCTCTCGCTCAAAGGAAGGCTTGGAGACATTCTATTAATACTATGTACCAGGTAGCTACATATCGCGAAACCACAAAATCATAAAACCTACCAGGGTACGACTGATTGTGAATGAGAAGGAAATTGAGTCTGCCGAGTCACAGCAGTAGTGCGGTTGCGAAGCTACACCAGTCGTAGGACCGAAGTCACCCCATCCATGAGTAAAACCAGTCTACTACACCCGCCAAAACTGGCTTCCATGACGGCATATGTATGCCTACAAGAGACCCGGCCAAGCAAGTAGACGTAAAAGGTGAATCGCAGAGCAAAATCTATTTGCACATCATGTTTGGAGATCGTTAGAGCGGTACTGATCATTGGTTCATACCCTGGTATTAGATAGTATGTAAGTGTACTAGTAAAGTGTACCGTATCTGAGGCGTTCTTCATGATATGCAAGGCATCTCACACCCAGGTGCAGTACGAGCTGAAACAAACGACAATAATCTGATGGAAGTAGGCAGCAAGACCTCATTGTATACCAGTATACTGCAGGTCCACAGCTGCCGTTCATCACAGACTATCCCGATGTAGCTGGACGTCAAGCTTGCGCGGAAAACACGCGTCCTGGGAACACGATAGAACACGTTCTCTCGCAGCTCCAAGCCTGACAGTTGGCACTCAAAAAAATACTAATGCTGTTTGCTGCATGGCTGAATAGTACCGGCATGTGAGGCGATACGCCTTACAAAGGCACCGTCGACAAGCCTTACAAAGGCGTTGTTCGGCGATTAGGCGAGTACGGCCACAAGTATGAGGCGGCTTCAAGCCGCCTGTCACCACACAGCAATAGTACAGCTATTAATAGTAGTACATAGTATTAGTAGTCGCCTTATAACTGAACCACCACTGCTGCTGTTCCGGTACATTTTACACGAACCCACATGGCACAAGTACCTACGTACGTGACGTGCTATAATGATACAGCGAAACGGCTGAGATACTCAAAGAAATAGAGACGGACGGAGGCAAGGTCGGGCCAGGCACGTCGACGAAAACTGAAAACAAGCTCGATTCCATGACACCAGGTACCAGGTACGTACGAGTATGATATAATATCACGTGGACGAATGGAATAATATGAAAATAGGCTTCGTAGTTCGTACCTGGTACGAGGGTGAGTTAAGTGCAAGAGGGTTATGCAATCGTTGCAATGGCCTGATACCAGGTATACTGAAATTAACACGTATGTTGTTATGATGTACCTGGTACCAGGTATACGTATACGAGGTACCAGGTCATGTATGATATGTACCTGGTATGTTAGATGATACGTAAAAAGGGAATTTGGAATTTACACATCATATACATCGTTGCACAAGCATTATCTTGTTGGATTCCCGGCGGTACAAAATTGGAATTCAAAAAGTTCCGAGATTCGAGATAACGTCCGCGGCACCCATGCCCGCTATAACATACAGCAGTCTTCACACCTCGCTATCATCGTACCGGGTACGATTCCCAAAAAAAGAGAATCAGAAAAGAGAAAAAAGCGTGCTCCTTCCGTTCTTTCATGTGAAACAAAGAAAACAGAGCGAGCGTCGTTTCGGGTATTATGTTTTGTACGACCAGCAGCAGTATGGGCCGTCAACAGAGTCGGTATGATATAATATTAACCCTTTTAGGACCGCAGTCCCGTCTTGAGGACAAACTACTTGAAATTTGACTGGTTTGCCCCCAAAACGGGACTGCGGTTCTAAAGGGGTTAATAGTACGAGCACAAACAATGAAGGGGGCAGACAATGTCAGCAAGAGGACCACAGAAAAAAAACGAATCACGGGTTCGCGCCTGGACTTTTTTTTTTTTTTTTTTTTGCTCATTCCATTTATTATCGTCGCACATCTTCTTCTCTCTCTCCTTCCAACTCGTAACTCAGATCCGGGGTCACATAGCAGGCTCTTCTACCCCCTTCCCGCTACGGTACGTGCCTTCATTTTTATCGCGAGAAGATTTCAGCCTTTTCTTCCCTGGTCGACTCGCATCGAATTGTGACTACCCACGTTATTTTTCCTTGTTACTTTCTCCTTGGTTCTTTGTCTTACTCTGTTCACAAGCAGTGGTGTTTTTTGTTTTTTCTTCTTTTTTCCAGCTCGTTCTTTTTCAAGTGTTGGCCACCTCGCCTGCGGGGGGGGGGCACGACAGATTGTTTCTCTTAGATTTTGGTTTCATTTTTCTTCTTTTTCTCTTTCGATTTGTCTACCTTGTTTTTGTTTTCTCTTTGATTGTTTCTTTTCGTTTCACTATTTCATAGATTGCGTATGTCGTGCCTGTCGTATCTAGTACCAGGTATGATGACATGGCTTTGCATTGCCCACTGCAGTGCACACTGCACACGTGGCAACGTAGTATCTCTGTGGCGTAGCTTTGTGACCACAGAACTTGTATCTCTTCTAGGATTGAAGAATCGGCACGGACACTGGTTGTGCTGGATGTCGACGGGTAGAAAGAACGGTTTAATGTGAAGAACACACACACACACACACACGCTGCAAGGCGCCCTCAACGATTGAATCCTTTTGATTTTGATTTTTGCAAATAAAGTTAAATGTCCGACCCACCTGGGGCCCGAACCCAGGACTCAAACACAAGTAGAATTCGACTTGAACCACCGGGGCGATATAGTGTGCAGAATAGTATCTACCGGTACTCGTCACTGGTTTTTGTAGTTTAACGAGTTGTATACCCTTCATCATGGGGAATAACCTACGCAATTATCAGGGACGTGGTATCATAACTGCTGTGCTGCACCTTTTTGTGTCAGACAGTCCAGGAAGAGATGACGATCGTTGATATTCGTGTGGCAGTAAGGTTCGATTGCTCCTTTTTTCACTGCATATCCGCGAGTCTTCACTCTGTGACAGCACTCCAGATAGCAGGCAGGTGTGTTCCTCTTTCGTTTTCACGACTACCGTGCGTTTCGTACGGTGCAGGCAGCACTTCAGACAGCATCCGCTGTAGTCAGCAGCCACGAGTTGGTTAGTGGTGGGAACGGGGGTACTCTTCTATATTATAGTTGAGAGGATATACCCGCGGCCATGTTAGTTCAGTTTTGCACATTGGTTTTATCTTGTGTGCGCTTTTTCCGTCTCGTGTATTTTGAGGCAGCCGAATTTTCGATTTTTTTGTTTTTCGGATCTTCCTAGGGCTCCAGCACCTTTGTGTGACCACGGACTCCTTCGTCAGAGAGTTAATGTGAGAACAACAACAACAACAACAAGTGTGCTTGTATGTGCCGATTTTACGCCTGCAGAAAAATATTAAAATTTTCTCTCGAGCCTTCGAAATTCATGCCCTGGTGCTCGGTACAGAGGGCAACTTCATACTGGTACAAACCAGCGGAGAAATTGCGCACACACGCGTGGTCTTCCTGAGAGTGAAGGTACGTACCAGAGGGTAGTTTTTGTACCACCTGGCACACCCTGTTGCCGTCTGGTGCTTTGACCCCGCAGCGCCCCACCCAGAACCTTGCACGTACGTGCAATTTCTCTGTATTTTTTGTGTACATACATAGTCCGTGAAGTGTCGCGCGAAAGGGCCTGGGACGAGGCAACTCGAACGATCGGCCTTTTATGGCAGACTGCATCTACAAAAAGGGTGAAAACGTACTTAGGACAAGTTTGAATGTAGGCTACGAGTAGAGGCTACAGACGCTAATGGTGGTGCAGCAGGAGCAGCAGCAGCAGTACCACCTACCATGTCGTATAACACGCAAAAATAACAACTTCCCTAAAAAAAAAAAAAAAAACAGAACCTATTTTCTCGAAAGCATGCCGTAAGGGAGGCGGCAAACACGAACAACGAAAATGATGGCATTGGAAATAATATCGGAAATATCTCGCCGAGATATTTTCAGACGCGTCGCTTGCCGTTTCACTCCCTCCCCGTTGTCGAAAACATCAGCTTTGGAAATCGCCCGAGGGGGTGTGCTATCCTATCACCGGGGGGTGGTACGGTAGCAGTAAAAAAAAACAGCAGCAGCAGCAAAGGTTACGGTAGAAGCCACCGCATCAGGCATTGAATAACTTTTCACGTACACGAAAACAAAAGCAGACAAGAAGTACCCACTCGCAGCCACTCGAAGAAAACAAAAAAACAAGATTCAAGAAGCGTCCAAACACGAGGAGAACATGTTTGCGGCTTGCGGAGCGGACGGGGTTTGTCTGCCGCAAGCCTGGACCTGAGACGCATGCGCCCAACGAGGATACCTGGTATCTATTAATAGAATACCTACCGGAACGGAATCAATGTATCTTGAGGCCGCGGGTCGGACCTTTCCTCTTCCCCCCCCCCCCCCCCCCCCCCATTTCCTCGTTTTTCGCGGTGGGGGTAGCAGAGTTAGCCTGTTCAGCCCCGATCCTCGCGTTTATTTTTGGTCTTCCTCTGTCTCACAGTCTGTGACCGCAGAAGAATCAGTATCTCTCTAGGATAAGGGATCAGGACGGACACTGGGTGTACTGATGAAGGCTGGGTAGAAAGGACGATCTAATGTGAAGACAACAACAACATACGAGTACAACAACAACAACAACATACGGGTACAACAACATTTTTTTTGTTTTGGCTAGGATAGGGTATATAGGGTGTTTTTGGTCAGCACGAAACCTTAACCTTGTATTCCATGCGACGAGAGGTTCTCTGCTTCTGATTTCAATAGTGAACTAGTGGAATTAATAGTGAGGTAGAATTACGTGGATCGGCGTCGGCGCTGACGAAAACCGCAACCATGCCATCAACCATGCCATCAACAATGCGATCCCGGAGGGCACAAAACGCAAGCAAGTCTCATCCAAAACGACCTGAGGTGACGGATGGCCTGCGCACAAAAAGCCGAAAGCCGCGAAATCGAGCACCGCCCTCTGTACATACGTGGTGCGCGAACGGGGTGAGAGTGCTACCTACGCTCACGACGTCCTTCGTAGGCAGGCCTGCAGGAATCGCTGAATCGCTTTTCTCGTGTGTTGTGGTTCAGGTTGTACGGGATCAGTAAGCGCCAAACAACACCTCGGCCAGATCATGATCTATCCATCTGTCTACAGCAGTAGATCATCTAGTTCCTCACCTGTCGTAGTGAGAGGTTGAAGAGGATCTGCACAGTACATATAAATCCAGCCCAGGATACATGTGCTAGATCGTGCCGATCGTACGTTTTCCACCCTAAAACATGAGCTCCTGCTGCCGCAGATAATATATACCGGGAGTACTAACTGTACCTACATATGGCTTGAAATACCTAAATCGTCAAGCGGAAACGGAATAGTCTGTCCGGGCTGAGGGACCTTCGGTCAGAGGCTCCACCCAGTTAGATACATACGTAGATACACCAGAAGCGCCCACGGGGTTGTCTTTTAGGACTGCAGTCTCGTCTTTGGGACAAACTACTTGGACTTAAAGTGGGTTGTCCCCAAAACGGGACTGCAGTGCTTAAAGGGTTGACTGCATGTAGGCCGGTGTTACAATACAACACATTATGGGTGTGTTGCATCCTATTAATAGTTTACCCTGGTACACACATTTGGAACATGTATTATTAATATTACGGGGGACCATACTCGTAGTAAATACCTGGTAGGACCTACGGTACACACAAAACCTACCTGGTATATAATTTACCTATTTTCACTGACAGAATTTGTTCCTATTTACTATGGTCTCCCGTGATGGTAGGTTTTTCTCCAATGGCGGAGTGGCCTCGCCTCTGGTCTGACACCGCCTCGAGTCTGAAGTCTATCCGCATCAATAGGACCACTACCAGGGGGCCATAAACAGAAACAAAAGACTACCTGGTATTAATAAAAGATCACGCGGGATGCCTTTCGTGCTGTAACCCACACACAACAATGCTTTGCCTTCTTTTTTTTTTACCTCCGCGAGGCGGCAAGAAATACTACCTGGTACCTGGTACGTGTTTTTCAGCGCACCACTAACCGCTGTCACCGAGTGCTTGCCCCACAGAGCACGGGCCACTACAGCACTTCGAGGGTGCGTGTCCCACTGCACAGAGAGAGAGAGAGAGTCGTCGGTGATTCAGTTTTTTTAGGGCTGTGGGTGGTCTAGTGCCTGGAGGTCTCGCTTGGGGCGTGATACGCAGCCTGCTCCATTTGTGGATCAACATTTCGCTGCACAGAACACGAGGTTCCGATCGGGGACACAAAAACTGATACATCAACGGGCTACCACCAACACCCCCACGAACAAGAATACTACTTGCGGCCCTCAAAAACTTGGGAGCGAGAGCTCTCGGAAGAACGGATCATGCTACACACATCCTTGGAAGGTTTAGCGTGATCCGTGCCCTGATGTGAGGCAAAGACTCGTGGCGGTGGTTTGTTCTCTTTGCTTTGGGTAGAGTACATAAATGACCCCAACGACTGTCGACTACTGACCGCATTGCTCACGGGATCCTGCACGATGACGGGAAAACCTGTTTCGTTTTGTGTTTTCCGGTTCCAGTAAAAGTCGCAAGACCCCAGGTGGGCGAAAAATGACAACAAAAGCCTTCGCTCTTGGAAACCCACGGCGATAGAAAAAAAAAATTTCAACATGAGGTCGGAGGAAAATTGAAAATTCCGAAAAATGAAATACACCTGGTCCAAAGTACAAAACTTGCCTGCTCCGAGCTCCGACCTCTGCCCGGCCCTCAACAAAAATACCGACGTACATGATGTGCCAACTGGTTGTGCTGGACATCGACGGGTAGAAAGAACGGCTTCATGCGAAGAACACATACCGCTGTATCCTTGATGATGATCGGGGTGTTTGGTTCAATATGATGTGCATACGGACACACTGATGCACTGCACGGATCGCGCACAAACATCGACGACCGCCCGTGTCCGGACCGCCTTCCTCTGTCTACTCGTACGCGCTTCCTGAACGTGTTGTCTAAAAGCGCGCGCGTGTATAATATGAAGAAAAATGTCCGAAGAAAAGACGAAAACTTGATTGCTGTTAATATTGATAAACATCACCACGTACGAATAAAATATAAAAGGTTTCTCCTTCGGGATTACGTTTGACTAGAAATCCCGGGGGCGTCGCGAGGTGAAAAGGGGGAGACAACACAGCAGGCGTTCGTTCCTCGTACCAGCTACTCGTGCATGCATGTATAGCCACAGGGCAAGAACGAAGAAGGCACAACAAAAAAGGTCTTGGAAAGCTAAAGAAAAGGAAATGGCCGCCGGGCAAGCAACCAAGCAAATAACACCGACCAAGCTCAAACGAGTTTGATAATTACAGAGAAATACATATACCAGGTACGCCGTATATTGATAGTTGTAAAGAGTATAACCATATAATATGTGCGGCACGCAGCATCTAACCTCGCTTTCCCCGAGCGGCTGTGCTTGGTGAGGCTGAATCCCTCCGCCAAGCGCGCCTTGAATTCGCTCAGAACGGCCTCTTGACTAGCCTGCAACAGCAGCAGTGCCGACGACAGCGAACCACAAAACGCAAGCAAACGAGGAGTAAGACATGCAGACAGACGTACAGCAGTCATTGCTGTGAGTGCAGCGTGTGTCGCTCGGCTGGGATGGTCCAAGATTACGCCATGATTTTTTGCGACAAAAAAGGCTTAGAGAACAATACTGCAGAACACTACAGTCAGTTAGTGCGTACCAGGTACTGTTTTTAAGCCTACACTCTAAATCTACATTAGAGGGCATAAATCATACCAGGTACCAGGTACCAGGTACTTGGTACCTGGTACCCCCGACGCAGCCTACGTACTACCAGGTAACTACTACCTTGGTAACTCTGTACGTCGGTTCGTATGGTACGCCGTTGATTTCCCGACAAGCGACGGGCATCCACCCGCCGTAACATGAAACATCACAGATCAAGGCACCGAGTCGACCAATTGTTGCCGTATGACCTCTGACGTCTGATGCCAACATCAGTACGATCCGTGTTACAGCAGTACGTGGTCAGTACGGGTATCAAGGGTACGTACAGCAAAGTAGTAATATCAACAGTATTAATACTACTTTTAATAGTAAAGAGTATTCGAATATATAAGCATCACGACGACGGTATCGATTGATGCGTGCGTATTGCCATACCCTCGGGTATTGCATGGTACTGCCGTACCTGGTACCTCGACCTGGTACCCTGTGCCACTACAGCAGCACGTACTGCTGCGTACACCCCTCCCGCCCCGCCCCCCTTTTTCCTTCCCGATGCTTGCGTGGTCTGTTCTAGTAATGGTCGCTATCATCTTTCATCCGTCATCATCATTCGACGATCGCAATGATTAATCAAACAACGAAGCAGACATTATTTAATACGGGTACACACATACGATAGGTGGTACCAGTACAAGTACATCATCAGACGGAACAGACGAACGAAAACGAGAAACAAACAAACTGGTTCAAGAAGCAAGAACTGCAGCAGCAGCACCCTCATCATCACCTCCAGCAGCAGGCAGGAGCAGCAAGCAGCCTACCAGCAACAGAGAGGCAGCGGCGGAATAAACCTGCTGCTCCTCGAGTTTCGAGTCGTACGGAAGTGTACACACACACTGGTACACTCCCATACTACAGTATAGATACCAACAGCAGTAGGCGCGTACGAGAGAAGATAGTGCATTTTCCATTTCTCGATATCGTGCATTTCAAGTTGATGACGTCGACCCCTCCCCCGGTCTCTGAGTTCACAAAATCAGACAAGACGGATAATAGATGGTGGAAGGGTGCATGTAACAGGGACAGTAGTGAGGATCGAGCACGCCAGCGAGGGCGGAGGAGAAGCTGGCTTTGTTATGGCGGAGCAGGAGTCGGACCCATTTGTGTCGGTCTCCAGTCTGTTCAGTTCGGCATTTGGGCCGAAACGCGTGCAGTGGTGGTCATTCCGTATCATCAAGTGCATCAAGCGCTTTGATGCTCATCAACAGTGTAGTTATGTATGTCTGATGTTGTCTGATGAACACAATGAGTAGGGCAGTTTTTTACTACGTTTTTGAATAGAGGACGTGAAAAAATTAAAGGAACGCGTGTACTACTGCTGCTGCGCTGTACTCGTACATATATACCAGGTACATACGTGCTGCTTGTACAGCAGCAGTTCTGGCGTTATCCAAACTTGAATCGTTCCGTTGGTCTGCCGTGTGCATCCTCACGCCACCAAAATGTCAACTACAGCACACAACTGTAGTAGCCAGTAGTTGTTGATATGCATCGGGCACGAGAGCGATACCCGCACCCGAGTCAAAATTGAATACCAAGCGTGACAGCAGCAGCAGCAGCAGCAGCAGCAGCAGCACAGCTCTGCGTAAGTTGACTTACAGCAGTACTCGTAACTCAACGGCGTGTATGCTTGACGGGGCCGAAGGTCGAAAAAAGCTAGAAATTCAACAACGCAGAACGAAATTGAAAAACAAAAAAAAAATAACAGCCAGCGTATCAGAGATTACAGCCTGCGTGACTCTCATCTCACGCGATGCCTGCGCCTGGGGCTGCACCCACCCCTCCCATGCCCACTCGTGAACACATCGATCCCGCTAAATTGAGCGACAAAGGCTGGCCGCTGATCTCTCAGTCAGCTGCCAGGGGCACAACCAAGGATGGAAATTGGTTTGGAAAACGAGGCTCCTCGCAGTCACTCGTGTAATTCTCTTATATTTTTTACACACTGAAACAAATATACGAGACCGGCTTGCACACAGAACAGGGCCAGCGACAAAAAAGAGCTCCAGCGCTGCTCGCTCTTCGAACCCACGCACGCAGCAGAGCAACCCTCTGGTGGACGCTAGGCTCTGCGTCACGATCAACCGGTCGCAGCTAGCAGGGATAACCACTTGCCTTGTCGTCCTGATCAGACATTCGGAAGGTCCTGGAGCTTATACGTGGTAGGGCCGGGTTGCCCCCTCCGCCTCCTGCTGCCGCCGGGCCCGATTGAATTAGAGCCATCTCAACGCTGGGAAGCCCGACCCGCTTCTCGCTGGATTGAAGGTGGTGCTCCTCAGCGGGCCTCGCTTTGCTCTACAGTGCGGGCTGTGCGATCTGTGCGTGCTCTGCGCGGGTGTGGAAGGGAAGGCTTGAGTGCTTGGTATATGTGGGACTAGTACTGCTGTGAGGTATGTATGGGCAAGCAAGAAGGAGAAGAGGAAGAAGAAGCGGAAGAAAAAGGAGATTGACAAGGCACACAGCGGCCTCCGTTCCGTTTCTGTACCGAATTTAGAAACCGATTCCATTCTATAATCGGTTTGTCGGATGACGAATGAAACCGAAGAACTATCGAACGAAGTTTCGTTTCGCAATTTTCTGGCTCGACACGGCGGTTTTGGGTCTACTTTGAGTTTTGAGGATTGAGGCTGCGGCGGACTGGATTTCCGGATTTCCGTTGTATATACCCTGGCAATAGTTGTAAACTCAAAACTCACTCGTCGCTCAAGGCTCGTGGTTCGTGGCTCATACGTGCCTCGTACCCTGGTAGCTCGCTCGTATAGCTGTAACGCTGATCGTAGCTGATACAGATAGCTGTAACGTCATTGATGTCCGGCGCTCGAAACGGTTGCGGCTGCGGCGGGTTTGATTCACGCTGTAAATAACTCCCTTATGGCTCTCGTGGATCTCGCGTACCATAACAAGCTCGCGCAGCCCGTGTCACAGAGCTCGTTCGTATAGTTGTAACGCTTACGTACAGTAGTAGAACACACAGTAACGTTTTTTATTGTGCTGAGGTCCTCCAGGTGGGCTTTCGACCTCACGTACGAGGACGAGTTCGCACACAAGAGTTTCTGCCTTCCGGGCTTCCGCGCTACCGCCAACAAAGTATCTTCAGAATCATCTACTTACAGTATCTATCTGTTGTTTCTCTCTGCCCGCGGCTTTGCCTTCAAAAGAAAGTTGCGGCTGTGCACACTCATCATCATACACGCTCACCCTCACTCACTCTCGTGCCCCAATACTGCACGACGACCGTGTTGCAACGTTGCACACCTCAAACGGATCACATGTCACTATACTATCTACAGCACCACATATAGATCACCCACAGATAGATAGATGGATCAATGCATCCAGATCATTTATTTATATATCTGCCGTTCGTTCGTGATGATACATCTATTATGTTGACTGTGAGCAGGATCTTCTGTACCAGGTACCATATATATTATACCTGGTACAGAAGAAGATGATATACTGTAGGTCCAACCCACAGGGAGTTCAACGTGTGTGTCGTACGGCTTCCGCCCGGCAACCTATCTATGATGAGCTATGTACCACACTGTAGATCATACAAAATCAGGTAAAATAGATTTATCTGCAGTGTAAGTAAAAAAGTACTTCGAAAGTATTACCTGGTAATAAATAGTGCCAGGTACCAGGTAGGTATACTGGAGAGTTCTTGACTTACTTTCTGTTATTATTAATAATACCAGGTAGTCGTTTTTTTGTTTTTACAACAACACTTCGTACACATCGTCGGATTGCTCAGTAGGTAACACCTTCACAGGATGACAAGCATAAAATAATTGGTGGTAACTTTCGGTAATATTATAGTACAGGTAGTATGCTCGTACGTGTTTTTTTTTTTTAAATCATGGCATACTTACTTTTACACTCCAGCCTACCATGTAGGAGGTTTTTACCCTCACAGCGGTCTCTTCTTCTGGACAAGCCGTGGTCACAGGTAGGTGCCATCCCTTCCCCCCCCCCGGTATACGTGGCTTTATTTTTTGTCGCGCGTAGGGTTCAGCATTCCCACTGCTCGTCGATTTTTATCGAATGTAGCTAGCTCACGCTCTCCTCGCGCTTTCCGCTTATTATCTGCAGTAATTAATACCAGGTACCTGGTATAATAATAGTAACTGTTGTATACAATAGTATACATCTGCCTTGAAATATCTCTATCACGGAGGCCCACACACATTATAGTACATGTGAGCCCAAAACAAGACCCAAAGCACCGACTTCAATTAAACCGGAACCATTCCAACGCGCGAACACGGCCGTTGTACATCCTGCGAGGGGATCCCTCCTGTTGAAGTTGATTAATCCTTGACCCTCCGAGCTCCAAGCCACCCAGTTGGTTTCGTTGCCCCCGACTCCCCACCCTCCCCACTCCCCACACGGCAACGCACGCCCCCACCCCCGCGCACTCCACAATACGCCGGCGCTCTGTCGGGAACGAACATCGGGCAGATCTACCTGAGCCACAGCAGGGACCGACCGTCCTATCGACTGCTGCTATCTTCTTCATTCGTGCCTGTTGCCACATGCCACACACACACATGGTCTGTCCCCGGTCCGTCCGTGTTTCGCGTTTTTCCTTCTCTCTCGTCACGTACGTCCTCCATGATGATGAGCAGCTGGCAGCGCATATAGTGGAGCGCGCTTCCTCCTCTAGCCGGAGGCAACCGACCTATTGCGACAGGGTGCCGCTCTTCGGTGCGGCTGAGGGCCCGCTAGGCACTGTCCTTCTCAAGATTTGCGTGCGCACATGGCACTTCACATCGCATGTCGGGCGTGGCCTTCGTCCGCAATCAATGCCGGCTGTTTACATTTTTTTCGGGAGACGGAACAACCCACTCTACGAAGAAGACGTAGATTCAGCTCTGTGTACCGGCTTTTTTCCAAATAATTTTCTCGGAAAAATCGTTGAATTTCAGGTAAACTGCGGGCAAGAACTTTCGTGGAAAATTACTAATCCATATTTTCTCGAAATTTTCAATTTGATGTTTTCTCAATATAGTGATGGGAAAAGAGTAAGAAGAGTTTTCACAAATAAATAGAGCTTTCTCCCAAGCCGACATCGAAGGCGTTATCCACTCTCGATTTACTCTACAAACACCCCTTACAACTTTTTTGGTGCGTTTTATCTCAAATATCAAGCACTCTACGATGATACTGCGTGAATCGAGAATGTTGTCTGTTTAGAATATGACACACGGTTGACGATAGGCTTCTTTTTCCCATCGTACCTGGTATATGACATGTTTGTATCCTTCATAAATACTCTGGGAAACCTATCTTTACCCACGTTTTGGGCCCATGTAGTAATAGTAGGAACCACCGTGCGTGATAAATAACTCGGTGGGATCGATGATCTATCCGGGGTGTGCCGAAACGCTTTGTTGCAACACAGCAACAGCACACCACCAGCAACACACAGCTACGACTGAATATTAACGCCAACATTTCTTCGGTAATTTGTTACCGAACCATGTATTTAGGTTATTTATTTTGGGCGCCGCGCTATACGAACGAGAACGGACATTGATGACTTTGATCGGCGAGAGCACACACCGTGCCGCCGGTATAGACTATACATGCTGTAAGTATCTATACGATTAGGATTGTAACAAGGATAATAGAATACCGGGAATATCAATGTAGAACGAGAATAGGACCGATCGGTAGATATTAATTGCGCTGATCTGCGCTGATATGCGTTACCGCAGATATGTATAAATGTGTGAAAAACGCACATTGCACAGGCGGCATTGATTGCTACTGCAATTAATTGTTGTTGACTTCACGGCATAGTAATCAAAACCCTCACACAGAACCATATACACGAATCGATCAGGGGATCAACATACTTATATACGCGAATCGATCACTGGATCAAAATGTATACCGGTACTGCACAATAATAGTCGTTCATCACAGAGCCACACATGATAC
Organism: Nereocystis luetkeana; assembly: GCA_031213475.1. NCBI lineage: Eukaryota > Phaeophyceae > Laminariales > Laminariaceae > Nereocystis > Nereocystis luetkeana. Next base: position 4,129,137 of record JARUPZ010000002.1, on the reverse strand, counting down.
TTACTGGTACCAAAGTATGCGGCATAGTTACCGAATGTGACCCTCCTTCCTACAGGCAGTATATACTTGCAAGTAGGAAAATACACAGTTCTGTCAATACTTATATACTGTAACAACTAACTTTAGGCAGTAGCAGTAGCTGCAAGTATAGGTAAAATACCCACCACCTTGTTGCACTTTGAAGCGCCTTTACTATTACATAGATGTTGCTGTTAGGCTTGCCATCCGACATCGTGCAGCATGAGCTTTCACTGTGATCAATTAGAACATTCCTGAAAGAAGAAATCTCCGTATACGAAGAAAACCTATACACCAAGTATATCTACCTTCTATGTCTACTTCCTTTTATGTTTTATCTACGATACTCTATGTGTTGTCTTTGCTCCCTCCTACATCTTAATATGTACTCGTTCCTTCTATTCTTCAATCCTAACCCGCATCCAAGCTCCATCCCCACGCCATCGGTGTGGGTCTGTCATCCCCCCCCTCCCTGCTCCTTCTCGATTCCTGACGACCCCTAAGCTGGAGTCTAAATCGCGATACCCTCCTCGAAATGGCGACGTGTGTAGTCACGGAGACGATTTGGAGTAGGCGTTCCTTCGCCAATCCTTTCCTCCCCATCGACCCACCATCCCTCCCGCCCACTACACTAGCAGCCAGCTGGTCGATGGACTTACTGCCCTCTATCCCGAGACGCCCAAAGCTTTCCACTGCTAAAGTGGCAAGTTTGTGACTCCGTTCGTCAAAGGACACATGTCCCGGACGAGCGTAGTGTTGACGCTTGCGCGCCTCGGAGGTAGAGGCAGCTGATCCATCTTGATCGTCACTGCCTCCTCGCAGGAGTACCTGCGCTTGAGGATCCGCATGGGTGGCGTCCAGCAGGATGGACTTCTCCCTATACTCCCTATTAGGAGCATCCCGTAGACCTCCTCCCCTGACGACAATGTCCATCCGCAGATTTCGGTCAGCGGTGAACAATTCGCCGCTTTCCACTTGGTGTGGAATTCCCAGCCGCTTCAACGTTCGGGACGTCGCGTGGATGAGCGGTTGGTGTTGATTTGCCTGCGCCCCTGCTCTGGGACAGATGCGCGCGTGGCGAGTGTCCACGTCTACTGCATCGCAGCAGGGGCACCTCACTGCCACGTGTTCCCCTATCCCAATGGACCGCCTTCTCATGCCCACGAACTCTTCTGCGGGTATGACCCGGAGTGAGTTCGTTGGTCTCGCCCCAAGGCATGCCGTAGCTCCTGCCCCCTGTAGGCTCCTATAGCGAGCCTTGGCGAGGGCTTTGGTTTCGGCCCCACCCATCGAGTCGCCCGGTCCGGGGGGCGTGCCGTCTCCGGGAGCTCCTCTAGCGAGGCAGCGTGGGCTGCGTGCCGACGTTGGGTTACCAACCTGCCCAACTTCTGTCGGACTTTGCATGAGTTCGTGGTTGTGGCGTCGTGTGCAGCCAGCATGTCGGTCTCTGGGGGTCTCGAGGCCCTGCCCCCCTCTGCGCCTAGACCCCATTACAACCATGATTCGGGGACGATGCCCGCCATCGCTTCCTGTGACACCCCCCATGTATCCCTAGTCTCCCGCAAGCTGTTTCCCAGCTGAGCAATGATGCTCGATTCTGGGAGCCCCCTCCCTCAACTTATCCCCTAACGGCCCTGTGAGGTCTGCTAGGACCTTCGGCAAGGTCCCCACCCTGCTCCCGATGGATGCCGACAGTCTCCTTGCTTCTGTCGACGGCAGCCCGAACCCTCCCGCTCCCGTAGGAAGGCATGCTTGGGCTTGCTGGTAAGGTTTGAGAGTCAGCCGACTATCCGGGCACCCCTCCTGGAAAAACGACTGTGCCTCCGCCGCTCCCGGTAGTTCGAGGATTTTCTCGTACGCCCACTGGGCCCCGTTGTCTGCTCTTTTACAAGCTTCGAGAGACAACCCCGGGTCCAGAGCCCTTTCGAGGTAACTCGTCCGTTGCCCGAGAGATTGGACGGTGATGAGGGCCGCCGCCTGTTTGTCGGGCATGTTAGCGAGGCAGCGCGCAAGGCGGTCCGCGCCCCCACCCCTCACTACCTCCATTGCTCGCCCCCGCGCGTACTCTTCCGTTCCGATTGGGACACCCACCACCGTCACCCCTCCTTCGTCTGCGACACGGATCTCAACGATTTCAAGGAGCGAAATCTCCTCCCTCGTCGGGGCGTGCCCTTTTGGCGGCAGTGCCACTGTTTTGGCGGCGTTGACCACAATGCCGATGTCCTCTAGCTCTCGTCGGAGGAAGGCGAATGCTCTAATCGTGTTGGCCGTGATCCCTGTAAGGCCGAGAGAAGCATCGCCCATGTACGCGAAGGATCCCGCTCCTTGTCTCTCGAATTCCTGCCGGGATCGCTTCAGCCCCGGTCGTAACGCCAAGCAAACCATTGCTGATCCCATGTGGGGTCCCCTTGCTGGACACCGCTGTAGCAAGCGATCATCCTGATCTTTCCTGAGTCCATCCGGAAATACACGCCGGCTGATCTTGTGCCGTAGCACTTGGCCACTAAAGGCGTGAGCGCTTGCACGATTTTTACCACCTCTCCTAGCACCGCCGTCCTTTTTACGGTGTTGAAGGCGTTGGAGCAGTCCGAGAGAACAAGCCAGTTGCCCGTCTCGTGTAGCATCCTAGCCCTCAATCCCACATGATCCACTCCTCCGGGTACGGCGACCCCAAACTGCCCCACCTCTCGGTATACCTCCTCCAACCGCGGTCGCCACTGTCGCATAGCCCCTGCGGTGATGAGCCTCCTCCATGTCATACCCACGCAGACCGTCCGGCACTTTTCCCCTAACGCAGCGAGGCTCGACTGCAGGAAGAGCTGCCAGAACTCTGGCGGGAACACGTCCGGCTCATCGACGATTCTCCGCCAGAAGGCTGTCACGCCACTTCCGCGCTCCTCTCTGCCGATATCGGTTTGAATGATGGATTGTAGATGGGCTGATCGTTGACCGTCGTTTCCGGGGCCTGAGAGGGCGCTCCGGGAGTTGATGACGTCGATTATCACCTCGGAGGCATACCCATCGTCAGGGCGCCGCGGGGGGGCGTTTCCATCTTCCACCTCAGTGCCGCTCGCTAGCACTGCGGCCGCCGCCGCGGACACGGCGGCATGGTTTTCGGGGGAAATTTGGCCATCAACGTGTTCCACGTTCCCCGCTGATCGTGGTTTTGCCAGAAGGTTGCGTGCTGCCACTTTGACCCCTCCCGCGTGGCGACACGCCGACGACGCTCGTTCAAGTTTCGCCTCTTCCGAAGCTTCCTGGGCGGCATCCCGTTGTCCCAAGCCCTCTCTCCTGGTGTACGCTATCAGCCATGGTAGCAGGAGCACTACACTATGTCCACGCTCTCCGCCAGCGCGAACCTCCGTCGCCTCTTTATCCGGCCGTCCGGTGAGTGGAGCAAGGGCTGGCATGGGGTACCATAACTTTATCGCCCCCAAGAGCGACTTCGGTGTCGCCGAGTCCCGGTTCGGCCGGTGCTCTCCCATAGCGTGGTTGAGGATGCCAAGGGCGTGGACGCTCAAGCGCGCATGTGCTCCTGCCAGCTGCGGCTGTACTGTATTCTCGGTTGCGAAACGTTGCCCCAGGTCTTTCAAGGAAACGGCATCGAGTGGTGGCCCTCTGAACAGGCTGTTTTGGTCCCATCCGCACCAAAGCCCCCGGCTGCGTAGGTCCTCGTCACCTATGGTTCCCCCTCTCATCCGCGCCGCTCGATTGCGAAGACCCGGGTCAGCTTGGACCGCTGCCTCCAGCGCGTCCCGTCTGGGATGTCGGGCTCCGCAGTCGGCGGCTGGACAGCGGAGTGGTGCCGGTGCGGGGCCTCTCGCTAGGGCCTCTACCACACTACGAACGAGGAGCACGTGGCGCCCTTGCCCACATGGAAAACGTACCGCCCGGTGCCCTTGCTGAAGTGTTACACCGCAGACCCCGCTTGCCACTCCACCTGTGGTGTTGCCAATAAAGGCCCGGGGGTGCGTCCCGTTCCCTGTTCTCCTCCCCTGCGACCTGGGAGATCCTCCTGCCGGAGCCTCACCGTTTGGTGTCTGATGGCCCCTATCGTCCCCGCTCCTCTCTCTCCACTTCTTTGGCTCGTTCCTCTCCCTACGCCTCTCTCTCCACCACTAGTTTGCGTTCTTCCGGTTTCCGCTTCTCCTCTACCTTCCCTAAACCCCTTCCCCCTCTCCGCTAGCTTCGCTCCTTGTACCCGTCCCCGCCTCTCCCGTTCTCTCCATCCCTCTCGATCCCTCGGTCCGCCTTGTTCTCTCCGCTCCCCGCTCGCTCCACGGTCCCCCTGCTCCCCTTGTTCTCGCGGCTACTTGCACACCTCCCGCTCCCCCCTGTCCCGCCGTCCCCCCCGTTTCTCCTGCCCCCCCCGTCCTCCCTGTCCCCCTCTCCCTCCCCCGACCTGCCAGAGGGGGCGCCGCCCTATCTCCTCCCACCGTTTCCCCCGCTCCCGCCGCCCCCTCCATTCCTTCTTCTCCCCCCGCCCCTCCCACTCTCCCTGGCCCCCCTGTTCCACCTGCTCCCCCCGTTCCCCTTGCTTCCCCCGCCCCCTCCCCTCTCCCCGTTCCCCTTTCTCCTTCCGTCATCCTTTCTCCCCGCCCCCCCTGCCCCCCCCGCCCCCTTCCTGGCCGGCCAACAAGAGTGCTGCGCTACCTCTTCCCCCCGCCACCTCCTCTCTCATCGCTGCCCCCTCTCCCTCTGTTCCCCCCGCTCCCCTCACCGCCCCCGTCCCCTCCACCCCCCCCGTTCCACCCGTCCCCCCTTCTCCCCCCACTCCCCCCGCTACTCCCGCCACCCCCACCCCCCCCACCCCCCTCGCTTCTTCCATCCCCCTCCCCCCATCCCCCTCCCCCCCCCCTCCCGGCCTGCTGATGAAGGTGGCGCTCTACCCCTCCGCCTGGGGTTTCGCTCCGTACTAGTGTCCGCCCCTCTTCCTGTGCTGGCTGCTCGTGATCTTCCCTCAGATTCCCTCGATCGACCTCTTCTATCCCTTGCAAACCCCCCCCGCCCCCCCCCCCCCCCCCCTGTTTCTTGCAACTGTCACCTCGGGTGTTGTCGACGCGGTCTCCGGCCTTGCTCGGGGCGTTCCGGGCTGTGCCTCTGGTATGGTATCCCTGTTTCCCTCGTTCTGGTGGTTCTCTGAGGAGCCCGGAGCTTCGTCTTCGTGCTCCAGCCGACTTCTCAACATCGGATCGTTCTCAATCGTCGACTCCGTTCCTCTCGGTGGGGGCGTCGCCTGCCTCGGAAAGGGAGGGGGCGCGATACCCGCCTCCAGCGCGTCTTGAACCCCGAGGGTCCATCTTGTGAGGCGCTCCTCCCGCTCGGCGTCGAGGCCCGCCAAGTGTTCTTGGACATGGGGTCCAATGCAGAGCCGTCGGGTTGGTGACCCTTGAGCGGGGGGAGATCGAGATGACCCTCTTGAGGCAGGCCCAGAGCATCACTGAACAGCGAACATAATAGGAACGAAGAGGCTGGGTTCCTCCCGTGGGCACGTACCATGAGCTCGAAAGAGCTGTACACGCCGGTTGCGAGATAACTAGCCGGCCCCGGTCCTGGGGCGTCTCGTTAGAGGAGGTCGGCGAATTGCACTGTACTCCTTAGCGCCGCCCACCTTTGCCCTGGCTCGTTGGTTGGCAGGCCACTATCGCTATTACGGGGGGCCATAGTTAATAGGACCAAATATTGTTAGTAAAAATGGTTAAATAAATAGGTTTTTATGTATACCATAGGTCCTATTAACTATGGTCCCCCGTAATAGCAAGCTCTGCCGGGTGGGGAGGTCCTCTTGCCCCTATATAGATAGGACTGGATGTTTATGTACTGAGTTTCTCGTACTTTATCTAATGAGAACCTGGTATAGGGATTTTGAGCTCACCGCCAAACTAGAGTGGCCGAAGCGGAGCCTCACCTCTCCTCCTGGACTGCGAAAGACCCCCTGTGAAGAACACTGCATCACATTGATTGCTATACATACAGAAGAAAAATGCCCATACTTTATACCCCCCCCCCCCCGCCGCGGCTATATATATGCTAAACCTGACTGGGACTGTCAACAACAAGCACGTCTAGATAGAGGCGCGGGTTACAGGAGTAGGAGTAGTGCTGTGTACAAGTGCTCTACAAGTATGTAGTAGTGACATGTTTACTCTTTGGGACCCAGATGGTACAGAGACAGACCTATATTATGCAAAACTAAAAAAAAACAAAAAACGAAATATTGTTGCGTTTTTTTCTCGGCCGTCTCTACGAAGAATGAGCCATGGAGCGTGCAGGAGAATGAAAAATCATCACACCATATAGAAACACATACTTAGATCTCAACCCCTGAGCGTGCTCGGTTGGTACATCCCTGGCCTGTCAGAGCTCCCACTTCGAAACCGCCTCCCTTCACTACTTCCCGGGCCTCTCCTCCTGCGGATCTTTGTGTTCTCCCTTTCTGTTGGCACTCTCGGTGCTCTCTTCCTTTTCTCTTCTTTCGTTTCGTGTGCGTGTTTTACTCTATACGTACCAGGCACCACGTTACCAGGCGTGGTGCTGCCAACTTTGGGCTGTGAATAATTTCCGATGAGAGTTACGAAATACGAGTACAGACACTGATTCTGTCGACGAACACGCCCAAAATCACCCAAGAAGCCACTAACCACCAACCCAGCATGCGCCCTACTCGTAGTGCTTTTGTATTACCGCGGGAGAGTACACCATACCACAGGTACATGCTAAGCTGTACCTCCGTAGTGTGCGTCTGTCTGTCTCCCTATACAGACGCTGAACCTCGTACGCATCCATCCGCTGCATACAATACAGTACCTGGTATGTATTAATAGCTGCTTTTACTATTATGGGTGATCGACGTTTGGTTTTACTGCTTGTTAATGTTTTATCATGCTGCGCGCATTTATTCGTAGAAAGATAACACCATCGAACAAAAACAAGAATACTCAGAACAACAAACCCAAACAGCAGCAACAACAACAACGAAATGCAGCTCGTACTTATATACTGTACCTGGTAACCAGGGTATACCGAATTTATTACCAGGGTACACCGAATTTATTAATGAATCTAACTTCTCTCCTTCGTCATCGGAAACATAGAACCAACAACAATCGGAAAACGGCGGCTGGTGATCATTGAATGTATTCCTAAATAAATTTACTTGTCAACACGCGCTCTTCTGTCCGTCGTCTTTTTCTGGCGTTTTTCTGCCCTTCCACCTCGTGCTGTTACGGTGGACCATCGTAAATAGGACCAAATATTGTCATCGAAAATAGGTAAATGTATAGGTTTTTGTCTGTACCGTAGGTCCTATTAACTGTGGTCTCCCGCAATAGTAATACTATTCATATGGACCCCGGCGGAGCGGGTACTACTGCACCTATTGCTATTGCTATTACGATGGACCATAGCAAATAGGCCCACATATTGTTAGGAAGAATAGGGAAATACTTAGGTTCTGGTTTGCACCGTAGGTCCAACTTACTATGGTCCCCCGTAATGGTATGTTTTTTGCCCACAGCGCAGAAAAGGGTATCATATTCTAGTGTAGTAAATCATCAGCGCACCATAATATTGAAATATACCTGGTACCTGTTACGTGTACGTGCGTCACACAGGGTAGTAACAAGCTATTATTCATATGAATAGTAAAAATATTTCCTTCTCCTAATTAGTTGGCGCCCATGTGTAATAACACAGAATACCGCGGCGAGACGACAAAATTCAGGTCTCCCATTCAATCAGCGTCGTTTACACGGAACAAAACAGAACAACAGTGAATGATGTTGCGGGGTTCAAGGGCAATCATACCGGTAGTAGTGGCAAATACGATAGGATAACGTCAACACGAGCACAAAAGCACAAGCAGCTATTAATAGTAGCTGCTACAACATATTACGGGGGACCATAGTTAATAGGACCTATGGTAAACATAAAAACCTATATATTTAACCATTTTTACTATCAATATTTGGTCCTATTAACTATGGTCCCCCGTAATATCTATTTCGTACATACAGCATTGATTGATTGATTGGACTTCCTGCACGTGAAGCAGGCGCTCGGCGGATCGCTCTAACTGATACTCACAAAACAAATAAATGTCACTTCAACTTGCGCCGCAGACGGTGCAGTCGGTGTGACTTTTGCCAGCGAGGGGCACAACGCACAGCGAGCGGGTGTTAACAATTACGCAACGAAGGTACTGATAGCAGGTGGGTGCTGCTCACGTATCTCAAGTTCCTCAAGTGCCCAAACGTATCCAGCCAAATCGTACATACATGTTGGCAAAAGCGCCCTATAAAAAATGTCAAACAAAAATATCTCGAGTAACACATACCAGGTACATGTCATGAATAGTAAGTGTGCCTTCCTCTCCTCAAGATTTACCTCCACCACCAGGTATACCACAACATATATATATATATATATATATATATATATATATTATATATACCTGGTATAAATATATCATATATCATATATCTATATAGATAAATATCTATATATATATATGATACATGTTATATAGATATATATAGATATATGATATATGTTATATAGATATATATATAGATATATGATATATGTTATATAATATATAGGTATATATAATATATATAGGTATATATACCTATTTTATATATATATACCTATATAAAAATAATATACTGGTGGGCAACAAGACCTACCAGATGCGAGCTCGCAGCTTACCTACTACCTGGTATCTCCTACCAGGTATCTCCTACCTGGTAATATTACAGCAATAAAGCCCCCCACGAACGAATGCGAATCAACCTAAAACCACGAGGTGTAAAGTATAGGGGCATGATGCTCACTCTTCGGGCGACGCTACAGCGGGCGCCAGGCGACGACAAGAAGACACGAAATCAATTCGGTGTCCAGGCTCTCAATCAATGCCTGTTTTTTTTTTTACCGACCTTGTTTCTCACTGTTCCCGTACTTCGCAGTATGTACCACTCTGACCGAAAATATAACACCCATTTGGACTCTGAGACCGATATCGAACGGTGTTTATATTAACAGTCAGAGAGGTATAGGATTTAGAGTTGATGGTCTCACCGTTAGGCTGCGTTTCTTAACCCAATGTTTCTTATTTGCTCGTGCCGATCTGAGCCTGTTTTTTTTTTTTCAGCATGATGTTTCTTGACTGCGGGTGCCCATTGTATGTATTATGCAAGAAACATCAGATAGATTGAGAAATCAATCGTGCTCACGGGGCGAGTGCTACGCTGAAGCCTATACAACGGCCTAGAAAAACTCTAAAAAAGGCTGTTCGAGGACGGTGTCACACCAAGGTTCTAAGGCTTGCTCATGCTACAATCAATACGTATAATAGACGTTTCTTGCTGGCGGGCCCCCATGCTTCAATCAAGCAATAAGTATACCAGGCAGGGATTCCTCAAGGCTCACGGCTTTGCAGCTTTCCCTGCTGTCTCCTCTCTGCAGGTGTACCTGCAATAAGACTGCCATTCCTTGTTGTGCTCCCGATGGACCGCCGCCGAACAAAACAGCAAGCAGAGGCAGAGGGCTTGACCACCCGTCGCCAAGAAAATCCAGCACAAATGCCACGTATATTATACTGTACGCAACTTACTTGAAGTATAGGCCGCCCAGGTAATGCGATACGCCTCGCCATATTCCTTTCGGGTGGGCAATAGGCCGCCCAGGTAATGCGATACGCCTCGCCATATTCCTTTCGGGTGGGCAATAGGCCGCCCAGGTAATGCGATACGCCTCGCCATATTCCTTTCGGGTGGGCAATGGTGCATACCCTACACAGCGATCGATCGAACGCTATTATAGCCCTCGACAAGTCGTGAGCTAGTAAGCAAACCATGCGAAGACACGAAAGCTTCGGGGGAGCACAGGTTCCACTAACCTCGACACCAACACCTGTTACCTACGAGTAAACACATGACTGCAAGATAGCCAGGGCTCCTCTCGAAATCCCCCCCCCACACCCTTTCTACTTCCTCCCTCCAGTCTCCGAGTCCAGAAATAAGACCTCCTGATTTGACGGGGGCGGGGGGGGTACGTGTGATATTCCCAAACACAGTGGGACATTTTGAATAGGTATTGCTGTACGGATTGTTGTTTGTGTCGGAGGGTGTGCGGTACCTTAGGAGCGACCATTCGGTGTCAGCCCTTGCCCCCATCCCTCATTCTTCGCCCGTCTCCAAGACAAGGTAAGAACGACGGACTTTTTGGTAAGCTATCCACACGGGGGACTTTAGAGAACAATTGCTACACTATTTCTATTACGGGGGGCCATAGTTAACAGGACCAAATATTGTTCGTGAAAAGGGTTAAACATATAGGTTTTTATGTGTACCATAGGTCCTGTTAACTATAGTCCTCCGTAATAGCGCAAATTGAGTAACGATGGATTGTGTCCCCCCGCTGCGATAACATTTTCATAAGTAGCGTCGACGGCGGGACTGGTGGGTCCCCGCTGCGCCACCTACATCTATCAACGAGGCATGTCTGGCGAGTGGGGGGGGGGGGGGGGCGTACTCGTTTGTTGCTTGCCTTAGTCATTTGACCATTGACCACGCATCCCTTTCAAGACGGAGCAGGGGAGGGAGCGGGGGGGGGGGGGGGGGGTACTCGATAGGAGAGATGTACTCGATCTCATGCATGACCGTAGTCGTATGACCATAGACCCTCGCATCCCTACAATGCCGGGACGGAGCATGCCGGGTTTTCACCGACCAGGCAGACATTGCTTGCACCAAGCGCGAAGCGCCGTGAGGTGTCTGGCGAGTCGCATGAAGGGTGAGCTGCATCCTGCTAAGAACGGCTTTTGAGGCGGACTTGCATATGGACGACAGCTTCAATGAGTTGATTTAATTTCCGGTGTAGGCATTTCCCAGAGACAGCAATGGGAGTACTATATAACTGGCTCTTGGGTGCCTTACCTTGAACACTACGTGATACGATCATTCCCAATTGTGCGGAGTAAAGGTTCTTTACCTCGCACAAATGATCTAACTTGACAACCAGCTGTGGGCGACCGCCAAAACAAAAACAAAAAACGGTACCCTGGTTGTCCAGCTCACGTAGTGAGCGGCATGTTTTACAGTGTCGCTGCCAACCGACGCCAACCCAACCTATAAAAAATAGGGGGGGGGAGGGAGGGAGGGGGGGGGTAATCATTTGTTGCTTCCCTTAGTCATTTGGCCTTTGATCGCGCATCCCTTTCGAGACGGAGCAACCGTTCCTACTTCTAATAAAGACACCTCCAACCTTTAAGCGCTCATTACGTTGTTTCCATACATTACAAACTTTTTGCCAATCGTACCCCCCCCCCCCCCTGTTTCGCCGCCTGTGGCCACCATCTATCTCCTAGGATAGCGACCGTTTTCTCGCTGCTATCTGGTGTATCAAACTCCTCCATGTCACATCCATCTATTTCCCTCGTCTCCTCTTTTAACACATCCCGTTCCTCCTTGTGCATTTCATATTCTCCTACTGCGTGACTTCTACTCTGTTGCCTTGCCACATGGGCTCATCTGCGCATCTACTTCCCCCTCCTCCCGGCTACTGGTATACCTCTTTCTTCTTTCTGGCAGGTCTAGGTCACCTACACGAAATCGCGGTTTCAGCTTTTTCGCGAAGTCCATTGGGCCGTGCAAATACGTTTTCAGTAGTATCCCTTCGCTTAATCCCCCGTATATCTCTTACGTGTTTCTCCGATTTCACCTTGTTTCTTAGCGCTGGCGTTTCCCTTTCTTTCCATTTTTTTCTCTTACTTCTGCCTTGTGTCTCCGAAACTTCTCTACGGACATTATCTCTTTTTTGGTTTCCTACTATACCCTTCCATACTTTCTCCCATACAGCTCTAATCAACTTTGACTGGCAACCTCTTCTTGGGCAAGTTCCTTTGGTTGTATTGTCATTCCAACTTTCTTATGTCTCTATCTGTCTTGAGTGGGTACATTCCCAGTTCTGCTCTTAGCACTGTATTACTCGTCGTATTTGAGCATGTTAGGATTTTTTTAGCTGCTGTCATGTGTACTGTTTCCAACTGTTTTACGAACTTCGCGTTCCCTTCCCACACATCTCCAGCATATTCTAGCTTTGTTTGGTAACGTCACGTTCATCAGGATACATCGCTTGGTCCTAGTGTCAAGGTGCGAGTCTGTTAGGACCGCATCCATCTTGCCTACGTGTGCTTTATTTACCCTGCCCCATCACTTTAGCTACGTGTGTATCCCAAGAACAGTCTTTTAAGGTATCTACGCCAAGTTACGTATATTGGTCTACGATCGATACTTCACCTTCTCCCCACTTCCGACTGAAATTTATCGGGTTTACCTTATCTTCGTTACAAACACCTGCTGCGCATTTCTCGGAGACTCGCCACATCACCCTCCATTTCCTGTTACGGGGGACCATTGTTAACAGGACCTATGGTACACATAAAAACCTATATGTTTAACCATTTTTACTAACAATATTGGGTCCTGTTAACTATGGCCCCCCGTAATAGAGTAATATATTATAGCGCCTTCTCTATTTCTTTCTGCAATCTTTCGGGTGTTTCTGGTATTCCCTCGAAGTCACCCGAAAACATAAAATCTCGACACCGTATCTTCCCTCACCGTGACTCCCTGCCCTTGCTGTTTCGACTGCCACTGTCAGGTCGTTAACATCTATATCTTGAATAGATCTGGCGACGACGTGCATCTATCTCTGTGCAACCAACCCCTTGTAAAATATCAACACACTTCGATATTTCCGCGTCCAGCAACAACAGCACTTCTCGCACATTCCGCAATATTTTTTAATCACATTTTCCCTGTAATCCCTATTTCCCACAGCTTTTTCCACAATCCCTTTCTCCATGCTGTGTCGTCGTAGGCCTTCTGTACATCTAGAAAGAAGCAGCACGTTGGTAGTCCCGCGTCTTTCCTACCTTGGATTATCTTACCTAGAGTGTACACATGGTCTACGCAGCTACGGTACGCTGCTTACCCTTTGCCTATTTTGTCTTGAAACTCGATCATTGTTACCATTCGATGCTTCAAAATTTTCCCAAATGTTTTGCCTGCGAAGACCTGTACTCAACATTAATAGCGCTATCCCTCTATAGTTCCCCGGGTCAGCCTTATCTCCTTTCTTAAATAAGCTCACTATTAATGCTACTCCTTCTCTCCACCTCCTAGGTGCGTGCTAGTCCTTCCATATCCAGTTATGCAACATCGCCATCATGGTTTAAGCACTCCTTCTTCCCCGTACTTCATAAAGTAATCCACTGTTTGGTCTGCCCCTGTGCTGCCTTTCTATGCGTAAGTTTAGCTACACGCACTGCTTTACTTCCTTCCTCTGTGAAGTCTCTCTGTAATCGTACTGAAGCACTGTCTTCCCTTTCTGATGCATCTACGTTCGCCTCTGCCCACCCGTTGACATACTTCTCGAATTCCGCGCCGAGCGTTTCATCGACACCTTGGCCGTTCCTAGCTTACGGTAATGCTCTATAAGTACTCTTTTCCCCTTCAGCCTACCAACCATTTTACCGTTCTGTGCTCTTAAGGTGGCTATTCCCGTGTCTGCTTCTCCTTCTTTTTCACCCAGTACCCCTTTTATCCCCACCCTCATCTGCGGCATCTCGCCCTCAGAGTCTGCACCCGTCTTATCCACCACGTCTTTCCATATATCCCTATATTCTTCTTCTTCTCTGCCATCTCTTTTTACTTTCTTTCCAGCTATAATATAATAGCACACCCCTCCCCTCTTGACGTAGTTTCACTCGATGTCTGTCTGTCTTTCGCGTGACTTTATCCTTGCTCTTATAGCCTTTTTCACAATCTCATACCACCATTTTACTGCTCTGTTGCATACTATCAACGTATTCCCTATTCCCTTACTTGCTCTGGTCTTGACCAATTTCTCCCGCCCTTCCATTGTCCAAGCTCCTGCATCGTCCCTCTCTACATCGTCCCTTGTTGTACCTATTCTTTCCAATCGCTCCGAAAGTTGCTCCACATTTTTGGCCACCTCTTCCTAGAACTCTTCCCGCTTCTCTTGTTCTTCTAGTTTTCTTCTAGTTTATCTGTTCTCCATCTGTATAATTTCCTACCTCGCCTAGGTTTGATGTTTCTCGTCTACCGACTGTCTGTCCATATCAGACAGTGATCCGTAGTTCCTTGGTCCGCTGCGCATACGTGCACTTCCGTTTCCTTACTATTTCCATTTTCGACTACTATGAAGTCAAGGATAGAGCTTTCTCCCTTCTGTATGCCCTTCCTAGTCCATTCTGGCATCGCTTTTTTTTACTCTGTCGTTCAACGTCTTCATCTCGTTGTGCTTAACCCCTTTAGAACCGCAGTCCCGTTTTGGGGACAAACCACTCAAATTCTAAGTAATTTGTCCCCAAAACGGGACTGCGGTCCTAAACTCTACCATCTCTTCCCCATTTTTTGTTCTTCGTCACTTGCCCATATCGTCCAGTGTTCTCATTCGGTTTGCTCGCCTTACAAAAATTCTTGAATTAAAGTCTCCCACTAGCGCTACTCCTCCTTGCCTTCCATACTTCTGTGCATCCACCACTACTTCTCCGAACTTCCTCTGTATATACTTTACCGTATTCTTCGGCTCTTGGGGCATATACTGTAGATGTTTCCCAAGAAGTAGTATTAATAGTATGCCCCCCGCTCCCCAGGTGTCTTTGTCCATATGTTTTCGCCGAATTTGGTGTCTTTGATAACCTCTACTATGCCACACAGGTATTCTTTGACTGTTGATAGGGACCCTACGCCCCCCCCCCCACCCCCCCTGCTCTTGCTACTGCTGTGCCCCTTCCTCTTTTTCCCTACTCACCCGTACTCTCCAACTTTGCATCCTATCTTCCCCCCCCCCCCTTTCTCCCACGACTCTTGAATTCCCACCATGTCTAGGTCGCGCTTACTTACTTGTTCGGCGATTTCTATCCTTCTGCGCTCTTCCGCGACGAATCCACACACGTTCCATGATCCCTATTTTCAGCATAGTTTTTTATTCACTATCTACCCACTCTGGTCTTGTCAGTTGCTCCTTCTCCGTAGTCGCTACGAGTACTTCTACAATGCTCTTCTTTGAGCATTCTTTCCGTTTCCGTTTCCGTTTCCGTTTCCGGTTTTTCCTGCTTGCTCCGCGCCCCCTACGTTTCTTATTTCTGCCCCATCCCTTTCGATCCACTTACTCCCCCTTAACTTCGTGCAAATGAGGACCGCGTCTGAGCCTCGCTCTTCCACCAGCTATACATACTATTACGGGGGGCCATAGTTAACAGGACCAAATATTGTTAGTAAAAATGGTTAAATATATAGGTTTTTATGTACACCATAGGTCCTGTTAACTAGGGTCCCCCGTAATATATTCCGTTCCCCTCGCTGCCTCGGCAAGGGATGCTGCGAGGCATGCCCTATCAGGCTAATAGCGAGTGGGGTAGGTCTTTCTGGCGGGTGTAAGGCCGGACTCACCCTCAAGGAGTGATACCTTCTTGCTGCTGCCTGTGGCCGCGAGGCTCAGGCGGCAGTAGAGTTGGGTCGTACGTGGTGCGTCAGGCACGGAGACCTACGATTCGCGCGTCTTTTTTAGGCAGCTGCGGCAGAGCAGCAATGCTTAATCGGGGTGTCCGTGCGCGGGGGCAGGCGCCACCACAGGCCACACTACGGCACAGTCTATTGCGCCGGTAGGAGGCTGGATTCGACGACAAGGGAGGAGGGAGACTGAGCGTCGACGTGCGGGGAAGAGACGGATTGACCTCCCCATGCGCGAGAATTTGTATTTTTCAGATCAAAACCGCAAGTGCGAGGAGCTTTTTGTTTTTCAGGATGACGGAGAAAGGGAATCGACTGGAAGGGAATGGCAACGAGTGCACGCGCAAAGGAGCGGGTGGATTGGGCCAAGGCGACGAGGCGGCCATGAAGAGCGGCAGGAAGACGGTGAAAGGAGACCCATGATCTGCGCGCACACTATCATCACGAGAGAAGCAGTCATAGTTTGTTTTTTCCTGGTATTGTTTTTCACGAGGCAGAATAGTATCTACCGGTACTCGTCACTGGTATTAAAATTTGTAGTTAAACGAGTTGTATACCCTTCATGGGGAATAACCTACGCAATTATCAGGGACGTGGTATCATATCTGTGCTGCACATTTTTGTGTCAGACAGTCCAGGAAGAGATGGCGATCGTTGATTTCGTGTGGTAGTAAGGTTCGATTGCTCCTTTTTTCACTGCATACCCGCGAGTCTTCACTCTGACAGCACTCGAGATAGCAGGCAGGTGTGTTCCTATTTCGTTTTCACGACTACCGTGCGTTTCGTACGGTGCAGGCAGCACTTCAGACAGCATCCGCTGTAGTCAGCAGCCACGAGTTGGTTAGTGGTGGGAACGGGGGTACTCTTCTATATTATAGTTGAGAGGATATACCCGCGGCCATGTTAGTTCAGTTTTGCACATTGGTTTTAGCTCGTGTGCGCTTTTTCCGTCTCGTGTATTTTGAGGCAGCCGAATTTTCGGGGTTTTTTTTTGTTTTTCGGATCTTCCTATTAATAGGGCTCCAGCACCTTTGTGTGACCACGGACTCCTTCGTCAGAGAGTTAATGTGAGAAAACAACAACAAAAAAACAACAGCAACTCTCCAACCCTAGTAGTGTAACCATTTGCCGACACTTTTTCTGTCTCCACCCTCTGCCGCTCCATGCTCGCTTTCGGCTTTAGCGTGACTCGAAAGTGTTCTCCCTCCCGTCCTACTTTCCCTATCGGGCGGGGGGGGGGGGGGGGTGTACTCATTTGTTGCTTGCCTTAGTCATTTGACCATTGACCACGCATCCCTTTCGAGACGGAGCACCTATCGGGCGGGGGGGGGGGGGGGGCGTACTCATTTGTTGCTTGTCTTAGTCATTTGACCATTGACCACGCATCCCTTTCGAGACGGAGCACCTATCGGGGGGGGGGGGGGAGTCCTTGCAGGACTCTATTGTCCCGCCCCCTCCCACCCTCACTTCGCAAAACAAGTGCGTGGACAGCGGAGCCATGCCTTCTGCGAGCGACCCTTCCGTAGTGAAAGCCAAGGAGGGGGTGTACTCATGCTGCGTTCGTGTACTCATGTCATGGAGGGAGGGGAGAAAAGGGTGGGGGGGGGGTGGGGGAGGGTGGGGGGGGGGGGCGGGTTGTGCTGTACTCGACAGGAGATATGTACTCGATCTCATGCATGGCCGTAGTCGTATGACCATAGACCCTCGCATCCCTACAATGCCGGGACGGAGCATGTCGGGGGGGGGGGGGGTAATCGGTATCATGCATGATCATAGTAGTCGTAGGACCATAGGCCCTCGCATCCCTACAGTACCTCGACGGAGCATGTCGGGTTTTCATCGACCAGGCAGGCATTGCTTGCACCAAGCGCGAAGGGCCGTGAGGTGTCCGGCGAGTCGCATGAAGGACCGGCTGTGGGGCGGACTCGCACATGGATGACAGCTCCAATGAGTTAATTTATTTTGCGGTGTGGTCACTTCCAGAGACGGCAATGGGAGGACTATGCAACCGCCTCTTGGGTGCCTTACCGTAAACACTAGGTGATACGATCGCTACCCTTATGCGGAGTAAAAGTTCTCCACCCGACACAAACGATTCAACTCGACCACCAGCTGTGACCGATCGCCAAAAAAACTAACAAAACTAAAAAAACGGTACCCTGGTTGTCTAGCTCAAGTAGTGAGCGGCCTGTTTTACAGTGTCGTTGCCAACCGTCGCCAACCCAACCTATATACAATACATTTCGGGGGGGGGGTGTACTCCTTTTCATGCATGGCCGTAGTCGTATGGGGGGGGAGCAAGGGCGTGGGGAGGGAGGGGGGGAGGAGAGGAGGGAAACTCAATCCTAAAAGAGCGTGGGTTGGTTTCCCCAATAAAATTAAGTGACACTCCGCGAGACCATCACTTGACCCCACTCCTTTGCCCGGCTCCTATTACGGGGGGCCATATTAAATAGGACCTACGATACACACAGACACCTATATATTTCGCTATTTTTACTCACAATGTTTGGTCCTATTTACTATGGTCCCCCGTAATAGCCTCCCTGTCTCGTCATGTTGATTGCACCGATATCCGTACCTGTTGAATAGCGTTCCGCGTCGCCGTGTACCGTTTAGGTCGCAGGTCGATCTTGGCCGGGTTGGGTCGTCGAGAGTTGTAGCCCGGTTACTTTAGACCTTGTTACCTTAGACAGGTGGGAAGTTACCTTAGACAGGTTGGAGGTTATACCTCAGTCAGGAAGGAAGTTACCCAAGACACGCGGATGGTTACCTTACACATATAGGAGGTTACCTCAGACAGGCGGGGGAGGTTACCTCAGTCAAAGAGGAAAATAAGTTACCCTGAGACAGGCGGGAGGTTACCTTGCACAGGCGGGAGGTCACCTCGGACAGGTCGGAGGTTACCCCAGACATACAGGAAGTTACCTGAGACAGGCAGGAAGTTACCTGAGACAGATGGGAGGTTACCTCAGACATACAGGAAGTTACCTGAGACAGGCAGGAAGTTACCTGAGACAGGTGGGAGGTTACCTCAGACAGTATAGGAGGAGCGCTTCGGGGGCTACGAAGACGACCTCCGCCATTTTTTTTCTCTTACCGCAGCAACGTCACAAAAGAGTGTGTCTCCTTACAGGATAAGGGTGTGCCTCCTTGGTGCGAGTTGACCCCATTTACTGACCCCTCCCCCTCCCCCCTGGGTAAGCACGCCATTTTCGAGGAGCCTATGGCCTATCGTACTCAGAACCCACCGCGGGACCGAAAACCACGCATCTCTCTATTTATATAAACCCTATCTATTCGGCCCTGATCCCCGCACGTTTCCCCCGTATCAGGAAGGGGGATCGACCGGTTTTGAGCACGCGAAAGCCTCGGCCGACCCAAACGTTTCCTGAAAGAAGGGTCAGTTTTGGGCACGCCAAGGCGTCGACCGACCTCAACTCCTTCCGGGAAGGAGAGGGGGTCCCGACGCTGTGACCGAAACAAAAAAATGCCAAGTTTTGGTTCGGAAACCACCCACCAGTAGAAGTGTGAGCTCCCAGAAGTGTAGTAGAACTCGAATATCGTGGCAAGGGGGATGGAAAGCAGGAACTATATCTGAATTGGCTATTACGGGGGACCATAGTTAATAGGACCTATGGTATACATAAAAACCTATATATTTGCCCCTTTTTACTAACATTATTTGGTCCTATTAACTATGGTCCCCCGTAATAGGGAGGAAGGGAGCTTTTCTCGTTGAGGAGGCTTTTTCTTTTTGTGTGTTCTTTTCAGTCCTCTTCAGGAGGAGAAATGAAAGAGAGTTGCTGATATCGGTTCGACAGGGGCTTTGATTCAAGGCGTCAAGCCCGCTCTGCTCTCCTCCTGTGAACCCGCTAGACGGCATCCCCGGTGGCTTGATAGGTGGTCCGCGTGCCTGTCAAGATCAATTTCGTGGGTTCATGAAGCCTCACCGAGGGCATGCACGTAGAGGGCTTTTTCTTGCATAAAAAATTGATTGGCGGAAAGCGCGAGAGCGTGAGTTAGCTACTTTCGATGAAAATCGACGAGCAGTGGGAATGCTGAACCCTATGCGCGACAAAAAATAAAGGCACGTACCGGGGGGGGAGAAGGGTAGACACCTGTGACCACGGCTTGTCCAGGAGATCGCTGAGGGTAAAACCTCCTACGCGTTAGGCTGGAAAGTAAAAGCGATGATTAAAAAAAACAAAAACAAAAAAAATGGACAAAGACACTTGTCCGAGTAACTTTCCCCGGGCGCTTGCCTACTCTTCTCCCATCGGCTACCCTAACCCTAACCCTAACCCTAACCCTAACCCCTAAGGGAAACTTCAGAGCCCCGGCAATACTCGTAGGGTATTCAGGGCTTTGGTACCGCGGGCTATGTCGTGACCGATTCTATAGCCCGATGCTACATTATTATTTCTCTTGCCATCCGACAATGTGCAGCATGATCTTCAACATGGATCACTCATAACTTTCCCGAAAGAAGGAAACCTCGGAAACAAAAGTATATCATATCACAGAGGCATACGAGTAGGATCGTGCCGCTCCCGTATCGTCGCACGTAGGGCCAGAGCCGAACACTCTGTTGAATGTTTTGAGACGATTAGATTATGCGTGTGTGGTTGTTTTTTTTCAGTTCGCCTTTAAACCGCGAAGGCACATCATCAGCCTTTCGAGTTGCCGCCTATAATAGCTGTACGTAACGATATTTTTCTCTCTTCCGAAGCCCCAAGAGGTTCACTATTACGGGGGACCATAGTAAATAGGACCATATATGGTTAGTAAAAATAGGGAAGTATGAAGTTTTTTGTATTTACCGTAGGTCCTATTTACTACTACTACTACTACTACTACTACTACTACTACTACTACTACTACTACTACTACTACTACTACTACTACTACTACTACTACTACTACTACTACTACTACTACTACTACTACTACTACTACTACTACTACTACTACTACTACTACTACTACTACTACTACTACTACTACTACTACTACTACTACTACTACTACTACTACTACTACTACTACTACTACTACTACTACTACTACTACTACTACTACTACTACTACTACTACTAATACTACTACTACCACTACTGCTACTACTACTACTACTACTACTACTACTACTACTACTACTACTACTACTACTACTACTACTACTACTACTACTACTACTACTACTACTACTACTACTACTACTACTACTACTAATACTACCGCTGCCACAGGGATGAGGAAGAGCACACCACGCCGGCCTCTGCCAGGAATATAATTCTCGTTTGAAGGTTGTTATGAATACCAAACGTACCATATGTTTCTGGTCAGCTGGAGTGATACTACTGTGTCTGTATTCGTTCCATTATTGAAATTTCCTATTAATGTCAATAACATTGTGGTTCCGTCCGTACTTGAAAGTTGCTGTCAAAACTAGCCCTGAGGGACCGCCAGGCCGCTAATAGGGGAAGGGAGGGAGAAGCCGGAGGAATGCGGACAATGACCTGGGGATGGAACGTTGACGAGGAATAGGATATACTATAGTACTGGTACCTGAAAATGGAACGATGTGGGGAATGGAAATTGGGAAATGGCAGGCAGAGAAGCGCATGAGGGTTGCACTGCTGATTCACGGAAGGGTATTCGGTTTATATCGGAACGGCATCTACGCTACATTGTCGGAAGACAAGCATATTAAAAACATTTTGGTTCCATACTTGGAAGTTGCTGACCATTTGGTCCCCTAATGTTTTGGTTCTACGACAATTTTTGGAAGTTCCTATTATTGTACCAGGCAATTAATTATCCACTACGCTGTACGCCTAATAATACATAAAGCCTGGTGCCGGTACCAGGTATGTCGGAAGGCAGCCGGAACAACTCTTCTTCTTTCAGAAGCGCAGAGTGCGCGTACTTACATCCGACTCTTATTCCAAACAATTTGGTGACACCCCCATGATCTTAGACCTACCTCTGGTGCCCCATACGGTACAGGCCTGTCATTATATAGTGCGTTCCCTTTTATTTTTCCCAACCAACGAACATAAAAAAGGCCTTTCTTTTAGAGAGGGTGTTCCTACATAGTACAGTCCATAGTACCGGAGGGATGTTGACCAATCGAGAAACAATACGGGGGGTTCGTATATACTTTATATGGCGGTGGAACACATCACCCCGTCCGTCGTCTGCGCTCTGTTTGCACCGTATTTATACCAAAAGCGGTCGTACGAACGCGAGAGGACGATCGTCTCAGCTGCTTGTTGGGCTGCGTGGTAGCGCGGTCAGAGGGGAATGGAGGAACCAAACTGCAGGCTTTCGCAGTTGCAGTAGCAGCAGCAGCAGCAGCAGCACGAGGAAGGCCAAGGAGGGCAAAATTCGTCCCCACAAGGGAAGAATGCTCGGAATAAGAGCCTTCAGCGGGTAGTAATAGGGCACACGCCCAGGCGCCGGCCAGAAACAACCACGCAACCCCCCCCCGTCTCCGGACACTTTTCAGTTTTTTTTTTAAGTTTGTTTTATCCTCCGGCGGATTGGTGAAATTTTTAGAATCGCAGTCCCGTTTTGGGTACAAACTACTTGAAATTAGAGCGGTTGCCCCCAAAACGGGACTGCAGCACTAAAAGGGTTAAGTTCACCACACATTTCCACGTTCCAATTTCGTGTCGTGTGTCAATGTAAACACTTTTTAGAGAAAAAACTTTGACGGTATATATACCAGGTATATACTATATATATTATATATAATACCAGGTATATATATGTAAAAATATTATGATTATTATTAAAGCAACAACAACGGCCACTCCGTGGTGACTGCGGGATGCGGTGACCGAGCACACCGTCATCCGACAATGCGAGGAGCCGTGTACATACGGCACGGTATAGCAACACATACATGGTCCTACCCACCCGTCCGTCCAACGCGGCGCTGCCGCCCCTCTCTATCTATCTCACGGGCGGTTTAAAAACACCAAGAAGAGTTGTCATTGTTTCTGTCGCTACGTATGCCGCCCCAAGCGGGGTTGTAAGCAGAGCCCGCAGGGTGTTTTTTTTTTATCATTTATTTAATTTGAGCTCCTGGCAATTGAATGCAGAAGTTGTAATATAAACAATTAAGCAGAAAGTGCACATACACATACCACGGCATCGAGGCGGGTGAAAGGAAGGGGGGCGTACTCATTTGTTGCTTGCCTTAAGTCATTTGACCATTGACCACGCATCCCTCTAGAGGGGGCAAATGCCTGATACCATTTTTTTCCCGTGAGAGCGTATGCTAATGATGTGGTTACTTGCAGCGACGACGGTCTATTGCTGTTTTGCTACTATATACTAGTCTCAGCGGCGTTTTTATGGGGGGGGGGGGGCTGTTTAGTGCGATCGGTCGTATGCTCCGTGCAGAGAAGCATAGCAAAAAACCCACCTGCCTGCTTCTAGCGGAGACAAAACCATCCAGCGAGTAGGCCGGCAACAAACGATGGTACACTCACTCCTACCCGGTACCTCTGGGAATGATTTTTTCCACAAGCAGGTTGCTATCGATCGACCTGTAGTGGTATATCTACCAGGTATATAGGGTATGATGCATGTATACCTGATATGAAAGGTACACAAATACCGCCATTTGTTCTGAGCTTATTCTGTCCATGACACAGATAAGACACGTAAGACACAACAGTTTATAATGAAAAGAAGAGTCTTTCGCGTTACACAAACCGTGACACCCAGCAGCCCGTGCCACGAAAGACAGGCATAACGTGGTAGCATTTAGCTCTCTCGTTACCTGTTTTTTTGTTCGAAAGAAAAAAAAACAAAACAAAACAAAAAAAAACAAAAGGACGCCTATTGCTTGCAATGCGAATAATAATATTGTTACACGATCCTTAAACAGCACGCACGCACGCCAGCACACGACCCTCTCTTTCTCTTCCTCTTCCACCTCCTACTCTCTCCCACCTTCCCCCCCTTCCCCTTCCCCTCTGCCTTCGATTTTTGAATGCCCCCCCCCCCCCCCCCCCCCCCACCACAACAACAACGGGACACTCCTCCCTGTCGAAAAACCATTAGAATAGAAAATGGATGGAAAGAGATAAAAAAGCCTTACGTAAACGTGCGCACAACAGTGCGTGTCTCTTCGTGGGCTGTTTTGAGAAAACGCACCACCACTCACACACCCCACGCACTCCAACCCACTCACCCACCACTGCCACCACAATCGACCGCCCGCTCGCCCGGTACGCCGCCGCTAGCGAAGAGAGCGGGAAACTTCTTCTACTACTCCACCAACCCACCGCCACAAAAGTACACGTACTTGTATTTATTTTCAGGGCGGGTGCTAAGCGCCGACCGATCAAACCGATAAACCGACCGACAGTTTAGGCAGGCAGGAAGGCAGGCAGGCAGGCAGGCAGGCAGGCAGGCAGGCAGGCAGGCAGGCAGGCAGGCAGGCAGGCAGGCAGGCAGGAAGGCAGACAGGCAATCAAGGCCCTCTGTCGCAAAAAGTGTGGAAGCCAAAAACAAAACAAAACAAACAAAAAATAAACAAACCGGCGGACTTCCTGTTGACTGTATTTTCATCTCTTCATATGGTATTCTTTTCTTCAATTCGTTCGGCGCCTGCGCCTCCCAAGAATGAACAAAAGCACATGGGCCCGGCAAGGCATGACAGTCAAACCAGGAAAGACACGCAGCAAGCACAGCGTGCGGCTTTCTCCGACTCTCTCTCTCTCTCTCTCTCGCATGAACCAATCACCCCGATGAAGCTACAGCTATATAGGGTCTCTTGGCCGGCTGTCTAAAATTCCTCGTTCACCCACTTCATCACAAAACAAATAAAAAAACACCGTACAATAATTATTGTCGATACATGCTCCACAACTAAAACACTTAATTATTGTACCCTCTTTTCTTTGTCTCAGACCCCCCCCCCCCTCTCCCTCGGGTCTATGGTCATACCACCGCGGCCATGCGTGACATTGAGCACCCCCCCCCTCCCCCCCCCCCCCCCCCCCCCTATGCGCTGCCATCCCCCTATACAATCAGGCACGCGCATCACGTGACCGACACCGCTTTTTCTCAAGAGGTTAGTAACGCCGAGTGCGCGGCCTATGGACGGAGGGGAGGAAGGAGAGAGGGGGGGGGGGGGAGGGGGGGGGGAAGAGAGAGAAAGCGAGAGATAGATGGGGAGGGCGCGCCGCGACAGGCTTCTTCCTACAAAATCTAAAAATACGAACAGGGCGACGGGTGGGCGGGGGGGGGGGGCGGCGGGCAGGCAAGCGCTCTATCGCATGCATGCTTAAGCGAAAGCCCCTCGAAACGCCCGCCCGCACACTTCTCGACGAAAAGACTGGATGAAGCTCACAGACAACAGAACAAAAAGAAGAAAAAAAAATGTCGTCGTAATCAGTAGTCATGGCGAACTCCACATACCCGCGCACTGACTGCCCCCCTACCCGCCGCGACAAGCTTCTGAAAATGGCAGCAGTCACGGCGAGCCCCGCTACCCACGGACTACCGAAGCAACACACCCCTGAAGTTGGCAGAGCAGTCTTGAGCCAAAACTTCCCTACCCACGTTCTACCGAAGCAAAAGAAGCTTCGGTAACGGGTCCGGGCCCCTCTCGGCTGCCCTTCCGTCCGTTCGAAAACCCCCGAACTGATCGGAGGCAAAAAAATAAATAAATCAAAAAACAAAAAAACGGATGGGTAAATTCGACGACGTCTATCGGTTTAATCGCGTATTCCGCCTATTAATAGTCTTGTGTCCAAGTCTCTTGGAGGAGGAAAAGGAGGCGTTTTTTAGGCCGGCGGGACGCATCGACGCACTTCAGAAAAAAAGCGGCGACTTTACTGTCGCGAAAGAAATTCTTCTAGCTCATGCACTGCCGGGTGGGGGAGAAGGAACGGCCGAATGAGCGCACGACGGGATCAGTCAGTCAGCCCGCCAGCCAGCCCGACTGACTTTTGCCATCGCCGCTTACGTACCCCTTGCCCTCAAGCGCGTGGGCGACTATGAACCACCATCAAGAGCGCTTGCGAAACCACATCCTGCTGCACAAACGCGTACGCCTCGGCTGCTTCAGTTGAGACCTGTGTCTAAGGCACAACTCCCCGCCCGCCCGCCCGCCCACCGACCGACAAAACCAAAAAAAACTAAAACAAACAAGAAGAAAAAACCGCCTCGTCAATTCAATTCAAGTCCGCAAAAAAGCTGCCCCCCCCCCCTCTCTCTCCCACTCCCCCTCCCTACCCTCCCTCTCCCTAAAGACCCGTGAACAGCTTCCGGAGACGCTTCAGGACACTCAACCCTCCACCGTCCCCGACTTCCTGGCGCAGCTCCGTCGCGCCAGCGTCCGCCCAGAAGCCCTCGTCGTCGCTGTCGCCGCCCCCCTCCTCCTCCGTCGAGTAATCCGAGTCGCCGTTGTAGAACCACCCGCCCTCTCGCAAGACCGAGAACGTCTGCCGGCGCCCGCGCGGGGTCGCCGGCGCGGACCTAGGCCGCTCCGGCTTCTCCGGCGACTTCGCCTCGCCCGGGTACACCTCCATCAGCAGCTCGCTGCCGCTCTCGACCCTGATCAGTCGGCTCGGGCCGCTGTCCATGCCGGGCATCAACCAGTCCGCGAGCCCCGACAGCACTCCGGAGAGCGATCGCGATCGCGTGGGGGAGCGAGATCGACGATGGGAGCTCGAGTCGTCCGCGGCCTTTCGTCGTCTCCGGGCCGACGAGGGCCCTCCTCCTCTTCCGACGCGGCCGCCGCCGCCGCCACCCCTCCCCCCGGTCTCACACGCCTCCCCCTCCGTCGGAGCAGGGCCCAACTCCTCCTCATCCTCCCCCTCCCCTTGCTCCAACGCCAGCGCGCCGCGCGCCGTCGGAGAACGCGGGGGCGCGCCCCCCGCCGGCCCCTTCGCACGCGTTCTGGCCTGCCCTCTGGCCTTAACCCTTGGCCGGCCGGGCACGGCGCCGACGACGAGCGCGCCTTCTCCGCCGCTCGATTCCCCTCCGCTTTCGACGCCGGCCGTCCCATCCGCGCCCGCCGCATCGGACCCCGAGCCGCCGTTCGCGCGGGTGCTCGTCGGCGACACCTGCAAGGCCGCTAGGGGGTGTCGCGGCGGGAGGTAGCCTCCGCTGGAGCGCACCACCGACTCTCCCACCTGGGAAGAGGAAGATCCGGCGCCAGCGGCGCCGTCCTGTAGTCCGTCCGACCCCAGAGGAGACAACAGGTAAGGCTTACCGCCCCCCCCCCCTCCCGCTCTCCGACCCTCCCCCCGTCCCTGCCCCTCCGCTCGCAGATCTTCCGAACGGCGCAGACGATTTCCTGCCGCTGCTGCCGCTGCCGCTGCCGCTGCTGCTGCTGCTGCTGTCCGCGGGAGGTTTCCGCAGGGTCTCCGCGCTTTTCCGGCGCATCAGCATCGACGGGGGGGAGTACGACCTCCAGCTCCACCACTCAGCCTTCTGGACGGGGGAGTCCCGCTTCGCCGGCGCCCGCCCCCGCCGCGGCAACCGCGCGCCATCCTTCGTCGTCTCCGGCGCAGTACCCGATCGGGCGCGGGAACGCGCGGACCCGTTACCGCCGGCCACGTCCCCCTCCCCGTGCGTAGAGGACGCCCGCAGGCTATTCCCGCTAAACCCACCGAAGCTTCCCCCACCCCCCCGCTCGCTACTCCAGGGGGAGTTGCACACCGTGGAGTCTTCGTTGCAGGAGGCGTCCGGCCCCGCGGGCTCCGCCCCCTCTCCGGCGCTCTCGCTCCCGCGAGACTTGCGGTTCTCCAGCGCGCTCGTCATCGCATCCTCCCACTCCCTCCACTCCCTCCACTGCTGCTGCGTGTGCGCGCTGCTGCGGGGCTGTTTCGTGAGTCATCACCAGGGAAAAGACGGGGCGGGGCGGGGTCGGGAGTGGGGGGTGGGGAGTGGGCGTTGGCGTGGGCGTGGGGAGTGGTGGGGGGGTGAGGAATGGGATGGGGGGCGGGAAGGGGGGGGGGGAAGGGACGGATAGCGGAAGTGGCGCGTTCGAAGATTTAAGGTATCGAGTGGTGCATGCGAGAGGAGTGTCACCGACGGGAAGCGAAAGATGTTTCCAATGGACGGCTGACTAAAACAGGCGGAAGGGGCTATTAATAGACTAGATCCACAACCCTAATATACGGAAAAAGGGAAAGGCCTCCAAGCGGTGTGGTTACTATTAATACTGGAGGGAATTGTATACTCCGGGCATCCGCAGGTACGAAACCTGATTGATTATGTAATACTCGGGTAGATACCCCGGTACCGCGAGAGTCGGGTAGATACCCAGGTACCACCAGAGTCAGGTAGGTACCCCGGTACCACCAGAGTCGGGTAGATACCCCGGTACCACCAGCGTCGAGTATACCCCGGTACCACCAGCGTCGGGTAGATACCCCGGTACCACCAGAGTCGAGTAGGCACCCCGGTACCACCAGAGTCGGGTAGGTACCCCGGTACCCCCAGAGTCGGGTGGGTACCCCGGTACCTCCAGAGTCAGGTAGGTACCCGGGTACCCCCAGAGTCGGGTAGGTACCCGGGTACCCCCAGAGTCAGGCCCGGTACCCCCAGAGTCAGGTAGGTACACCGGTACCCCCAGAGTCGGGTAGGTACCCTGGTACCCCCCGAGTCGGGTAGGTACCCTGGTACCCCCCGAGTCGGGTAGGTACCCGGGTACCCCCAGAGTCGGGTAGGTAACCGGGTAGCCCCAGAGCCTGGCAAGTACCCTCCCCCAGAGTCGGGTAGGTATCCGGGTCCCCCAGAGCCGGGTAGGTACCCTGGTGCCCCCAGAGTCGGGAAGGTATCCGGGTATCCCCAGAGCCGGGTAGGTACGCGGTTGGGTACCCGGGTACTCCCAGAGTCGGTTAGGTATTCGGGTATCCCCAGAGTACATACCGTACTATAACACTCTTGATAGTCTCGTATCATGACATCATGTCACAATACGTGCCCAAATGCGTCAAGGAGTACACAGATAATCCCAGAATACGTATACACTTGGGAGTATCGAGTACCTTTCGTACTCCCGAGTATTTAGAGTATCGCAGCACTGGCGGCCTACGTACTGCGAGTACTGGGAGTATAAGTAGTACAGAACCCCAAGTGCAACCAATATCCGCAGTACGAACATCCGAATTACTTGGAGTACGTACTCGTACTCAGACTATCAAGAGCATTGAACCCTTGACTACTGCGAGTACTTGCAAGTATATACTCCCCAAGTACTGCCGGCTACTCTCAAGTACTCCAGTTGCCCCCCCCCCCGAAAGTAGTCTGCTCCAACTCCCCACTTGTGCGAGCATCCGTGAATGCTAATGCTTTCTGCAATGAAGTGAGGATAAGCTTATCGAACCGCTGCACAGACGGTCGAAGTATACTTCATAGTCCGGGTGTACTGCGCATCTTGAGAGTATCTTCCTAATCTCTAGTGCTGCCGGGTACTCGCACTACCAACTGAACAGTAGTTGCCAGTACCCGCAGTACAGAACCCTGATATACTTGGAAGTACGGCAGTATCCCACCGTACGAGTATTGAACTCCGAAATACAGCGAGTACGGCAGTATCCACAGCACAGTCAGTACAGAACTTCGAAATACGAGAGTATCAGGTGCTTGCATTATCCCCAACAAGAAGGGCCCTGGGAATCCACCCATCACACGAAAATACCTGTTTCATGGCCTCCACATCTAATTCCCCCAATCTCCGCTCCTTAAGGTCGAGGATAATTCAACACAGCGGACAGATCATCGATCCCCACATGAGGATCTAGTTCGTTCACGGCAGATACATCAATTTATGACCTTGTATGATCTACGTCATGACGCCAGGTGGGGCCCGTATAATCCGCATGATCCAGGACATGGTTCCTGGGCTAGATCTGTACTATGCACAGATGGTCTGTACTATGCACAGATCATCTGTACCATGCACAGATATGATCTGTACTATGCACAGATATGATCTGTACTATGCACAGATATGATCTGTACTATGCACAGATCATCTATACCACGCACAGATGGTCTGTACTATGCACAGATGGTCTGTACTATGCGCAGATGGTCTGTACTATGCACAGATCATTGTAGCATGCACAGATGAATATGCACATATGATCTGTACTATACACAGATGATCTGCACTATGCACAGATCCCGCACAATCTCTCCCAACGAACGGTAGGTGAGGAACTAGATGATCTATCTGATCTATCTGTAAGTAGATAATCTACAGTAGGCGAGGTGTGCGATACTTGCGCCACACAGCAGTCCCACTGACCGCAGCGCATAAAGCTGAGGCATGTACAAGTGGGACAAGCGAAAAGCGCCACCGATGTATCAGGGGGGCACTTACTAGCTTTGGCAAAGATGAGCACCTCGCCTTATCGGGAGCCACTCTCACAGCTTAGCTTTTACATAGTTTACTTAATCTTCTACCGGGATCAATAAAAATCTATCTTGTGAAAGGTACCGATGAGTGCCACGGCTGGTCCTACTGTAGTGTTGCATTGCAGCTCTCGTTCTCTCTCTCTTTCTCTCTCGCTCGCTCGCACCTGCAAGATGCCGATGCTCGAATAGAACGCCAGCCCCTCCTTAAAGTTGACCTCGCCTCCCGCCTCCTCCTGCTCGAAAGCCCACTGCGTCGCAAGGCCCAGCTTGCCCGCTATCCCTCTCCTATGGCATCTGAGGCGCCACGGTCAGTCAGCCAGCACGTCAGACGGGGGGCACAGAGAGCAAAGCAGACAACGGACCCGGATCAGAAGATGAAAACAACAAAACACTCCACAACGCGCGGCAACAGCAACCAAACACCGCCCTCCGCATGACCCGGTTAACCCCCGTGCACCTGTTCCAAACACTTTCCACACTGCACGAAGTTTCCCACTCAATTTCCACATTCCAAGAAATTTCCAACCCTGTTAATAGTTCCGAGAAATTTCCAAAGTCAACAAAATTTTCCAACCCTGATTTCAAGTACCAGGTACAGGTTTGTCCCCAAAAAAATACGAGCGGATTCCAACCTGTTCAAATCTGATCGCGCTTGTCCGTGGTATCTATCATATATACGTACACGGTACACGGCGATACAGGGCCAAATAACAGACACGCACATGGCACCACGCCCGTCACTCGCTACAACCGCTGCTGCGGTAGGCCGTACGCGCTCTCACGCAACGAACGGACTGCACCAACGAACCAATGGGTAGGGTGGCCCGCAGCTGGACCGACAGAGTCCGGCGGGCAGGCAGCACGCCCTACGTCTTTTGATCGTGGTGGGTGGAGAGTTCACGCAAGTCCCACACAACCCAGAGCAGGTGCCCCCCCCCTCCCCCCCCCCCCCCCCCCCCCCTGGAAGGCTTTCTCGACCGCACCTGACCCTCTCGGGATCAGGTCGGGTCAACATGCTCACGCGCCCGAGGAAACAGCAGCAGCAGCCGGTTCTGCTGTTGTGACGGAGGCGACGGGGTTAAATCGACACACGGCACGTATTTGTGTACGTGCGGAAGTGTGGTCGGTGAGCTTGAAGCTATTTTTTTTTAGCAATTCTGCCAGAGGCAGGAGTAACTACTGTAAACAAACAAAAAGAAAACGCACACAACGACCAAAAAAGGAAGAAGCTGTGCCGACTTCCGTACACAGACACCGCGCATGTCCTTTATCCTTATCCCCCCAAGAAGCACGCGTGATATGTCTACTATCGAAAGCGGATTCATCGCCCGGAGCGGGCAAAAATAAAACGCAGAGTTGCTCTAACCACCCGCGAAGCGCCAACATGGCTTCCCCCGTGTAGGGGAAGGGGGGGGGGGGGCGTATCTACTGTAGTCATTAATTTGACCATTGACCACGCATCCATATTGGGACAGAGCACCACGCCTCCCTTTCGAAACGGAGCACCGTTCGTACTCCTAGCAGAGACACCTCCAACATTTAAACGCACTTCACGTTCTTTCGATACCTCCCACCCCCCCCCCCCCCCCCGCTCCGTCTCGAAAGGGATGCGTGGTCAATCGTCAAATGACCAAGGCAAGCAACAAATGAGTGAGTACCCCCCCCCCCCCCCCCCCCCCCCCCCCCCCCGCCTCTCCGCCCGCCCCCTGCCACCTCCGCTTCCCCTCTGTATAGGGATACATAGGGGGTATACTCGATAGGAGAGATGTACTCGATCTCATGCATGGCCGTAGTCGTATGACCATAAGGGGGGGGGGGGGGGGGGGGGCAGCACATGGCTGCACTGTGAATGCTGCGGCACTCTGTATAGGGATTTCCAGGGAGGGGGAACGGTGCTACCTCTGTGTCGCAGGCGGCATGCACCTAAGCCCCACCACTACTCGACGCGAACATAACACTATTACGGTGGGGCCATAGTTAATAGGACCTATGCTATACATAAAACCTACCAGGTACCTAGAATATATTTGACCATTTTTACTATTAACCCTTTTAGAACCGCAGTCCCGTTTTGGGGACGAACTACTTAGAATTTGTGTGGTTTGTCCCCACAGTGGGAAGTACGGTGCTAAAGGGGTTAACAACAATATTTGGTCCTATTAACTATGCCCCCCCGTAATAATATACAAATAGACTACCAGGTACGTATTTAATAGAAACGGCGAAACACACTGTCGGCGAACGTAATACCCCGTACGCCCGGTATATAGATGATATATACTTCGAAGCATCAACACTTGTCGGCAGCTTAACCCTTTTAGAACCGCGGTCCCGTTTTGGGGACAAACCAGTCAAATTCCAAGTATTTTTTCCCCAAAACGGGACTGCGGTTCTAAAAGGGTTAACATCGAAACCGCCCTTCATTTTTCTGGACAAGATTGGCGCAGGACGGGAGAATGACGGACAAGACAAGACGAAAAAGAAAAAAAAAAAAAAAAAACGCGCGTTTCGCTCATCATACTCGTATTATACTGCTGTACCGCTCTGTCCGATAATATAAGGGCCGCTTGGTCTTCATGACGATGTCTAAACGGTTCTTATGTTTCTTTCCAGACCCGATCGGAACAGACCCAACGTTTTCGGTGGCAGGTAAAACCTACCCTCCTCTGGTACACGACCAGGGAAACCGCTACAAATTACTACTACTACTACTGTATACTGGTGTAGAATACCTAATGATACGAGATGGAGGATTTCATCGAAACTGATCTTCGCAAGTCGAGTGTAGTGTACTGATCTTCGCAAGTCGAGTGTAGTGTACTGATCTTCGCAAGTCGAGTGTAGTGTACTCTGATCTTCGCAAGTCGAGTGTAGTGTACTGATCTTCGCAAGTCGAGTGTAGTGTACTGATCTTCGCAAGTCGAGTGTAGTGTACTGATCTTCGCAAGTCGAGTGTAGTGTACTGATCTTCGCAAGTCGAGTGTAGTGTACTGATCTTCGCAAGTCGAGTGTAGTGCACTGATCTTCGCAAGTCGAGTGTAGTGTATGTACTGTATGAAGTACCCACCCTGGCCGGGAATATAAAGGTCATTTAGTCACTAATTTCAAGACCAAACAGGTCCTATAGTTACGCCCAGACTGGTACGTATCAGAGACCAAACGATGACTATATTCCCGGCCATGTGTAGTACGAGTACTACTATTATACCAGGTCTTTGATGTTGGTGTCGGATATCGAACGGCAATCGAGGTCAAGATATGAGTATCTTGATACACGGCACTACTATTGCGGGGGACTATAGTTAACAGGACTAAATACTCTTAGTAAAAATAGCGAAATATATAGGTGTTTGTGTGTACCGTAGGTCCTATTTAATATGTTCCCCCGTAATACCGCTGTTGTACCGATACAAAAAAAACTACCGATGAATTGTCTCCATCCGGGGACAAACTATTCCAATTCCAAGTATTTTGCCCCCAAACCGGGACTGAATTCCTACAAGGGTTAACGAAAAACAAACAGAAAAAACGACGCACCCACTTTTATTTTTCCGAGTTTCAGAGATGGGGGGTTCTACGACTACTATGGTATACCACTACGTCTCAGAACCAAGTCGGAAAACTCTGTAAAATACTCAAAATGTTTCATTTCATTTCTGGCGAAAAAAAATCCTCCCAAAACGCGATTAATACGAGTCGAGATAGTTTTTTTTATTTACGGGTGGGTGTGGCTCCGTTTTCTGATGAAAAAAGAAGAGAAAAGTGTATATGTACCCCTGCATACGCACGTATTAGAACTATATCTGAAAATAAAAAAATAAAAAAATTACCAGCTGTGAGATCGAGGACTTGGTCGAAGCTCATCCTTGCAAGCAGTGCGAGTGAGGTGTGATACTTCGATCGCGCTTTACATGGCCTCACGCAGGAAACACAGCAGTTCGTTCAACCTTTTTAGAACCGCAGTCCCGTTTTGGGGACAAACTACTTGGAATTTGAATGGTTTGTACCCAACAACGGGACTGCAGTCCTAAGTGAAGGGTTTAAAGAAGAGGACAAAATCGGAAGCCGCAGAAAAAGGTCCTTATCTATATATAGGGACGGAGTGGTACATTTTATGGTATACCAGGTGGGAGCGTGGCAACAACACGTGCATGCCAGAAGACGGAGAGGAGAGGAGAGCAAAGAAACGCTCGATACGACACAGCAGTATGGGCCCCCGCCAACAAGAAGCACCCAATCTGAGCAAGCCTGAGATTCTTACCGGGGCATCATCCCAAAAAAACTTTGAGCTTAGGCTATTATATAGGATTTAGTGTGGAGTTCAACCACCGAGCCGTTTTTCTCAACCCATTCGTTCTCCCAGAAAGTGAGCAGTATGTTCTTACTACGCACTCTCTTATTGGCGGGCCTCGAAACTTCGATATTTTTGTACTCGATATTTCGATATTCGAAATAAACGAAAAATTCGAGGAAGATCCCCAAAATTACGGTATACACCGTGTCCAGAAATATAGCGACCGTTTTAACATTAAGATTCAATACAATCGTTCCTTGCAGCCAGGAACCGAGTGAGTGATAGTATATACCAGGTCCCAGGTACTTGGTACTTACGTATATATACCGGCACGTACCTAGAGACATCAAAGCTCATACCTGGTAGATCGAAAAATTATACTATTAATATTAATAATAGACTCATACGAGTACCTGGTAATTAAAAAATGGTGTGACATTTATACTTCGATCGCGCGTAATAACAGACCATAAACCTACTGCTGTATTTATAGTAACACTTGGTACTGCTGGAGTCTATGAATATCGGAGTACTTTTTAACCCCTTTAGAACCGCAGTCCCGTTTTGGGGACAAACCAGTCAAATTTCAAGTCGTTTGTCCCCAAAACGGGACTGCGGCGCTAAAGGGGTTAATCTGCTGTACACTACCTTGTGCACAATACCAAGACATAGACGTGCGTGACTGATATCATTACATGTATACGCTTGTACCTGGTACCCCGTACAACTTATTGCGAGGACAGGGAATCGGTGTCCCAGCAGCTTGGTAGGGGCAGTCAGTCAGTCAGTCAGTCAGTCCGTCAGTCATTCAGTCAGTCAGCTTGGTAGGGGCAGTCAGTCAGTCAGTCAGTCAGTCCGTCCGTCAGTCAGTCAGTCAGTCGGTCAGTCAGTCAGTCAGTCAGTCACACCTATTGATGAAGTTGTGAAGCTCCACGTCCGTAAGCCGCCACTGCTGAAGTGACTTGATCGCTGCGACCTTACCCTCCTGCTCGTTGCGTTCCTGGAGATGGAACGCACAAGGCACAAACAACACCGGTCGATACAAACATGCCAGGGAGGGGGTTGGTAATAGGGCGAGGGGGGTGGAAGCGGGGGAAGGAGCGTAGGAATGGGGGGAGGGAGTGGGAGTGGGGGGGGAAGGGGGGGGAGGGAGGGGGGGTGTACTCGAAAGGATGCACTCGATCTCATGCATGGCCGTAGTCGTAGGACCATAGACCCTCGCATCCCTACAATGCCGGGACGGAGCACGTCGGGTTTTCACCGACCAAGCAGACATTGCTTGCACCACGCGCGAAGCGCCGTGAGGTGTCCGGCGAGTCGCAAAGGGTGAGCTGCATCCTACTAAGAACCGCTTGTGAGGCGGACTTGCATACATGGATGGATGACAGGTTAAATGAGTTAATTTAATTTCCGGTGTAGGCAATATCCAGAGACAGCAATGGGAATACTATGTAACTGCCTCTTGGGTGCTGTGGGCGACCGCCAAAAAAAAACCCAACAATAAAAAAACGGTACCCTGGCTGTCTAGCTCACGTAGTGAGCGGCATGTTTTACAGTGTCGTTGCCAACCGACGCCAACCCAACCTATATTAATTAGGGGCTGGGGTCTAGCTCGCGTAGTGAGCGGCATGTTTTACAGTGTCGTTGCCAACCGACGCCAACCCGACCTATATAAATTAGAGGCTGGGGGGGGGGGGGGGGGGGGAAGAGGGCCAGGGAGAAGGGGGGCGTACTACAGCAGTAATTTATTGCCTTGTGCCTTAGTCATTTAACCATTGACCACGCATCTCTGTCGAGACGGAACACCGTTCGTCCTCCTAACAAGAGGCATCTTCAACATTTGGGCGCTCATTGCGTCGTTGTTTTCATATACCAGATATGTTTTACATGGACTCTTTTCGCTAACCTCACTCAACCCCTTCCTGTTTCGACGCCTGTGGCCACCATCCATCTCCTGCGATCGCTTTCTCCCTGCTATCTTGCGCATCAAATTCCTCCATGTCACCTTCATATATTTCCCTCATCCCATTCCTCCTGCTTTCTTCTTCCGGCTACCGATATACCTGGTATGTCTTGTCGTCTTTCTGGCAGGCCCAGGTCTCTCACACGAAATCGCAGTTTCAGCGTTTTCGCAGAGTCCCTTGGGCCGTGCAAACGCGATTTCATTTCTCCCCCTTCGCTCAACCCCCCCCCGGTACATCAAGTGTTTCTCCGGTGTCACCTTCTTTTTCAGCGCTAGCCTTTCCCTTCTCTCTTACCCTGGTATATTTTCTTCTACTTTTGCCTTGTATCTCCTGGACGTCTCTGGCGGGCATCATCCCTCATTGGTTTCCTCCAACATCCTTCGATGTTTTTCTCAACCCTTTTACAACTGCAGTCTCATTTTGAGGACAATCCACTCAAATTTCAAGTAGTTTGTCCCCAAATCGGGACTGCGGTTCTAAATGAGTTAACTACTGCACGCTATCCCACCTTATTCCGGCTCTCGCCTTTTTGCTATTCTTTTCCATACAGCTCCATCAGGTACTTGAGTGGGTACATCCCCAGTTCTGCTCTTAACCCTTTTAGAACCGCAGTCCCGTTGTGGGGACAAACCAGTCAATTTTCGAGTACTTTGTCCCCCAAAACGGGACTGCGGTTCTAAAAGAACTGTAGTCTTCGTACTTGAACTTCGTATTTTTTTAGCTGCTGTCATCTGTACTGTTTCCAACTATTGTACGAACTTCGCGTTCCCTTCCCATACTTCGCCTGCATATTCTAGCTTTGGTGCCGTCACCTTCACCAGGATGCATCTCTTAATCCTACTATTAATAATTGCGTCAAGGTGCGAGTCTGTTAGGACCGCATCCATCTTGCGTACGTGATTGACCCTTTCCTATAATTTTCGCTACGTGTGTATCCTACGAGCAGTCTTACGGGATCTCTGCGCCAAGGCACGTATATGGTCTACAATCGGCAATTTATCTTCTCCCCACTTCCAACCGAAATTTACCGGGTTCACCTTATCTTCGTTACGAACAACTACTGCGCACTACTTGACGCTCGCCGTCACCTCCATTTCCTATCACTAGTGTATTCTACGTACCGCCTTCTCTATTTGTTTCCGCATTCCTCCGGGTGCTTCTGATATCCCCAAGAAGTCATCCGCAAACATCAATCCCGACACCGTCGTATCTTCCCCCACCTTGCTGCTTCGACTGCTATTATCATGTCGTTAATATATCTATCTATCTATATAAATATATACATACATATATATATATCTTGAATAGATTAGGTGATAACGTACCTCCCAGTGCAACTCCTTGCGAAACATAAACATACGCCGACCTTTCCCCGTCCCGCATCACAGCATATTTTTCATCATTCTCCACATCTTTCCCCTGATCCCTATTCCCCACATTTCGACAGTCCATTTCTCCATTCCGTATCGTGGGCCTTCTGTACATCCACGTAGAAACAAGCAGTACTTTGTTAGGCCCGCGTCTTTCCCACCTTGGATTATCTTACCTGATGTGCACACATGGTCTACACAGCTACAGCTTGGCCTAAACCCTGCGTGCCCTTCGCTCATTTTGTCTCTCTTCTCTATCATTGTTCCCATTCTATCGTTCAAAGTAATACAAAAGGTTTTGCCTACTGTGCTTAGTAGCGTTATCCCTCTATAGGTCCCCGGGTCAGCCTTATCTCCTTTCTTAAATAAGCTCACTATTAATACTACTCCTCTCCACCTCCTAGGTGCGTGCTCGTTTTTCCATTTCCAGCTACACAGCACAACCTATCATGGCAAGTAAGCCTTCCTTCTCCCGCGTACTTCATAAATGCGTTCACTATTTGGTCCACCCCTGCTGCCTTTCCTTTCTATTCTTAAGTCTAGCTACCACTGGTACGCACTTATTTACTCCTTCCCTTGTGAACTCTCACTGTAACCCCTCCGAACCACTGTCTTTCCTTTCTGACGCCTTTACGCTCGCCTCTGCCCACATGCCAATTTAAATATCGAATTCTGCATCGAAGGTTTCCATATAGGGTTATAGGGGCGGGGGGGGAGGGGATGTACTCGATATCATGCATGGCTGTAGTCTCATGATCATAGACCCTCGCATCCCTACAATGCCGGGACGGAGCACGTCGGGTTTCCACCGACCAGGCAGGGGTTGGGAATGGGGGGAGGGGAGTGGTAGGGATGGGGGAGGGGCGTAATAGGGATGGGAGAGGGGGTGGGAGTGGGGGGAGGGGAAAGGAGGATGGGGGGGGGGGGTGGGCATGGGGGGAGAGCGGTGGGGATTGGGTGGAGGGGGGCGGGGAGGGGGGGGCGTAGAAATGGGGGGAGGGGGAGAAGGGTGCCGATATAATAACGCACGCTTGCAGCGGCGGGGGCAATGTGAAAACGTGCCGCGACAGGCCCGTCTTACCCTTTGCCGTTGCAACCGAGCGGCGGAGACGCGCGGGCCGCAAGCATCCTGGGCACATGTACCGTCCGAGTGCTCTACACCGCGGGGCATCCGACACCCTCGACGGCAATCGCTATTTTTCATGGCGTGCCCTCGAACAGCCATTGGGTATATATAGCTAAAACACGCCGAAAAAATTATTAAAAAATGGCGGGAAACGCCGCAAAAAAGCGGGAAATCCCTGTCACACAGGTAAATATAACGTTCATACAGGTCGCGTGGATAAAAAAAGCACAAAAAAAACAACAAAAACACACACACACACAAAATCGCGACGTGCCACGATGTGCGGTCCCACGGCCCACCCGACCCGACCCAGGCCGATCTAACGACGAAAAAAACGTCAGACGACGAGAAGAAACAAATCGAACTTAAGAACAAGTCAACTATTACGGGGGGCCATAGTAAATAGGACCAAATCTTGTTACTAAAAAAAGGTAAATATACAGGTTTTTGTGTGCACCATAGGCCCTATTTACTCTGGCTCCCCGTAATATTGTACGAGCGAGGTATGGGTTTTGACACGCTTACACGATTCGTAGACGGTTACGCGCAGATGGTTTACTGCGTTTCAACGATTACTACGCGTAGACAGCTCAGGACGCGTACGCCTAGACGCCTACGCTCAGACGCTGGCGCTTGGACGCATACGCTTATTAATAGACGGTTACGCTTCGACGGCTGCGCTTGGACGGTTGCGCTTGGACGTTTTACCCCTGGACGCCTACGCTTGGACGGATACTCTTGGAAGGTTGCGCTTGGGCGGCTACGCTTGGAAGGTTACGCTTGGACGACTACGCTTGGGCGGTCACGCTGTTCACGATGAGACGTGCACGCGAAATAATATTCACCTGCGCGATCAACCTGACGATGAACTGATCCTTGTTCTGAATGACGCCGCTGTCCTTAAAGCGTTTCCTCAAGTCCTCCACGCTGTGCCTAGTCCCCTGCCTTAGGGCCTTAACCTCGTCGTAGATCTGCCCATACCGCTGAACCTTAGACTCATGCCTCCCCGTTTCCACCCTCCGTTGCTGCAACCCCAGACATGTTCCCGAGACAATACATCAACGCGAGGCGTGGGAGGGGCGGGTTCGTACAGCGAGGGGGGGGGATGTTAGCGAGGGGCGGCAGTGGTGGTGAGGGACGGGAAGAGGTGAGGGGCAGGGCAAAGGGGGGGCGGGTGGGTGCGAGGAGCGATGGGGGGGGGGGGGGGGGGGGTGAGTGATGAGGAGGGAGGGGGGGGCGTGTACGCGCACAAGCTCAGCGTCAGGCGGCACGCAATGCTTTATTTTTACTCCACGTGTACGAGCGTACGAAGAGCCAACAGCCGAGCATCCTCCCTTCTCCGGCATCCGGCCTGAGCACCCTCCTTGTGGGACTCGGGTGTGACATCCTTTCAAGTCACGCCGTGCCCTTCAAGAAACTTGAGCCATCGCGACGCTGTCCCTATTGTATCGCGCGAAACATCGAACGACAAGAAATTGACTTCTGTCCGACAACTACCCTTTCCCCCCCCGGAACTTGACCCTTTTAGCACCGCACTCCCATAAGTGGGGACAAAACACTCTAATTATAAGTAGTTTGTCCCCAATCCGGGACTGGGGTCCTGAAAGGGTTAACTTTCCTTCCGGAAACCTCGAGTGTCTTTCAACCATTTTAGTACCGCAGTCCCGTTTATGGGACACACTAATGGAAATGGAACGACACGTCCCACACAGCGGGACAGCAGTCCAACAAGGGTTGAAGCGAGAAACTGCAGCCCAGCACTACAGGTGGGACTTCTACTAACATTTCAATCAAGAAACCTTTAGGCCTGTCACGGCTAGCGGCCTAGACGTCAAGCACCAGTTTTCGTGCGGAAGATGGCAATTCGGGCCTGTGAAGGACGACGGTCTATAGACGTGATGTACCATTTTTTAGAGTGGAAAGCGGCATTTTGGGCCCGTGACGGACGGCGGTCTAGACGCAATGTACCAGTTGTAGTGTTGAAGACGGCATTTTAGACCTCCGTGACGGACGGCGATCAAGACGTCGTGTACGAGTTTTAGTGTGGAAGACGGCACAATATAGGCCCCTGTGACGGACGGCGGTCTATATTTAGTGTACTAGTTATATTAACAGTGTGGAAGACGGCAGTTGAGGTCTGTCAAGAACGGCGGTCAAGCCCTGACCCTTTTAGGACCGCAGTCCCGATTGTGGGGACAAATCACTTAGAATTTGACTGATTTTCCCCTAGAACGGGACCGCAGTCTTAAAAGGGTTAATGGACTACTTTTATTACGAGGGACAATATTAAATAGGACTCATGGTACACACAAAACCTACCAGGTATATTCTTACCTATTTTTACTAACAATACTAGGTTCTATTTACAAATTTACTATACTCCCCCGTAATGGTGGGGCAGCCCTTAAAGGTGTGACTGACGACGCACAGAACTGCTGTCTCCTGACATCTTCGCCGTACAACCGCAGAACGCCGCTGACTTTCCTCGTGGAAACCCGATCCCAGCACAGCCTGCGGTATTCTTAGTTCATGCCGTGCCCCCAAGAACTTCGCGGCATGGCGGAGTTGCCCTCGTCTCATCACGCGGAGCATCCTCGAGCAAAAAGAACCCCGACCCACACGGCGCAAGCAAGCTTGAGCTTAACCATCAAGACAGAACGAGCGCGTTTAGCGCGGCGTCTACACGGCATTCTTATATGCTGCGAACTATTCAATATATAAGCAGAACGGACAGCCGATCTCCCTCCCCCGGACATCGTGTACTTGTGCCGTACCGTACCGTACCGTACCGTACCGTACCTACCTTGTTCCGTCACTCTAACTCACAGAAACGCAGCGCTGTTCTTGTCCCATCAACCGTCGTCAAGGCAAGGAAAAGGCCCGTCCCAGACGAGGAAAACATGCTTACAGTTGACAGCTAGAGTTGATGCAGGGAAAACAAGTGGGTCCAAGGTGGGAGTGTACACGCAGAAGTAAATATTCCTGGAATATTTCTTGTGGGACCAACCAACAAACCCCCCTGCCGTCTCGGGACGACACCCGGTCTGAGCAACGCCCGCCGTACTCCTCCGCAGCCTCCTAAAAGCTCACGGCATCGCGGCGCTACCCAAACCGAGCATACCATCCAGACCACCGGAGCCAAAAAAACGCCCTCTCCCGCATAAGGCGAACAAGCGCTCAGAGTTACAACAAGAGCCTTTTACCGGGAAAACGAGCGTGTCCAAAGCAGGGTGCAGGCAACACAGAGTTGCGAGTAGGGCATTGCCGTACTTGTAGTCGAACCGGCCTCTCGTCACGAATGACCGGTGCCAACAACGCCCGCGGTATTCCTGTCGCTGGGTCTCGCCGCGCCTCTTGAATCCCTCTAGACCCGCACCCCCGCATTGGGGCAAAACCTATTTAGATTGAGTGTATACCAGTACATATTCCAAATCATGGACCGCTCTGGCCTGGAACATAAGATACGTCTGACGTTCAATTCAGGATCCACACGGTGACTATATTCCTGGCCAGAACGGTTAACAGATATAGACTGGGGTTGGGAAACTCTCGCCCTCGCGGCGCTGCCCGAATTCTATGTTGACAACCATTGAAGCCAATGGATCGTTCCGTCCCAAACGAGGCCAGAAAGCTTGGGAAAAAAAAACAGGAAACAAAACCTTCAAGGTCGGGAGGGAGGGGTACGTGCTACGCAGTCAGCACCACTATTAATAGGAGCACAGAACATTCGTCGTCCGTCAAATGTACAGACTTCTTACTGAATGATAAAATAAAATAAAAAGCTGAACGAACAGCCGACCCCCCCCCCCCCCTCGGTTATCCCCCACCCCCCATAAGGAACCCGACCGTACGTATGCCCCCCCCCCCCCCCCCCCCCCTCCCCCCCCGCCCAACTACCGCCACCACCACCACCTCGGCAAAAATACTGCCAGCTACGTACCGGGTAGCCATTAGTAGGCGCGACGACAAGATGCAAATGTTCCATTAGAGCATACCAGGTACCAGGTACCAGGTACCAATTATTCGAGATTTGATCTGATTGGCTTAGGGTTAGGGTTATATATACCTGGTACTTATCACACAGCAGTAGTGTGCGCCAACCATTCTCTTGAACTAGTGGCAAGCAACCTTCACATGTTCAACCACCTGGACATGAAATACTGCTGTATCATATCGC
This sequence comes from Nereocystis luetkeana, assembly GCA_031213475.1. Taxonomy (NCBI): domain Eukaryota; class Phaeophyceae; order Laminariales; family Laminariaceae; genus Nereocystis; species Nereocystis luetkeana. The sequence goes on along the minus strand of JARUPZ010000002.1, from coordinate 4,086,243 downwards.
TATATTGTTTCTTTTCGTTTCACTATTTCATAGATTGCGTATGTCGTGCCTGTCGTACCAGGTATCTAGTATGATGACATGGCTTTGCATGATACTGCACACGTGGCAAGGTATTAATATTTAATAGTATCTCTGTGGCGTAGCTTTGTGACCACAGAACTTGTATCTCTTCTAGGATTGAAGAATCGGCTCGGACACTGGTTGTGCTGGATGTCGACGGGTAGAAAGAACGGTTTAATGTGAAGAACACACACACATATACATCGGTTTGGGGAGCTCTTTTCAGGTTTTGATGGTCGAAAATTCCCCAAACTCAAACTACAATAGTATACCAGGTACGTACTATATACGGGGGACCATAGTTAATAGGACCTATGGTGTACCTAAAAACATAAATATTTGACCATTTCTACGAACAATACTTGGTCCTATTAACTATGGTCCCCCGTAATATTAATACAGCGAGTATCAAGAGACCTTGCTTGACGCGTCAAAACTACCGCCGTAGACCGTCAACAGGCATACCAGGTATTATACTAGTGTTGGTGTAGCGACTTCCTTGATCTGTGATGGCTGCATGGCATGCCGTCAACACAAGAGTCTTTGCTGGGCGGCAGCACGTACGTCCGGCCGAGGCGGGCCTTCCCCAGCGTCATCATCGCCATCAGGAAATCAACGAAACTTTTACCCTGTTAGGGCAAATAGCAAATTACCTGGTAGCCTTTTAGGTGACGAGCTTTTGTCCCGTTTTGGGGACAAATCACTCAAAAAGTCTAAACAGGTCGAAAATGGTTGACACTGCCGTGACACGGAACCCGTAAAAAACAAGGAAAGATGTCGTTTTCATCGTGGAAAATAACACTGCAAACAATGAAGGTGTGTGCGGACGTCACTCCCTCTCCCAAACACGGCGGAACACGTACGTACACACCTACGTACGTATATACGAGCAGAGACAAGGACACGAGGAACGCCTGTACTCCTATAATAGCACACCTTTCGTGCCTTTGATTGAGCAAATACTAGGTATGGCTCACATACACAAAAGAAGACATCGCCGCGCGCCTATTTACAGCTCACTGCAGCACTCAAGCGCAGTCCACACGCCATCACGGTTCGCGGTTCGCGCTCTCGGATACCAATTCACCCTTTTAGGGCCGCAGTCCCGTTAAGGGGACAAACTACTTGGAATTCGACTGAGTTGTCTCCAAAACGGGACTGTGGTCCTAATGAGGATAAATAAGTGGGAGGAGGGTGCCAAACCGGATCAGGCCGGTCCGGGTAAGATCAGGGCATAGGTGTAGACCGAATAAAAGAGAGATGTTGTCTGCAGGATTGGGCACTCCGTTTCACCCTGAAAGTCTAGAATACTCAAAACAGCATGTGGACTGCACCCAAGTGCTTGCTGCATGCAGATGCGGTCCATGGCTTGGAAGGGTATCGGAGACCTTGTTTGTTCTCCATAATTTCCACTCTTTTTTCGCGCATTTTTTTTGTTCTTCCAGATTTTCCTGATCTTGTTTTTTTTCCAAATATGTGAACATCAACTTTTCCTGATATCTGTTGCTTCTTAAGAACTTCAAAACAAAATGTGACTCAATGCCGCCGTACGAGTATCTTGACACACATTTCCACAATTTCCAAACTCTGGGAATTCTGGAAAAAAGCTCTCCCACAAGAAAGGCCCAAAATAAGCGCCGTCATGATACCATCGCATTGCTACTGACTGTAATGTTTTCTTTTGACGTACTCTTATAGTTTTTTATTAAAATCACATACCGGGTAATAGTATGAAATATCAGGACCGCCGATTGAATGGGCAACGCTAGGCACAACAAATAACCTCGCAGTGCCGATGGTTTACTACTAATATTGATAGCACTGCTATTGGTTGGACCATCAGAGGTAAACAATACCATCGCACCGCCGTTGATTGATCGTTGCTGCTGCTAGTCGTTGCCTTTCCAGATGCCAACTCCTTACCAGAGCTTGGTCCTTTCGTGCGATGCAAACGTCGTGGTACCGCCCTGCCTTGCCTGCCTGCCTTGCCTACCTGCCTCGCCTGTTCACACCACAGCTATACCTGATACTCTCCAAACAGCATACCAGACCCTACTCTACTACCAGGTGCTCTGCATGATGGGAACTTCAACCATGTCAATCAAAGTGGGCAAGATGCCAGCCGACCAAAGCTAAAGCAGCTTCAACATGCAACACAGCTGCCAACCCTCATCTCTACGGGACACACTCTCGAAAGCTTTCGAGGGGCTTCTTAAGATAACCACCTCCATGAGCACGGACTGCCACAAGTCACAGCACATCACCGCCTGCGCTATGAATACCACATACTGCAGACGAAGTATCATTCGGGTTGCTCAGCGAGCAAAGGCAGCAGCAGTAGCAGCAGCAGCAGCAGCAGCAGCAGCAGCAGCAGCAGCAGCAGCAGCAACAGCGCAGCAGCGTCTCGGCCAAGCGTTCCTAAATTACAAGCATTGACGGATCATAGCTCTTATCGTACCCCCCATAATTGTTCTTGGGGTGTCTCGAGGAGCAAACCTGCAGGACGAGGCCGAGCCGAACAGGCCTGCCGTCGTATCACACAGTCGAAAAGAGAACACACACTCGGGGGTGCCTTTCCAACCCAATTTTCAACCAAAACGAGGGACGCACACACAACGGAAACGTTAACTTCGGGATTATCTCGTACGAGACCAATCCATAGACGTATCGCTCGGCGTTTGCACTCTCCTCGTCTCCGGAGAAGATCAGCATGGAAAAATCATTGGAGGGGGTGTGTTATCTTGGTCTGGTATACGGCGGTAGCCTCGGCTTTGGCGTAAGCATCGGCGGCTTTATCGGGAAACGTCAAGACGCGTTGCTGTTTCGGTCACGTACCTAGTAATAGTGGGATATGATGGTACAAAATATACCCGTGTACGGGTGTCCGGTATTATTAGTACGTAATACACACCAGTTTGGAGTGGGCCAAGGACTACTCTCTAAATAGACAAGCAAAGACGATGCTTTGCTTCGTTCTCAAAATTTGTTTTGTTCTGTTTCTCATCAACTCCTGCACGAATGAACAAGACGCCAGACACTCATGAGTCAAAAGTGGGCACCACCACCACCACCACCACCAACACAACGACCACGTCCAACATGACAACAGCAGCAGACGGTGCGAGGCGGTTAGTTATACCTACGACCTGCAACGGCGTATGGCGACACCGGCAAAACTGCAACGTCTTTGCATAACCAACGCATTGAATATTAATCACACCAGCCGACCCAGGCACGGTACTCTTACCAGGTACTGGGCAACCCTTTACACCCATGTACAGAGACAAAAAACCGACCAAGTGCGATCCCATCGAACAAACGCCTTTAAACTTTTAGGACTGCAGCCCCGTTTTGGGGGCAAAGCACTCAACTTCTGAGAATTGTGTCCCCACAATCGGGACTGCGGTCGTAAAAGGGCCAAAAGGAAGGGAAAAGCGCAGCAGTAATTCAGAATGCTGCCTGCGCGAGTGTCGTGCAGCTGTTTTACACACCCTTCTACAGCAGAAATAATATCAATATTACGGGGGACCATACTTCGTACCTGGTACCTGGTAGTTAATAGGACCAACTATTGTTCATAACAATATCGAAATATATGGGTTTTTGTCTATTATTACCGTAGGCCCTATTTAAGATGGCCCCCCGTAATAGTACCGCAGTCCCTTTCTGGGGGGAAACCATCGAATTCTAAGCAGTCTGTCCCAAAAACCGGACTGCAGTTCAATTACTTCAAGGGTTGATAAACTGCAACCCCCCCTTAACCCTTTTAGGACCTGCAGTCCCGTTTAGGGGACAAGCCAGTCAATTTCGAAGCGCTATGCCCCCAAAATGGGACTGCGGTCCTAAAACACGTGCTTTCCTTTTGAAGGCCAAAATGGGCCTATTAAACCCTTTGGTACTGCAGTCTCGATTTGGGGACAAACCAGTCTAATTCCAAGTGATTAGTCCCCAAAACGGGGCTGGGGTCCTACTGCTGTACCTGTACAGCAATACCATGTACCACTATGATTAATACTGCATGCAATCGATGCTTATGTTTATGGACAGAGTGGTACGCACAGAAAATAAAGTGAGCCATACATGGGCATCCATCACGCACGCCAGCAACGGCAAGGAATGGGCGAAAAGCAAAGCGCCCAGCGGCAAGCAGCAAGCAGCAAGTGGCCTCGACACGGAACGACCTCGACGCGGAACGGGAAGAAAGGAAGGGAGGAAAGGAGAGGATGAAGGACGCCACGCCACGCCAGTCCTCGATTATCTCGTTCGGCGGACCGCGGTCGAAGCAACACGTGCTGCCTCAACACGCAGCATGCAACCAAGTCGACACACAGCACACACAACCTCTCCTCCTGCTGTAAAACCGGGGACTGGACTCGTACGAGAGCAAACGCAGGCTCTCGGGCAGTACGACTACACCAGATCAAATGCAACAGCTATTGGCAGCAGCAAAAGCAGCAGCAAAAGCAGCAGCAAAAGCAGCAGCAAAAGCAGCAGCAAAAGCAGCAGCAAAAGCAGCAGCGCGCTGAATGAAGTACAACCGGTATAAACACCACCTGGCCCAACAACACCAGGCACCAAATATATCAAGTAACAGCTGTTACTACTGCTCGAGTAGTACCCGACTCTTGGCGTACAGTATTCAAGACTGCCTGCTTCCGCATGGCATCCTCACGACAATCATCACTATTAATACCACATACACAAATAGCGACAACGAGGGAACAAAGAGCCCACACACAAAGCACCACCAAGAACACTATTAATACCACCATCATACCACAGCTATACTGAACAGTTATACCACAAAGCATGAAAAAAAAACTTTCACGACCATGCACAAACACATCAGTACCAAACACCCACCCACGGAAGCAGACTATATATTATAAACACCGTGAACAAAAAAAAAGGCACCGGCCAGCCGTGACGCGCCAACGGCATCGCCAAACTCCATCCGCGCATGCGGCATGCGACTGATCCGAGATCACTTTACTACCCCCCTCACCCCCCAAAAAAGACGGAGGAAATCGTTGTGCACTTCGCACGACGACAACGGACAGCGGGCAGCACAACCCAACGCAATACGGAACTTTCAGCCACGACCCACGGCGCGCAGAACAGGCAGGCAGCCGCCCGAAGGATCGAGTTTGTCTGCGGTCTGGTTTGGTATGGTTTGGGTTTGTATATACCTGGTGCTGTTTTGTTGTGGATTGTTTAATTTTGTTTTGGATTCGATTCTGACGAGCGAAGGCGACTTCCTAATTTCCACGTTGTAAAAAAATAGGGTCCCGTTATGGGACTGTTGGAGCCTAAAATCTGCGGCCGACCGCCGTAAAATCTCCCCCCCCCCAAAAAAAAAATCGTACAGGATAGTACGTACTCGTATAACATTAGGGATGGTCGACATTTTTGTTCGAACAAAACCTTGCAACGCACACAAGTTGACCACAAGCCACAGAAAAAACTCCCAACGATTAATAACAGCGACAGCATACTTCTGCGGTGTATATACGAACTCGAATGCAGCAGTATGTACCAACTCACAATTACGGGGGACCATAGTCAATACCTGGTAGGACCAAATATTGTTATTAATAGTAGAAATGGTTAAACATATACCAGGTACCTGGTAGGTTTTTATGTATACCACAGGTCCTATTAACTATGGTCCCCTGTAATACTGCTGTAGCATAATCGTAGATTGCATCAGGTCGGATCGGTTTGGATCGGATCGCTTCAATCGGGAACGGATGCCCTCAATGTGGGCCGATGACGTGCGTTATGTCTCTCACCTTTTCTTCTGTGTCTTTCCATCTCCGTAGAGTTTTCCCCTTCCCTATGTTCCCCTCCTCGATTCGCCGCTGCAGAGCCTCCTCCGGCGTCTCTCCTTCGCGAGGAACGCCCTGCTGCTGCGCGGGCCCAGGCGAATTGCGAGCAGCGTTGCTGTAAGCATCCTTTTCGTTCATGATGGTGCGACGTACAATGTCAGGTACCAGGGTATTGCTTAACTGGTAGGAACGAGAGACCCAATCTGCTTGGATAATATGTGCTGGTACGATTCTGCTGTTTCGCCTGGTACGCGCTTTTTTTGTAGTTTTCGACCTGAAAACCCTCGGAACTATATCACCATTCTGTCCCCAAATATGTGGACCTTTTGTACACTAAAAATCAATAAAAACATTACACATAGTTAGGGACAGGGTAGAATTGCTCGTATTAACCCTTTTAGAACTGCAGTCCCACTTTGGAGACAAACCACTCAAATTTCAGGTAGTTTGTCTCCGAAACGGGACTGCGGTCCTAAAAGGGTTAATGACACGTCCGGAAATTCAAGCACCGCATTGCATTCATACTATTAATATTAACATTAACATGAATAACAACCAAACGCTCCTTACATTTGTGGGCAGAATGGAACTATAACTACACAAGACGGTGCTCAGCTTGCCACAACCAGAGCAATCAAGACAATCTTGGTCCTGTGCGAATTACACTGCTAAAAAAGTAGAGGTGCCCTGGCTCCATCACGCGATGTCTATATACCCGTACCAGTAAGTTTTTGCGTACGGACGAAGCACGAAAGAAGGAATACAGAAAATCAGACCATCAAAGTGTCGCAACTCCCAACGACTACTATTAATATTAACACTATTAATAGTAGCCAGTGTTGACCCTTTACGCGTAGACCATACCTGGTACACCGGTTGCCTGTTTTACGATACTAACGGAGCTGGCACCTGGTGGTAGTTTAATGGGCGAACGGCAGAAACGCCTTCGTTTTACGTACCAGGTACCTGGTATCTGGTATGAGTCACGGGCACATATTCCATCATACCTGGTACCTGGTACAGCAGTAGTAATTCGTACATACTGACCTATGTTTTGTAGTTGGCCGCTGATGTTCTCATGTTATATACCCCCCTTCGAACTGCAACCCCGTTAGTGGTTTTGGGGATAAACTACTCGGCACTACCAGGTACCTGGTACACTATTAATCGTGTGGGATACACTATTAATAACTGTGTTGCAGATCTAAAAAGGTTGAAAGCGTAGGAGTTCGACGGAGCAAGGAAGGCTTTGCGCAAGGCTAGAGCAGCGAATCAAAAAGCGATCGACAACCAACCAGCCCAGACTGCTGGGTATCTTGGCCAGCGGAAACCTTGACGCGTGTGGTGCATGCAGCATAGTGCTGTACTACTATTAATACTAAACTACTACTGCCGTACATTGAGTTAAGTAACAACTACCAGTGTTAAATACGAGCATTTTTATCTTCGCACCAAAACAGATAGCATGAAGCGGCCGCTGTACCGTGATACTACTGCTGTTGTAATATTGGTTGTAATACAGAAAACTACCGCCGCGTCTGGAAAAGAGGGAGAAAAATAATACCGGTATACACGAGGTGTGCAGCTCGAACGACTCAGCTGAAGCAACAAAAAACAACAAATAACGTCCTCTATCTACGCGACCCGCATGTAGATATCAGAATGAGGAATGTGAGGTACGAATACAGCAGTAATGTCAATATCAAGAGTACAGAATACCATACCGGAAGGGGGTGAGTGACTTCACACAATGGCACTGCCTACCGAGGAAGAGCGGGAAAAATAAGGACGAAAAATGATAAAATCCTATTTTAGAGGATTCCAGCGGCGCAATATATACGAAAGAAACGATAACTGATCTGCCTGCCAGATCGCTCTAGATCCTCCCACGCGGAACCTTCCTTGCCTACGGTGGGCTTGGCTCAAGCACCCTGATCGACAATATTACCCTGCTGTCGCCTTCATACCTGGTAACTACGAGAGGAGCAGCACTCAACATAAACATTTGCAAGATACCGTTCGGTAGGGAAGGGCGCCCGTACTCGATGAAATGTGTTGGGAGAAGGAATAATCTGCCGTATGATGTGAAAGGACGATGTGATACCTTCCAGTTCAGTACCACAGGTATATTTCAAGTCAAAATAAAGTGCGGAAAAAAATCTTCTTTCGTCAAAATCTGGAAACAAATCGAGAAAAATATACCCAGGTACGTACCCTGCGATCAAAAAAGCTAAAAAATTAAAAAATCAGCAGATATATCTTGTCCGATGTCGAGCGGAGGGGGGGCGAGCCAGCGTTCTCTGCTGCGTGCTCATCGCGAGATGGAATGGATTGGAACGAGCATCAGCACAGAAGCAGCCCAAGGATGCCGTTGATGCCATCAACAACAACTGACTGAAGCATCTTACACCCTCGCAACATACGTACGGTATTATTGCGGGTACAGCAGCAGCAATGTTATACCTGGTACTCGTATATGGCCAGAGCGTAGAGGTACCAATAGTAGACACACGTACTCGTACTCGTACGAACACAATGCGAACATTCCTCGACTCCACCTTCCCACCCATTCTGAGAGCAGTACAATAACAATAAAACCGGACGAAACCCAACGCGAGGTGGACCGTTCAGGGGTAGGTAGCCTTGCCAACTGTGCTCCCCCTTCCCGCTCCCCAGGCCCCCCATCCTCGCTCACAGCTGCCTCAGGGCAAAGGAGCACAGGGGGTAAAGTATGCGGACCTCGCGTTCGTTTGCGCGTCGGTAGGCTGAGAGCTTCTGCGTTCCGAAAATGAAAGAAGGACAGGAGTTTTAGCGCACGCTGCTCTATGGACCCTCGTATTATCAATAATAATACTCTGCTGTGCTTGCTCTGTCTATATGTACGGCACGGCGAGAACTCTCTTATGAGTTGCCCCCCCCGTCGAAAATGGCAAGCTTCCCTGCGCGCTGTGAGCGATGCGGATCTCGGGGGAAGGGGAATGGGAGCCAGCCATCGGAGGCTGGCGTTGAGGGCCTGTCTAGCAAGTCGGGTGGAGCCCAGGGCTTTCATGAGACGCGGGTTTGCAAGACCATTATTGTCGGTGACCAAAAAAAAAGCAGAGCCGCCCCCATCGAGTACCGGAAATACCAATACTCAATGTCACAGAGGGGACAACCAATTGAGGAGGCTGATGAGATGATGTGTCTCCTGACCCGCGAGCGCTTGTCGTATACTTCAATGCACGCACCTCGTCGTTTTCTTCCTGCTCTTCGACGTCTTCCTGCGGGTCGGCTGTATCCTCCGCGAACTCTGCTACCGCTGGCGAGGCCATGCTCTTGTTCTAAGAGAGCCTGCCACTGCCTCTCCTCTCCACCTGCCTGGGAGAAATATGCCGAGATTTATGCCTCGAGATCGGATATAAAAGACACCGATCCCTTTTCGCGCCAATATGAGCCCTCCAGCGGCTCCACGCCAAAAGGCACCGCTTTCCGTCTCAGAATAGCCTCTCCCTCCTGCTGTAGAAAGCAGGGCCACGGAACAAGGTAAACTGCTTCCGCCTCCCTCCGCGGACCTCTCTTCGATAGCGGGAGCTATCCAATAGCGCAGAGAGGGTACGTAAAGTGAACCAAATCGATCTGCGCAAGAATGATATTTTCCCCGCTGTCCCATAGAAGAAACGCCTCAGTGTGTCTGATGGCGGAGCAAACCCGGCTAGCAAAACAACAAAAATATCGAGCGCACTCTGTCATCAGATCACCCTGCTCTCCTCCACTTCGAAGCGCTGTAAGCACTCCTAGCTTCTTCGTTCAAGGGGGTGAGGCCAGAAGAGATGAGCTCAGTGGTGGGAGCTGTCGATGACCAACGCCCAGCGCAGCCCGAGCCGACGTGGTACGATGAATCGCTCGAGCGATACATGAACCCTAGAGCGTTTGCTCGCAAAAATGCCCCAGAGCCGACGCCGGCCCTACAAGACGAGATCTCCCTAGTGTGTCCATCTGGGGGTAAAAACGTCAAGCTCGAGGTAAGAGCACCACTTTTTGATTGCTGCCAAGCGATCTAGTGGATGTGCTTGTTCCTAGTCGTGAGCTATTGCGAACGATGGAGGAGTGGTGATTGAGGTGGTGGAGAATGTTTCTGCAATGCTCTATTAATAGTCTATATCCGAAAATATAAAGACCGTTCGGTTTTTCATATTATTGTTAAACAATCCTTACATCTGTGGACAGAGTGGGGAATCTGTTCACCTGTTATGTTTGGTACAAGTGTTGTGTACTTTGTGTTTGATGTCCTGGCAGTCCTGGCAGTAGATCAACATCGCCTCTCCTGTTTTACCATTTTACGATACCAGGTACTTACTTTGTGTCGCTGTAAAATTCGAGCTCGGCGATACTCACTACAGGCAGTACTAAGTACGTATCCATGGGACGTGTTCGATGTGGATACGCCAGTGACTATTTGGTGCAAGTAGCAAGCATAGTTGTCAATCATCGCGGTGAAGGAAAGGCCAGAGGGGAGTGGGAGGGTGGGGGGGGGGGAGCTGACAAAGTATGCAACAACAAGAATAGTCAACAACGCAGCAGCAGTAGATTCGAGATTCGTTCTTGCACAATAAACACATTCTCGTGTGCCGTGTGGTCGTGCGGTCATCATACATACCAGGTATGGAAGTTTTGAAGTTTTTCATGTACAAATACCAGGTATATCGTAGTCGGGTACTGGGTACGAGCACGAGTGCATTTTGAATTTTGAACAAGCCGACGCAAACACGCACGACAGCAGTGTTACACTTTATTTTCGGTGGCTGCCTCGTATGGCTCATCAGATAAAAACGAGTTGGCTTGGTAAACAAGTATCGTATACATAAACCCCGGCTTGGTTTTGCCCTCAGTTGCCGAGAACGAAAATAAATATCTCGCAGAGGCGCCCGGTCCGGGAAAAGCCGACATTCGATTCGAGCTTTTGCGCGGAGGAATGTGAGTGTTTGCCAGCAGGGTTTTCTCGGAGACCTCAGCATTGTTTTTCGTTTTTGAGCGCTGGTGCGGATGTGTTACATTCATCAGTTGGGTGTGGATACCAGGTCCCCTTCCCCTAGTTAGTACCGCCTCATTCTACACCAGTTCGAGGTCACACCCAAGGTCTACTCTACGTTCCCTGTACGTAGACCCGAGGTACCGACCAACAACCTCGATGGGCGCTCCACGCGAGCTGCAAGAGATAACTGCTTGGGGCGTCCGCACCACGTTGGCGTGGTCGGCAGGACTCGGAACCCTAACGCTCATCCGAACCCTATGCCAGAGGTCGGTTCTTGGATCCTGTGCTTGGTAAGACTCTGTCGGCGGGCTTGAGCTGCTTGTAAATACTCTTTCAATAGGTCGATTCGCCCGGCTCGGATGCTGCGGCTGCGAAAGACTCTACTTTTAATTGAACCGCATGTAATATGTATGTGTACGACGTACTATTAATATTATATGGTAGTATGTAAATACTATAAAGGCTCAACAGACGGTGTCGCAGCGTAAATTTCGCATTTTACCAGATTTTGGCAGGGGGGGACGACAGACATGCGTCCCCTACTTTATCGTGTTGCAAGTTTCCAAGGTTCCGGTTTGGCGAGCGGTTCCCACGTTTTCCCATTTCCTCGTTATAACCGAGAGGTTTCCTTTTCGATTTGCGGTTTTACACAATAGAGATCCCAGGCACTGACACCCTTTGCCTTATGCAGATCAATCAGAGTGCCAAAATTGCGACGTTGGGAATATTCAATATCAACCCTTGGCTGCTACTGGGACTCAGAAGTGGCGACCAAAAAAGAAACCGAAAGTGCGCGTTACTCACTGCCTTCGGTCTCATCAATTTCTTCAAGTTCGAATGTTCGAGGCTCGAGCCGCCTCAAGCCTCAAAGCTGCTCGCGTCTCGTGTCTCGTGCAACACTTTTACTTTGCAATTAGGGCACTGCGTTGACCTCGGTGTGTACTCCCCACAAGGGATAGCTGCTTGGGACGTCCGCACCACGTTGGCGTCGTCGGCAGGACTCCGTGAAAAAATATATATGCGAGTCTACTGTCAACTCTCAACCTGGTTGAATCAATTCCAGTTCGAAAGTTCGAGGCTCGAGCAGCCAGCCTCAATCAAGCCTCAAGCTGCGCGCGTGCAACTCCTTGCACTGCAATTCGGGCAGCTATTTGATCACCCCCCTCCCCGGGTAGCCTGGCCTACTTCGTCTGCGGCTGGGCGATGCTGTACAGATGGTCATGGCTTTTCGTCATATTTCCCCTTTTGAAGTCCCGAAAGAGCCAGATGAGCAAGGCTGTTGTAGATTGAAGACAGGGGCTTCGTTATAGAGTACCTGGTACGTAGTAGGCGTGTGTTTGCAAGCGAAGCGTGGTGGATTTTGGAATCCCAGCAGAGTCTTTGCTCTTGTTGTGTATGGTGATCTGTGAAATGTATTGTACGAAGACCTGCAAGTTTTCCGGCGGTCGCCTGCCATGCGCAATACCAGTACACGTGTGATATCATACCACCAGATCCATATACGACATATTGTACTAAGCAAGCAACTACTTTTACCTGTTATGTACGAATCAACTAATAATATTAGTATTAATACGAGGTACCTGTTACCTATTATTAACATCAACTACTGCTTAACTCTCGGTAGGGTGTCCCCAAAACGGGGCTGCAAAGCTAAAATACGACGAGTACAGCAGTATCGGCGGCAACACGAAGCTACTGTTACGGGGGACCGTAGTAAATAGGACCAAATATTGTTATTAATAGTAAAAATAGATGAAAATATACCAGTAGGTTTTTGTGTATACCGTAGGTCCTATTTACTATGGTCCCCCGTAATAGCTAGTGGTGTGTGGTGTTTGGCCGAGGTGCAGTGCAAGGAGCTGTTGTACGAAGACACGCGCTCGGCGTGCTTATGCTTGTATATATGATGTATGTACTGCTACACGCGCTTCCCAGCCTAGCCTAGGCGGTTGACAACACTGCACTTGTCGGCTTTATCGTCGCTGTATCGCTACGAGTTACCAGGCGCCTGGCATGTAGTGGCTGGCGGCAATTAAGACACCACAGCAGTTAGTTCTCGAACGTTTTTTCAAGCTTCTTTGCTTGACAACGGGAGAGTGCAAACGCCTACTGGTACATACATACGTCTACGTATCTGGAAAGGTCTTGACGATATCTCCACTATTTTTGTTGTGCATGCCCCCTCGTTAAGGTATGTTTGGAGAAATCGGCTCTGAAACGTGCCCCATGGAGCCTGTTGTGTTGCGTGTTAATTACGCACCGGAACGTACACGGTATAAAACGGTTCATTGTTAGTATTTATAACGACATCCTCCGTTTACTACAGTATGCCCGATACTACAACCCTGTACTTACTACTTACGCTCTCTTACTCGTACAACAATTTCGATATTTTTCAAGTTAACTCGGACCTCTGGTGTGTATGTACCAGGTATGATCTTGTCTTATACATACGTAGCAGCTATATATCGGTATATATTGCTCTACCTGGTACCCCCGGTATCATACCCTGGTGCGGTTTTTCCTTTGATCTAAAATTTCCACGTTTACACAACAGAGATGTAGATCTGATATTTATTTTACGTACGCGAGTCGAGGAAATCCAACTTGCTTTTGCTTTCCAAGCTTCTACGCTTGATTCCGGATGCCGCCGTAATCGAACAAGGCCAGATCATGTCTGCTGTATTATAACTCACGCAAGACCCGCAAACGGTATAGAACAGAGCCCGTCTTGAACTCGCTTTGATCACCCAAACTCCAAAATGCGTGCATTTGAAAGATTATCATCTACAGAGTTAGTAGCGGTCGGTTCACTGCGGCACTCGCTGTTCCAAAATAAAAGAACATATACAGTAGCAAAACGCTTGACCGACGGTATGTGCCACGAATCGAATCTGCATATCATATATATACTGCTGCTACAGCAGTACGCACCTGGTACCTGGTACCAGTTACTGATGGTGTAGAGTATACTACTACGGGGGTCCATAATTAATAGGACCTATGGTATACATAAAACCTATATATTTAACCATTTTGACTAACAATATTTGGTCCTATTAACTATGGTGCCCCGTAATATTGATATCATTACTATGTACGTACAGAAACGTGGTGATGTGCTGATATCTGGTATTTATAGTGGTATCGCCTATCATACTGCTGCTGTTCCGAGGTGACGAGAACTAACGCAAGAGTACCTGCAATTCGTATAATATGATGCGGGCATCGCTGCCGCGACGATGATGACAAAACCCTTTCAGCCAGTGCGCTACGATGTGGACACCTGCGCCCCTATACACCCTTGGTACTGCACGTACGGGCCTAATGCACGCACAGGGTGATTTTTTTGTTTTGTTTTGTTTTTCAAACATCCGTGACATACAACGTCATTGGAACGACGCGTCCGCCACCTGTGAAGCCGACATGATTTTTTTCTTGATGGGTGATCAGCTTCGTGTACACAGCTGGCTAAGCTCTAGCTGTGACCCGTGATGCTTGGTGGTACTGTATGGAGTAGTAGGGAAGGCATCACTGGCACGTGCTACAAACGGGAAGGTTTGAGCCGGACAGGCATAGTAGTGCATTGATAGCGTGTGTTGCGGCCTCAGGTGACGCAGCTGTCGGCGGTGGGAAGGCTGTCTCGCCCGCCGTGTCCCATGCAGAGGCTTTTCCCGGCGGCAACTGCAGCAGCTCTACACAGCAAGACACGCTACAAAATACACCTGGCACTTCGTACGTAAAGTTCATGCCGGTATGATAGCATACAACCACCAAGAAGCGCAGACGAAACACACACAGAGAGAGGCCATGGTTGTTTGTTTGTATTCCTTGGGTCTCTTGGCGTGGGTTAGTCCAACCTGCGTCATCGGTGTCCCCCAGGCCGAGTCCTCATAATGCTAACACAATGATAATTGAAGAAAAAAAACGTTTTTGTGGTTGTTTGTGTTGTTGCAATTGCGAGCGGGAAGGCCACGCCCACAGTCCACACTGGTTGGGGGCTTGAGGTTCTCAGGGTGTTGGTTTCAGCTGTGCAGAAGGGATAGCTGGTACCTGATACGTCGTTGAGGTTTCGCTTCGCTACGCAAGCTGAGGGAGTATGACACACGAACAGTCCTTTTGGCGCCTCTCTTCGGTGTGATGGGCAGCGGGGAGCGCAATCAAGCTTTTCGTCGTGAAAGCAGCGGCGTGACTTGCTGCATGGTACGATTGCCCGTGCGGTTTACTGACCCTTCCACCACATATCTTTACGCCGCTTAGGTGCCTCAATCTAACCCTCTATATACCCCCCCCCCCCTGTATGTAACGTATTACATATACCTGTATTTTTTATAGGTTGAGCCGACGTCGGTTGCCAACGACGCTGCAAAACACGCCGGTCATCGCGTGAGCTACTGCTGTATGCAACCGGGGTGTCGTTGTTTTTGTTGTTTTTTGCGGTCGCCATGGCTGGCGGTCGAGTCACTGTACATAAGTCATTTGTGCGGGGTGGAGAACCTTACTTTTGCACAAGGGGAATTGTCCTATCACCCAGTGTATAAACACCGTGGCAGCCACGGGGCAGTTGCATAGTGTACCCATTGCTGTTGTCTAGAAGAGGCCACACCGGAAAACGAATCGATTAATTCGATGGTGTCATCCATATGCAATAAATTACGCCCACGGTGGCCAAACCCGCCTCACAAGCGGTCCTTAGCAGGATGCAGGACACCCGTCGTGCGACTCGCCGAACACGTCACGTTTCGCTTCGCGCCTGGTGCACGCAGTGTCTGCCTGGTCGATGAAAACCCGATGTGCTTCCTTCCGCCATCGCTGGGATGCGAGGGTCCATGGTCATACGACTACGGCCATGCATAACATGAACACACCCCCCACCCCCCTTCCCGGCGACAGTATAATCCTGATTTATCCTCCTACTCGTATGTTCTCGTTCTCATGTATTCCTCCTTTGGCAATTCTATCCGACTCCTGTGTTTCATCGCCGACGGCCTGCGCGGGTTTGTTTTTTAGGTGCACATGATGAAGGAGCGACCATTCTGGAGCAAAGTGTCGCTGATCTGGACATTCCGGTTAGCCGATGTGGAGGGTGACAGCAACGCTGAAAGGATCGTCGTCGCTCTCGTCTTCGACACCTGGACCGGATCGGTAGGTTGGTCTGCCTCATTTGGTCTGTCTCCTTCCATCCTTCTTGCCTGCCTTCCTGCCTTCCTGCTTCCCTTGTGGAAAACTCCAAGAAATGTAGTCTGCGGTTCTCCTCCCCCCCCGCCATGTCGATGTTTTTGTTTGTGCCTCCCGCCTTCACGAGTTTGGAGATGAAGCGAACAGGCAGATACATGGCTCATAATCACGAGACTCCGCTGCTCTCGAAATCGAAACACAGGGCGAACGCCACCCTCCTAAGCCTGTGAGCGTGTCCCGCCGAACGACCTATCACCCCCCCCCCCTAGGAACCCTACAAGCGGTTCATGGTAGAGGATGCAGCAGCTCACCCGTCATTCGACTCGCCCAACACCTCACGGCGCTTCGCGCTTCGTGCAAGCAGTGTCTGCCTGATCGATGAAAGCCCGACGCGCTCCGTCCGGCATTGTACGGATGCGAGGAACCAGGCTCATGCATGAGACTCCAGCCATGTATGACATGAGTAACCCCCCCCCCCAAGCACACCCCCAAGCCTGTGTATTGACCTTGGTTGATGCGGTGGTCTGACGCTTCGACCGCGCATACTGTGCTCGGCGGGATCTTGAAAGGTGGCACGGAAATTGTCAAATGCCGTGTTTCGCCGTTCTTTCGCCATCGGACGATATCGGCGGCAGCTGCTACAACCTGGAGGAGGGAGGGAGGGAGGGAGGGGGGGGGGGGGGAGGGTCATCATCATCCCGCGTGTTTCGCCGTTCTTTCGCCATCGGACGATATCGGCCGCAGCTGCTACAACCTGGAGGAGGGAGGGGGAGGGATGGAGGGGGGGGGGTCATCATCGCGTGGTCGTAACGATTTGTTCTCGTATCGCGTCCGCGGTGAATGTTGCAACTTACTCGTCATTCTTACACATGCTGCTTGTGCCGAACCAACCGTCCACCGCAGGTCGAGATAAGCGAGAATGCCTTGATAAAAGTGGACGAGATTCAGAGGCCGATCATCGGCGGCGCTTGGACGACGCACACAGACTTCGGGCGATTAGAGATCAAGATCACCCCTTTCTGGACGGGCGAGTGACCGCTATCAAATATTTGCCAGCTGTACAGTGTAGACCGGCACCGTAGGAATGTACAATGGACGCCAAAAGGAGTGGGGGGGGGGGGGGGGGGGGGGGGAGGGGGGGGTCTTTTTTTGCCTCGTTGTCTGCCCGGCGTCCCCCGTAAGTTGTAGCGGGTAGGGCGGTGAGCGAGGAATGGAGGAGGGGGGGGATTATTGGTTCATTCCGCAGAGCTGTCGTGTCCCGGCGTGGGCCATAGAGGCTGGGGGCCGATGGAGTGCTAGAGCTACCGTCTTCTCTTTTTGCACGACTGCGTGCATACGGCGTGCCTCTTGTAACGTGAGCCGTGGTTGAGGCCCCTTTCTCTCGAACTTTTCATACCGACTGAGCGATTCACGATCTTCTCGTCGCTGTGTTTTTTTTTCTAGCCGCTCTCCTCGAGCCCGGTCAAAGGGATGAACGTTATCACAAGGGGCTGTATGTTTTTTTTTCTCTGCCCCCCCCCGTACGGCCATGCATGACTTAAGAATCCCCCCTGCCGCCCCCCCCCCCCCCCCGCCCCCCCCCCCCCCCCCCCCACTCCACCGTTCCCCGTGTGGTCGTCCGGCATGTTGATTGGGCTAACAGGCTACCAGTACGAGCTTTGGCATGAGGGAAAAGCTGTTTACAGCTTCTTCGCATAAGAGGACCCGGCCACTCCAAGGACGCCTGCGTTTTTTCGTTCTTTCTGTTTTCGTCTTTCACGCAGAAGCGCGATCACCATCTTCTTTCTTTTCTCCTTTTTTTTTTTGGTGATGTTTGCCTCTCTTTTTTTTACAAGCACCCTGCCGATAGCCCCGCCATCTGCGGGTGGGTGGGCGTGTCCTTTTTTTGCGCGGAGTACTTGTTCCGGCGCATGTTTTGCTGTCGTCTTACAGGGTCCTGTGAGGAGATGAGAGTTGAGTGTCGTGAGTGTAGTAGGAGCTCGTGACGTCTTCCATGCCACCGTAGCGTAGGGCAGGAACACATCTCTTGCGAATGAACGTACTGATAGTGGTGGGACACTTTCCCCCCAAAAAGCGTGTATCGACCTTGCTATTCGTGTGCAGGTACTTACCAGGTACCCGGTGGCAGTTTGGTGCTTCGTTTCCCTGTTTGCGGTGGTTTGTCCCGCGCACGCAGCCGGCTGTATGATGTATCCGGGTGCGCGGTGCTTTTGGCAGATGAAGACAGGTATTGCTTTTATAGCCTGCGGGTCTGACAGTCAGAGCTTGTGTCCCTGCTATATACGACGGGTATGCAACGCGCTGAAAGTCGAAATGCGCGTTGTTGTTTTGGTTTCCTTTCCACCCGTTGGAAGTCCGTTCTTGCTTTCCCAACTGTTTTGATTTGTTGATAACTAAGCGATGTGTGACTGATCACTCGCTGAAGGAGGGGGTGAGGCAACGACCAAGATAATGATCGTCGGCTTGGTTTCGCATTGGGTGGCATGTTGGCAGTTTTTAGTGGTGCTGCCGGGAGAGGAGATTTCGGGGCGGGACAAGCCACTCAAGTTTTCACATTTTGGATGTGAGGCGTTTCTTTTTTGTATGGAATGTTTTTTCTTTTTTGCTGCCTGAAGGGAGATGCACGTTTCGTATTATTAATAGTAGACGCTTTTATCGATGCGTGACTCGCTCGTGTGCGGTCACAGCCCTGTTCCCGCTGCCATCGTCGGCACGTGCGTAACTATAGTCGTCAAGGCGAGACTCGAGTTTGCAGACACGAAAGCTCATGTGCAGTAACGTTGCACGGCGTCTGTCTGCCTATCATAGATAGGCCTTTCCCCTTTTTTTTGTGTGTTGGAAAGTGAGTACCGTCGATTAAGCGTTAAATTTGTACACTATATATAACATGTTGTAGCCGTATTCCCCAGAGCCAAATAGGCTCTCCGAATTCTCAAGATGTATATAAGCAGCGCTCACACCGGCTTTGCGTGGCGCCGGGTGGCGTTTGTCGGGAGGGACCGTGCCCATATTGTGCACATATAGCCTACTTTTTACCCCTTCATTTTTCTTCATTTTTCTTGCGGTGGAATGGCACTATCGATGCCACCTCTTTGGTTCTGAAGAAGCTTATATAATAACACCAGCCGTCGACGTCAAGTCAAGTCACTGAGTTTTTGTTTTGTTTCATGTCATGGACGGCCTCGGCTTATCTTGGCTGCCACGACACGGCATCGGCGTACCGACGACTTCGAGCCCAAGTCCGGGGGCTTTTAGAGCGGCGCTCCAGTCCGGCCAGTGTCCTGCTTGATGCCACCACCCCCCGAGGCCATGCCTCGGTGGTAGGCAGCTCATGGTGCCTGAAACGCGAAGTGCTGGTGACACCGGGCCTTGCCATAACTGCCTCTTAGTTTTTCTGCGCACCACCTGTGAGGACCTGCTGCTGCTACTGTATAGAGGGTCACGTGGATGCCACGAGGAGATTTGATAGAATACAGGGGTATGCCGGTGGGAGTGATGGGACAACCATGACCACGGCGCATGAACGAACAGAGGAACAACGGCCACCATACACTGCAATAATTAACAACACGTAACAGCATTTTTGTTTTGAGACAAGAGGGGAAAGCCGCCTGTATCAGCGCTCATTCTTGACGAAACTCCACTATGTGCGTTAGAGGCGAGGAACGCTCTTGAATCTTGCGGTGCGTCCGACTTCAGCTACCAATGTGACGCAGTGATTTTCAAGGAATCTGGCGCAGTCCAGAATGAGGTGAGGCACCGCTGCGGGCACTTGTTTTTAGCGGCGAGCTCAAAACAACCGGCGCTCTCAAGTTTGAACCGGTTTTTTAACTCGAGCAACGCGTTAGTCGCGAGGAGAATTTCCTCGAAAGACCATCAATCACGTCCAGAAACGGGAAAATGCGGTGGCGGTGTGTTTTAGCACCAGCTCTGCTCATACATTTACACAACCGTGTACGTACATGGGAACGGCCCTAACAGTTACTCGTGTCCGCAATACCGCGCGATCATGAGAGCAGAGCACAAGCTCGGCTTACTACGGTAGTGGCAGACAGTACCGGAAAGGCAGGCTCTTCGGCCAAAAGGCAACAGCCGCGGGGTTGGAGGTGTATCCGCGCAAAAGGAGGAGGGTACCGTGAGGCCGGGAGGGGATAGTGGTGCCACGAACCTTAACCATGCGAAGCAAAAGCGTTGGTGGTGGCTTCAGATTGAAGTCGCGGTCGGCCATGATAACTGGCCGACCGTTTTTTCAATCTGAGGCCACCACCAACGCTTTCGCTTCGCATGGTTAAGGTTCGTGGCACCACTATCCCCTCCCGGCCTCACGGTACCCTCCTCCCTTTGCGCGAATATACCTCCAACCCCCGGTTGTTGCCTTTGGCCGAAGAGTCTGCCTAACCAGTACTGTCTGCCCCTACCCGGTCGGACTTGCCCCCAGTTTGTTCTTTGGACGATGGGAGGAGAGCTTCAGCGGCGCCTGGCGGGGCATTCCCAAAAATGTCGTCGAAATCGTCGGTGCTGGGAGACACATCGGTACTGCCACTCGACACGGGTACCGCGATGATATTGATGCAATGAACACGTGGCAGAGGCAGCTCATGCAGAGGAAACGGCCCCAATAGAAACTCGTGTACGCAATCGAGGAACCACGCGGTCATGAGAGCAGAGCACAAGCTCGGCCTACTACCGGTCACCTCCTGATCCGCCAGCCCCTTCTACCCCCACCGTTCTCACTCCTGCCCCCCCCCCACGTCCCCGCTCCCGACAAAGCCTGCGACCGATGCGCCTTCATGTCGGGGTCCTCTCGGTGGATCTCCTTGAAGCATCTCGCGCAGAACAGTTCTTCCGGCTCGGCGTGCCCCCCTTCCCCAGAGCCACTCCCGTTTTCAGCTTCGCACTCCCGGCACCTCAGAGTGGCATCCTCCGAACAGATGCAACACCATGACTCTTCTCGGGGTCCGCTCGACTCCCCCCCCCGCTGCCCCCCGCCGCCGCCGCCGCCAAACCTCGCAGCTCGATCAGCTGCTGCTGTTACCCCACCCCCCGCTCCCCTCCCGTGCACCTTTGTGCCCCCCCCGGCACCTAGACCTAGACGAGCCTCGTCCATCGCCTGCTGTGCCAGGAGTTGCGCTGCTTCCCCGCGGGAAGGACTCTTATTGCTGTCCAAGCTTGCCGCGATGTTTCGGGGATTGTTACTGCCAAGTCGAGCCACTGGCGGGGCCGTCGGGGCGAGGGGAAGCCATAGCTCGCCTGATGTTTCTTGCGCTGGAGTGGAAACGCGGGCGATGAGACCGTGGCCCTCGAGGCGCACCTCTTCCGTCATCTGGGAGGGGAAACGGGACAGTATGCATGCGAGCGAGCGGGGGCGGGTCATCGCGGCGAGGGCGCCAATTTTCTGTCAGAACACCGCCGCACGGGAAAAGCGACGCGCGAGGTTCGGGGGTAGCGCGGCAAGGGGTTCGGCGGAAGAGGGGAGCCGTGGCAGGAATAGTCACGTCGGGTGTTGCACCATCGAACGACGGGCTTATGAGTCCAAAACCTCCCGCCACGGGGATGCCGTGGATCGGTGTCTGCTGCACTTCCACTACTGCAGACAAGGAAAAGAGACGAACCAGCCTCCCTTGTCGATCTTCGCGCATTGCTCTCCTCATGAACGGAGTACCCTATCCAGCCGACCGCAGGCATACCTCCGCTATCTGGGAAGACAAAAATTAAACAACCAGCCCCTCGTCTCGCAAGGAAAAATCACAACAGATAAGCATGGGGCGGACATGCCTGCATCGGTACGACCAAACAGGCGGCATCAGGAGCAGGCAGCGCTTCAGTACCGCAAAGGAAATTTACCATTTCAAGAAGCCGCTCCTCCTCGTGGCCCAAGTGGTCCCGCCTCGTGGAGTTGTCCGGTTCTTCCTCCTCCCCCTGTCCTCGCCCCCCAAGAAACGCCTCCATCACTTTGTTTGCTTCCACCCCTGCTCGCTCGAACTTGCCGGCAGCGCTTGCTCGGTTGCCTTCGCTGGCAGCCTCGGCTTCCGATTTCAGAAGCGCATCGAGCTCGCTAAGCTTACCGTCGATCAGCGCTTCATCCTCAGGGGATCCTTGAGAGCCAGCCGCCGCTCGAGCTCCTGCTGCTGTTGACGACGTCTTGTTCGTGAAGATGGGACTTTCCACGTCTAGCGTTGCTTCTAAGAGGTCGTCGAGGTCTGGCCATTCGTCCGAACAGTCCTGGTTCGTGGGGAAGCGACGGGAGGGCGCGCGGTTGGATACAATGGACAATTGGATACGTGTGCATCGGTCGAAACCTGCCGCGATGCAGGGCGAATCCCTCTTCTTCTGCGACAGCACATTTTTTTGTTTGTACTACACAGACCGTACACAGAGGAGCGGTGAAGCTTTGAGTTGAACTTGCAATATCAATCACGCCCGGGCGCTTGCTCGCTACTTCCTGTAGTGTATGCTTGTATGCTGTCAGTATCTGCTGGACAGGGTGCCCTCCCTCCGCATTTCATTGGAGTGGCCACTATAACACGCATGTCGTACTCGTAGACGGGAATCAGTGTCCGACGCCAAACACGAACAACAGTGAAGCTGAAAATAGTCCAACAAAACTATCGAAACAAAAATAGTATGGTGCTTGGCGGTCGTGTAGAGCCGAAAACCAACGAGTGAACGGCACCGGTTGGGCATCGCGATTGGAAGACACTGTCAACACGGAGAGCATGGAAACTCGCTAGTTTGGATCACCGCATCCCTTTTTTGTATATTTCAGGTAGCACGGTAGGTGCTTCGTATTCAAGTGGGACGGTGTGGTAAAACGGGCAGTTTGTTGGTCGACACGAAGGAACATTTCGAGTACCTCAGACTCGTTGCAGAAGTACTACTGTAGAATACTAGAATACAATAAGAGCAGTCAGTCTCGTCTCTGCTTCTCCGTACCCCAGGGTGGGAACTCTTCCCGCTCAAGAAACGAAACCAGAGCGTGAGACACTAAATACATCGAAGAATATCGCCAGGACAACATGTGACGTACAGCGGCTGTACAGCTCAAGAGGGGAGGCTCCAGGCTAGCGTTGCTTAATGCCTCTGAAAGAGGTGACGTGCTGCCCGATTTTCGAAACCCTCCGAAAACGGGTGATCACCTACAAATCAATTCTTCGAAATCCATTTTTCTTGTGTTGCCGTCACTGCTGAAACAGACTAAAGGCCGTATGAACCGGCACTAACATGTCCGCCACACCTCCAGTGGTATGAATCACCACACGCCCGTACCGGCTGGTACTTGAAACCACGTTACAATGCCTCTCCTTGCCTCCGGACCTGCCGCGTACCGCACGCTGTTTTTTGTCGTTGCCTACAGTAGTACAGCAAGCTAGTGCGAGTATCCCAAAGCTCGAGCGAAGACCAACCCAAGTTCGTCCCTGGCTGTCATTGATAGTCTCTGCCTACTCGTATTGTTGGGTTAGTTTGCTGGACACCTGACATGAACGCCCTCTCCGTCGCGTTGAGAATCTCAACAGCGAGCGAAGACGAGGGCGGATCGACTTCCACATCCCCTATCCCGTCTCTCGCTGGAATACGAACTCGATGCGAAAAACCACGCCCCCAGCAAGGACGCGAGGGAACAGGAAATTCGTGAATTCCTCCGGACAATGGAGCTGGAAGATTATCTGGCTCTCATTAGGTGTTACCCTTAGAGGTTTAGGCGTACACCTTTGACCCTAATAGAAGGCAAGCCGCCGATGTCAACGATAGGAATGACTCTGCTGCATGCAGATTACGGTGTGTCCCATTCAATTCGCTGTTCTGCCGAGGGTGCACGGGGTTCGGAACCCCCGAACCCCCCCCCCCCCCCCGCCCCTCTCCAACGGAGGGTCGAGAACAAAATGAAGTACCGCGTATATACCTGGCATAGAGTAGTAATGGTACTGTTAGTATCAATTCCGCCAAAACTTCCATTACCTCGGGAGTATACACCGGGGCTTCACAGCAGCACACCTCAGCCCCTCTTGAGTATGTGTTGTTCAGAATACTGGGTTCGCCTCAGTGTACCTCAAGAGTATGCGATGCCCAGAATTCTGAACGCAGCAGTCCCTAACAGTACGCCATGTCCGAATTAGTACTGCTGCTGGTTTACTGACCTTGCTGTACAGCAGTGCTACCGACTGTTGTTCTCAGGTCTTTGGCATGAAACCGATTTCTACTCGCAAGGGCTTGTTTTACCACGACTGTGTGATCTTGTGTCGTATATCAGTGTACAGCAGTATGTGTTTCCTATTCGTTCTCACTGCTTGCTGTGCGCGATATCCCCCTCGACGCATCTCATCCCCTGGCACCCACACCACAATTTTCACCATACTGTACGTAGTCCAAAACAACATACACGTGGAATAGCTACACCAGGAGCAGTCATGAGGTTGGAGTTATAGCCCTGGTAGCTGGTAGATATTTTCTCCGCAGAGAGTAGCATGTTTCTGAGAGTACGTACCCTCCGGCAGCTCGCAACACGGATGCGTAGCCTGTTTGACATCGCAGCGGTCGTACACTAAAGTGTGCTTGACGACTCGTCCGTCCTCTGCCCCGTCATCTTTCACACCTACTTGCTTGAGGCGAAGAAAGACACGAAGCGCATACTCGTACGACTCAAAGGATCAACACCACCCGAAACTGGAACACGCTGCTTCTTCTGTCCACAGTCCTCACAGCCTCCTCACCCACCTTTGGCACTCTGTACTGCTGCAGGTCCCCCGGTGCAGCCGCCGGCGCGCCCGTGCTCGTGTTCCTCACATCGCCAAGACCGCCGCCTAATCGCTCTAACCGAGCCGCGAGATCGTCCGCAGAGGACACCCCTCCGGGTCTCTCCTCTGTCAGCGCCGCTAACCGGCTGTTGAACTGGTCTTCTCTTCCTTCCGCGGGGCTGTTTATTCCGGACAAGGCCTCGAGGCGCTCTTTTAGCCCATCTCCGTCAGGGTGGCTGCCGCCCTTCCCAGAAGGGGATACCCGCTGCAGGCTTGCCAGTCTCGCTTCAAGTTGTTTTTGGTGGTCACCCATTCTACTGTTCACCTCGAGCGGCTGTCTTGTGCGAGTGGAGGGTACGAGTAATAGTGGTAATCCAATTTCTATAAACAAAACGTACGTGTGTGTTTACCGTGAAAGCGATCACTCGTCCTTTTTACAGGAACCGTGTGTCTTCGCTATTCTTCGACACGCCAAGCACAAGATCGTCCAGCGTATTCTAGACCATGAACAGGAACGTGCTTCAGAAGTCTTCGTCCGGAGCGGACTCGTGCTGCGAAGACCTTTGACCTCGTACCCCGTTGTTTGAACAGTCGGCGGTAAAACTCACGTGGAACAACCTGTGAAAATAACCGCGGCAGTTCAACCTTGAAATATATTAAGCCAGATCGAACTTGAAACACTCTTCGAAGACCAGAGGCAACTCGCCGTCACTGGTAGTGAGACCCTCTGCTTGGTTTGTACGATTGCATGCAACACAGGCTGCTGCAGTCTAGCGCAACAGGATGTTCTCCTACACGTTCTTCTCTTCAATTGTGAAGTGTTCAATATGAGCTGGAAGGCTTTGGCAGTGAGGCCAAATTTATATTATTCCCCCTTTCGAAATTTCCCCAGGGTTTCCCCGTTTCCCGTTGTTTCCCAACCCGACGAACCCTCCACCAATCCCTGCTCTACAGCTCATCTACCTGCCCTGTTCTACAACTCGCACGTGACGAAGCGACGGCATTCGAACCCCAGCTCATAGTTAAAGTCTCACCCGCCCTACGCTATCCTCCCAACCGGCGATACCTCTGCAGTTGCTACCTTTCAAAAGCGAACACTCTCCCCTAAGGCGAAGCATTCATCGCGTGTGGAATACGAGTAGCGTCTAGACGAATCGATTTCAATATCGAAACGAAACAAGAGGCTGCAGCAGCAATTCTAACCAAGCAAGGCAATCAAGACTCTCTGGCAATATGCCCGCAGACGGATCGTATACGATGCGAGCGCAGCCGAGGCGACGGAAGGAGGTGAAGGACGAGCCCATCTTCCTCCGCAAGACTTACGAGATGATCAACTCATGCGAAGATCGGCACGCGGCTTGGACAGCGGCTGGCGATACTTTCGTCATCAAAGACCCGGACACTTTCGCAGATGAGGTCATCCCAAGATTCTTCAAACGTGAGCTTGGGAGAAAGAACCCTCCTTCCCACCTCTCTGGCCATGGCAGGCCCGGTCAATAAAACCAAGCCCGTGGTGACTACTTGCACCTCTCCTGTGCAATGCTTGCCCCCTTTTGCATTTGTGGTTAGCTCAAGATACCGCAAGCAAGCTTCCTCTAGTCTACTCCCCAACGTGCGTGGTATTGTTTCGGTGCGGGATGCGGGAGCTGGCTCAAATCGCATTCCTCCGTCCTTCGTGGCCCAGACAGGAGGACACGAATGGAAGGTGCACCGTTTTTTTTTCTCGGATCTGGCCACGAAGAACGATCTTATGTTTCCTCGCGAGCGTTGGGCCATCGCCTGTGATAGACGAAACAGAGGAGTACCCGCGGTATCTGCAATGTTGTCATTGCCCACCAGCCAAGCCAGCTCAGCGGACGAGTCCCATGTTTGACCCCGAATGCCTGACTGCCCTTGCCCGCGATGCCACAGGCCGTTTGCCTGTGCGTCCCTTGTTCAGCAGTTTGCTGTTCGGATTCAACCCGACCATGTACTAATTTCAGTATATTTGTGAATGTACCAGGTACGATTTTACCGGATGGCCCGTGCCGCGTGCCCCATGCCCCTCCTCTCTTTACAAGATTGTTTTTTTTTGAAGGAAGCAGGTGCGAAAGCAAGCAAGTGACGCAACAAATATGCACAGCATGAGACGGAAAAATGACGCAACTCTCCTCATCTCCAACCCCCCTTTATTTTTTCCGCCGCCATGTTCATCGTGATCATACTTTTACAGAAGAACACCAGCGCTCTCGCTCCACCATTATGCCCCTCAAAATCCTGCTGTCTCTCCCGCCCTCTCGCGTGACCCGCTCTCTCTCTCTCTTCCACGCCGTGCCTCCCAGACAACAAGTTTAGCTCGTTCGTGAGGCAGCTCAACTTTTACGGCTTTCGGAAGGTCAAATCCAATATCACGGTTGAGGGACATGACAGCAAATGGTGGGAATTCAAGGTGCGTTATCCCCGCGTTTGACCCGTTGCCCCACCCACTATTAACCCCTTTAGGGCCCCAGTCCCGTTTTGGGGACAAACTACTTGAAATTTGAATGGTTTGTCCCCATCGTGGGACTGCGATTCTAAAAGGGTTCAAACGGGACTGCGGTTCTAAGGGGGTTGATACTAATATTAATAGTTGAATTCCAGGCGCTATACGTATACTCGTATGGTATGCATTCCTACTCGTGCTTGAGGGGAGGTCTCGTGTTTCCCCGGTGCGGTGCTGATTCTTGGTCTTTTATGTCTTATTGCCTCGTCGACGTTTTTGTTGTGGCAGCCGAGCGGATGCCCTTTGAATCTCTTCTTAATAATTCAGTGTTACATTTTCGCATGAATATTTGCTGACATGCCGGCGGGTATTTTCACGCCGCTTCTTCGTTTGATATTATACCCGGTACGAAAGTATTCTGTATTATTTTGTAGTAGTTCGCATATTTTTCCCAGAGCTTTTACGGCTGGGTGCGAGTACGAGACCGGGGGTGGTGGTGGCTCATGTGACGTTGAATACTACTGGTATGACATTCCTGCTTTTGCATGTTTGTGGACGTACTATAAATACTATCAATATTAATAACACCGCTCGCTGTATCATACTCGTACCTAGTACGAAGGTGTCTATATTTCTTGGGTGTCTGTTTCCGCATCTAAAAAAAAAGGATGGAGCGTGAAGAGAACAACAGAACATAACACGCGATCTTCCGCTTGAGTCCCGTTGACAAATCTGCTCACAGGTCCAAGGCCATCAACACGTGTAACTATTAATACTACTGCTGCTGTAGATACGAAGTTGTTATACGTACGATTATACCTGGTATGCAAGACCATCGACCTGTCTGTTAATGTAATACCTGGTATTAATAGTCATCCTGCTTTTTATACAGGAGTACGAGCCGTTCGACGGTACCATACATTGTCTTGCCTATGAAAACAGTTTATTTCTGGTCTTGTGTATTGTCTGTCACTGGTTTTGGCGTCGGTAGAATAGTGGGCGGCACTAGAGCAGTAGGAAAAATCTGTATCCAGATTCTTGTTCCGTTCGTCCCGTTATCCCGACGGGCCGACGGGCAGGTGTATACAGGGTAGGTAGTAGGCGGGGTCCAGGACGCCCACGTGTTCGTAAAAGAGCTACGTAGCTCTAAAGCTCTAACTGATTGGGTCAGAGTTGAGGTTAGGGTGTTCAATACTACTCCTTGTAATTGGATAAAAATGCACACAGCAATCGATTGTATTTTATTTTCTTGGATACAGACAGTAGTAAGTGGGGAAACTCTGAGCCATAGCGTGGACAACGCCCCTCTCTGCGCTTTGAAGACTGTGGCGCCTTCCCCTCGCGCTGATGATTCGATTGACATGTTGATGGGCTGTTGCGAGTTTCGGTTACATATACGGCCGTGTATCGTACAGTAACTGCTGTATTGTCTACCAGATATTATTTATAGTACTCGTATGTACGTGACTTTTTATTTCCGGGGGTCCCAATCCGCGCAAGATGGATCTATGTTGATCGGTTTAGGACTGTTAGGATTGCAGTCCCGTCGTGTGGACAAACTACTCGGAAAAACAGGCTTGTCCCCAAAATCGGACTGAAGTCCTAGAAGCAAACGGGTTAGTCGTGGTTAAGTCAGAGTACAGGTGTTCAATCGGTATGGTATGTCAATACTCCTACCAGTAAAAACAACACTCGGGTACCTCGCTCACAGCAGCAAGCTGTAAGACTGTTTGCTTGCTGTTTGACCACCTCTGGGCTTTGGTATGGCTCCTTGCTGTAATTTTGTGGCAACTGTTGCCCACTCATGGCGGTACCTGGTACCAGTATTAATTTTGGTCGTTTGTTTCGGCGACGAAAGTCGCGTTTGGAGTTTGTAGTGCTGGACACTGGACATACATTAGCATCTCCCGTCGCGCTGTTGCGCTTTTTTTGTTACTGCAAAGGCCCGTTCGTGTATTTTACCATCTTACGAGTAAGTCTGGAGTGGCTTCCGCTATACCTGGCACCTGGGTATTCGTTATTTTCCCGCCGTCGACGTCAGCCGATGACAAACCAGAACGATTCCGCTATCCCGTAAATTCAGCTTTTCGACCAAATTGGGAATCCAATTGGTAATGGGTCCTACTTGTGTATGTTCTTCAGCTGGGCTTTATTCTTTAGAGGTTGCACCGGTTTTGGTCCTGTTGGCAGTTTCTACATGTCCCGTTTTGACGCACCGGAGCCCACTGCACCATTTGGAGACTTTGCGAAAAACGGTACCTGTGGGAAGTAGTGGGCTGTGGAACTCCCCGAGGGCTTCCATGCCAGTGAAAAAAAAGCCTAATACCAGGTACAAAACACCCCACTAATGGTGGTATCTTTCGCAATCTTGGGATCTCACAATATGCAGGTCACAACACCTAGAGATGGAGAAGAGGCATTTCTCCCGTTTATGATGCCAGGTAGTGCGTATTTTTTTTGTCCCCTCATTTATCGTTTCAGTAGTGTGACGGTATAGGTGTTGCGTATACGTTGAAGAGTTGCCGCTGTTGGTCAAGTGCGCATGTCTTGGTAACGACGCCATCGGTACCGAGTGAGGGGGGAGTGAGGGGTTGCTTACGTGTGTTCCTCACATGACAAGTTTTTTTTTCTACCCGTCGACATCCGGCACAATCAGTGTCCGTGCCGATTCTTCAATCCTACTTACTTGCAGAGACAAAAGTTCTGTGGTAGCGAACCACTGGAGCGTGTTATTACAGCAGTATGCAGCAATAATAAGCAGAGTAGACAACGCACTGCCATGTATGTCATCATGTCATCATACTCTGTGCTATTAATAGATACAACAGTCAATGTAAAGAACACACACAGACACCTACTCGATGCACTTGGTAGTCGACCTTGTGCCCAAAGAAGTGCAAACAAGAAGTACAGCGATGTTAATAGACAAAGACGAGATATTCAGTTTTGGGGGAACAGATGGTTGACACATGCTGTGTACACGACGAATTCTCGTACATAAAGCAAACCCAAACCCTAAGCCTCAAGTTAGGTCTAGGCCAATCAGACCGAACCAATCAATCTCGTGGCGTTAGCCCTTTTTGTGTCTTGCTTACACACTTTTATAAGGGTCAACCATTTTATCGAAGAAATGGTAAGCTTTTCGTAGGTAAGCTCTACTGCCGATTGAGGTATTGAGGTACGTACACAGCAGCAGTTTTCCATTTGAACAGCGTACCCGTGGTACAGTACGTAATACCTGGTATATACAAGCGTCGTTGCATGTTTCGTCCACCTCGCGTGCTGGCCTTTGCTCTCTTGCTTTTGTCGCATGGAGAAAAGTAGCCGGGGGTTCGTTATTTGCTGGCTTATGTGTTACGTGTTAGTTTGCTCATGCCCAATGTCTGTGCCTTTGCTTGCCTCGCCAAGCAAAGAAACAGGGCATTCCGGCGCCCCTTCAAAAGTTGCGTATGTTGAAATATCACGCCATCATCGAGGTTTGTAATAATGCCCGGAGAGGTCGTTCCCGTCGTCGGTGCCGCTCGGGTCCCAGACGCGGGCACTGACTACTGCTGTGTTCATCCGTCACTGGCGCCATGCCATACCTTGCGCAAGACACGCCCTCCACGCATGCCCTGCGTTGGGCGTCTTTATCCAGCATCCTTGCGATGCATGGGGGGCTCTTTCTGTTCGTGCCAGAGCTGAGGTCCGCTGGCGGGCTCGCGACCCGTCGGGCAATTTAATACACGTACCAGTCTACTCCTCATGATCATATTTTTCGTGATAAATCAACGTTTCGCGTCCTACCCAAAAACCAGGTGCAGTAGATCCAAGCAGTCGATGTTCTCTTTTACGAAAGTATTTATTTACTGTACGACCCAACCCCAATGGTATGGCTTGAAACTGCCGCTGTATATCTCGCCCCCCACCCACCGCAAGCCTTTACGAGCGCTTTCTCTTCGTCTGTCTGCCCGCCTGTCGGTACGACCGACTACTGACCGACCGCCCCCGTCCTGCCCGTCTCCTCCAACAGCACGACTTGTTCTTGCGCGACAAGCCCAATCTCCTGTCGGAGATTCGCCGCGCCACCCACTACGGCGTGACCCCGGAGAAGCAGGAGGTGGACGACCTGCGGACGGAGGTGGGGAGCCTGCGCTTGCAGGTTACCGACATGGACAGCCGAATCGACGCCCTCTCGCGCATGGTCGATCGCCTCCTCGACGAGCGCTCGACACCCGGTTGCGTCGCCGGCGTTGGAGCAACCGCTGCAGCGCCAGGAAGAAAAGGAGTTCCCGTCAAGCACGAGATCTTGCCAGGAGCGGGCTGGGCGAAGAAGCGTCGGCTAGACGCCGACTGGGATGGGACTTGCGACGCGAGCACTGTAGCCGCTGAAGTCGCGCGGTTAGCGGCGGGAGCCCCCCCGCGCGTCAAGACGGAAGCGGGGCAAGAGAGTGGGATGGCAGCGGCAGCGGCAGCGGTGGTTGCGGCGGGTCGTGGTGTGGAGGGTAACGTGAGGCCTAAGGCGGAACCCACGGAGTGCCCCGTGTATAACTTTACAACGGAGGCCGGAGATGCTGCGAGCGCGGGTATGATCATCGGGGGCGGGCCTTTGTCACGCGACTTGTCTTTTTTGCGCGAACTCGACAACATGAGCATTGGCTCACACGGGTCGATGGGCATTGGTGGCGGCGGCGGCGGCTCGTTAGGTCCGCTGCAGCTCGTGGACGTAACGACGGACGAGGACGACAGCGGTGACTGCGGCAGAGGCAGCCGGAGCGGCCTGGACGTGCTGAACGAGAGCTTCTTCGATATCGATTTCGATGCCGAGATCACGGCCATGCCGGGCTCGGAACAACTCGGCCAGCACGCTGCTGGCCTTTCCGGGCCGCCGCCGCCGCCGCCGCCGCAGCAGCAGCAGCAGCCGTCGTCGTTGCCGTCGTTGTTGATGTCCCCTGCGAGCGACGGAGCGTTATCGACGACAGCGGTGTCGATCGACGAGGACGAGCCCAACTCGGTCGGAACAGCGGCGCCCCCCGCGACGGCGACCTCGACGGCGGCGGTGGCAGGAGCGGCGGCGGCGTCGAGGGAGGGTGTCGGGGCAGCCGACCAGGAGGCGAAGTTCGAAGAGCTGACGGCCTCCCTCGACTCGATGCCCGCGGAAAGTCGGCGCAAACTGGCGGAGGGGATGCTGGCGCTGGCTCAAAACCCGGCCCTCTTTTCGACGCTCGCGAACGCCGGAGCCGCCGGTGTTTCGGCGCCCACCGCCTACAGCGCCGAGATGAGCTGTGTCGGTTCGCCCTCCGCTACGACAAGCGTGGCTGGTGGCGGTGGGTGTGTCGGTGGGGTTGGTGGTGATGGCGGGGGCAGCCGCAGCGCCGCGACGGAAGCTCCGGAGATTGCGATGCCCCTGGCGAGCGCAGCGTTGTGCGCGTTTGCCATGCATTACATGCAGGCGAAGGCGGTGAAGGAGCCGGCGGGCGCGATGGCGGCGGCGGCGATGGACCAGTCGCGGCACACCGTCAAGCGTACGGCGTCACTGCGCTCCTGAAAATAGAGAGGGAGGGAGAGAGAAGCGAAGGAACAGCTGCGAGGGGGCGGACGGATGGCCTTCCCGGGGAGTCGTCTCGTATCGGTTTTTTATTTATCGTCACTTGTACGAGTTAGAAGTCTTGGCTTGGCGTTTGAGATGACTTAAGATATGAGTAAAAATGTCTTTCGGCTTTGTTTTGGAGGCGGCAAGAGACGGGATTTTCCCCGTCCTGGCGTGCGTTGGTTTCATTTTGAACGGGTAGAATTTTGGTGAAGAGTTGGATGTACGCGGCGCGTCCGCCCTTGTGATGTAAACAGCGGAGGAAAGGGGGTCAGGGGATGCGACCGATTCGTTCGTCTGTTCGTACCCCTCTAGTGCTTTTGTTGTGGTCGTTATTGTTGTTGGTGTGTTTTGTACATTTCGCTCGGCCTGTTTTCAGTCTTTCCGGTTTCGCGGGTGCAGTGCTACTGGATGGGGTGTCGTATGGGGGAGGGCTTTTTTTTTTTTTTTGGTCGGTAAAATGAACGGCTGTTTACCTTGGAAAGGGTAGGTAGGTTTTTGCTCCGGGAGAAGGAGAGAGGGCGATGCGCCTGTCCGGCGTGCTGTGTCTTGTTTCTTCTTGGGGGAGCGTGGGCAGGGTGTGTCGGCGGGGGCTAAGGGGTCAACCGCTGTGGTCGTGGTACATGATCTTCTCGTGATGACGTCAGCCGCGGACCCCTACTCCGGACTTTGTTTTGGAAGGGTACAAAGCCGTAGAATTGAAAGCTTTGGACGGCTGGATGCGTGGGTCCGAGTTGCAAGCTCGTGTTTTCAAGCCATCCCCAATGAGGACCCGGGCGTGTGGTCCCTGGTTGTTTTGTTTGTTTTTGGAGGACGGCCCGGATTGACTGCATGCCGGGCCAACTCGGAGCAGTGGGCGGCAAGCAAGTGCTCGCCTTTGAAGGCGCGCGCCTTGTAAGCTCATCATACGTAGAGCGCGTTCTGTAAGCGTAGGGACAGTAGGGTCTGAATCGCCGACCGCTAGAGCCGCCGCGCCGGTGTGTACAGTAAGTAGTTTAGTGGAAAGAGAGTCTGGCCTTGCGTCCACAGTTTTCCTATGAATACGGGCCAACTGGTGTATGTATGTTCACCTGATGGGGTGCTTTCGTTTATTTTTCTTATCTCGAAAATTAGGCGTAAACAACGCGAATTTTGGGGTGTGCTCTTTTCGTCTGTCTTTTTTTTTTTCTTCTAAAAATTAACGTAAAAAAATGATTTGAGTTTAGTTACGACGTATATACGTAAATACCTGGTATACGATACGTACGTGCACGGGGAGGCGAGATTTGCGTTACCAATCGCGTCGAGCAGCATCGCGGGCTCCATCTGCTGTAATGTGCTCTTTTTTTCTTCCAGCAAAGATTTCCGGTTCGAGATGCCCTGGTGTGGTCACAACTGAATCCTTTTTTTTCTTCTTCTTGTGTTTGGGTGTTTGTTTTCCCCGCGGGTAGAAATCCAGCTACGAATACGAAACAGCTGTGTGTTACAGCGGTTGCGTCTGACGGCTGTGGCCCTCGCCTGTAAACGACTGCATGTATTGAAGAAAAGTAATGAAAAAGATGTTACATGGACATTTTTCAAGTGGGGGGTAGTCTTGCTTTTTGGCTGGGCGACGGAGAGCACTACTATTAATAGGTAGGGGTGTTTTTCTGTCGCCTGATCTGGCGCCTGATGGCGGGAAGCACGAGGAGGATACATTGCACACCTCGGGTAGATGTGGCATGATCTATGTATCTGTTTGCAGCAGATAATCTACTTGAGTTCCTCAGCGGCCGTTGTGAGGGGTTGTACAGGATCTGTGCAAGTACAGATCAGCATCTGTGCAAGTACAGATCAGCATCTGTGCAAGTACAGATCCGACCCAGGAACCACGTGCTATTAATATTATAGGTAGATGATGCAGATTTTACGCCCCCCACCCGGCAACATGATGAGTTAGATCATACAGATCATATAATATGCGAAATGGGGAATATACGTTCTATCTGCCTCGAAGGATTTAGATCATAATGAAATGTGGGAATGATCTGTATATGACTTGTCCTTGCTGTGGTATGCTTGAACGTGCCCACCTCCCTTCTTTCTTGTCCTGGTGTTCTGCCATTTCACCACGGCGTACTCGTGCGTACGTGTTATTGATGGATGTCTAGCACCTGGTTGGTAGATAATTCTGGAGTGCGATTTTCGTGCCGTCGATGATCGTAAGGACCACGCTGCTCGACGATGTTTCCTCCTCCTCCTCCTCTTATGGTCCTGGTTTTCGGCCGATACATCTGAAGAATGCCTGGTGTGTAGTTTGTAATGGGGATACCTGTTGGTGGATGGGCATACCTGGTACCAGGTATATATTATGGTAAATTAATACTGGTACGAAGTATTGACTGGTACATGGTATGTGATTTTAGATGCGGACAACTGGAATTAATGTTCATCGTCACATGATTCGGCAGTAGTACCAGGTAGTCACTCGTATTAATAAAAAATCGTTTGAAATGTCTCCAGGTGAAGAGGAGGCGTACTGTTGTGGATAAAATCAATCAGGCCGAACTATCAAACCGCCCCCCCCTCCTCGTGGTAGGTGAGCGGGGTGTCTATACCGCCATCACACCATTCCAATACCAGCATCCACGTTCATAATTGTGAGCACCAACTACATACCCGGAGGCAACATCCTCTACGTACTACGCGAAAGCGCGTCCCCAAAACACGAGGGCAAGGAGGAGGCATCGCATGGCGTGCCCGAGGGTAGAAAGGGCCGATGCGCTGCTACCGGGCAAGACTGACCTGGAAGCCACCGAGCATGACGGTACCGTCCCCGGTGTCGCGCGCGGCAAACACTTGCTATTTTTTTTTGCGGCGGCACACAGTGTTTTGTGACGGCATCGTAGCGCCGAGAGCCACCGACGCGGCCCTCTCTTCTCGCGTCTTCACCTCTATCAGCTATCAGCTACCTGGTATATCTTCCACCACTGGCCGCTTTGACGGAGCTAATTGCCGGTGGATTTATTACGGGGAGTCGAGCTGCATGTATAGATGTGTGCGTTAGTGAGAGCTGACGCTGACGGTCTTGCCGTGCGCCGTACACATGCACCCGTATTCTTATTATTATTGTTATTATAGTCTGAGGAACTTAGCACGGGGCTTGGGCGTGATGCCTGGCCGACCTGTTGCCGAGCGCCATTCTCCGGTGCAACCTCAATCACCGTTGT
This sequence comes from Nereocystis luetkeana, assembly GCA_031213475.1. Classification (NCBI taxonomy): domain Eukaryota; class Phaeophyceae; order Laminariales; family Laminariaceae; genus Nereocystis; species Nereocystis luetkeana. The sequence goes on along the minus strand of JARUPZ010000002.1, from coordinate 4,050,213 downwards.
TGCGTGACATACATGTCGTGATACGTAAACGGGCGACCCGTACAATACGACTACTCTTCTCGTCGTGCCTAGGCACCGTCTACTCTGTACGTACGGACTCTCGACACACAGACAGGCAGGCGCGGCAGTAGTAGTAGTAGTACAGTATAGCCCTTAACGTTTTTCTGGCGGCTGTCACGTTTTCGGGGAACCAACAACGTCGTATGTGTACACACAGCAGCTATTAATATTAATAGCAAGAAGAGCTGTGGTTCGACTGGGTGGCCAACAACAGCAACGGCGCACTTCGGCCACATTAAGCACATATTATTAAAAGCACAACAACCATACAAGGCATACAGCAGTATACAGCAAGCGGTCGAAGCGTGTACGAGGTATGTCAGTAATCGAGGATATACTATTAATAATAGATACCAGGTACAGCAGTTTACCTGTATGTGTTGCTCGGTCCAGAGTTCGGGTGGGTTGCTCCCAAAACGGGACTGACTGCATCATCATCATCAGTTTGCCCTATATGATAGGATGGTTAGCTATTTCATAGCCTTCTTTGGATACGTGCACATATACACATATACCTCTCGGACGGATCACATCCCCAATCGATAATCCAATCTAGGTCCTGGCGTACCGATGTGATGAGACGTTGTGCAGGGAGGATCAATCTGTACAGCAGCTAAGTACTATTATAGTACAGACCCTACCCAGGAAACAGGTCCCAAACATCATGGCGATTCTTGTTCGTACGGCTCTCCCACTCGGCAACATGGACTGAGCTTACAAAGCATCGCAGGTCACACAGCTATAATATAGATAGATGAGGAATCAATCTGCCCTCCGAAAGTTCATTATAATACGGTAGATGATTTATGAGTCGGGGATCGATTATCTGTCTGTTCGACGTACTATTAATGCACTACTATACTGTGAAAGCGACCAAAAACACGACAAACAATACTATTAATATTAATAAATACCAGGGTAAAGTGTAAGGAACGACGCGTGCTACGATATCAGAGGGGTAGAGCACTCTTTCGGCGAAAATATTTTCTAAATGACGGGTCGCTCCTTTACAACCCACAAGCGTCGGGAATGCCATTTTTTTTTCCGATACCAGGTACCAGGTAATTAATACCAGGTACGTACCACGTACGAGCATGTGTTTTTTTTCATGTGGGATTTTTCGTCGGGTTAGTTTACAGTTTCATTTTTTTCAAAATGGGTTACTAGTAGTACCTGGTATGTATTAATAGTATAGCTCCTCAAGTCAGGAACCTCAAAAATAAAAATGGTGCACCTATAACTTTAGGCCAACTATTATGGGAAAATTTTCAAGGGCGCTCAACCCTTTTTTTTGCCGAAAACCCGCGATCGACTAGGGGGGAATGTCGAAAACACCAGTGGACTCCTCAGGATGCCCCCCTTAGTTTTCCGAGTTTTTTTGAGCAGTGCTCCGTTTGCCCAGAGTCGTCGGAGTTTGACTGTGTTTGTCCATATTTGCCAGTTCTGAGGATATATCATGACTTTTCAAAAGAATAATTCATAGATATATATGCATCATTTCTGCCCCCAGCTGTGACATTCTTATCTTCGGCCCTCCAGAGAAAGCTGCTTGGATTCTCCAAAAATCCAACTAGGACTCTGGAAAAACGGAAAACTGTGCCAGAAAGCTTTCGGAAAACTCCGGGCAGCATTCCGAAGTGTCTACCGGAGTTTCGACTGTCCCGCCGAGTAAAACGCGCATGTTTGGCCTAAAAACTCAGTTCCTGGAGCCCAGAAATATTTCTCATAATATATGGTCTTGGCATGTGTCGGGCGCAGCATTATGAGTATTTTTGGACATTCGAACGATAACCGACTTCAGTACGATATCGATACCGATGAACAAGAACACCGAATAAATAGGTACGACTTTCGATATTTGACACATTGAAGCTTTTGTTTAGGGTCACCATAAAAACACACGGGGGTGCCGGGGAATGGAGGGCAAAACACGTATACGATCTCCCCCCCCCCCCCCCAATGCCTCGTCGGTGTAAACCCGACGAGCTCCATCCCGGCGTAGGGGTGCGAGGGTCTATGGCCATACATACGACTACGGCCATGCATGACGTGAGTACACCCCCCCCTACGCCCCTCGAGTACCAAAGGCTGAAGGGCCTTGAATCTCACAAATAAGCCATGTTTATCAAAGACTACAGTACAACAAACAACAGCATTATTCCCGGGCGGCGACCTGAGCCCACACCCCGACGAGATCACAACCCAACTCTAGTGTTCACCCTCCCCGTGGCGACCATGTGATTCGCCTCTATGGCTGCTATTCGTCGAGGCTGCAGCGAGGTCGCGTCTATTTTGGTCAGGTTTACCCTGCCGTTAATGACCAGCAACGGGTTCGCTTCCGACACCGCGTTCTCCGGTACGCTGATGCCATCCAAGTACTGGAACCAAGAGGAGGGAGGAATCACAACAAGGGAAGACGCACCCCGGGGACGTTTGAGGACCAGGGGTTGGTTGGAGGGGGGGGGGGGAGGGGGGGGGGGGAGGGGCGGGCAAGAGACGTTTGAGGGCCAGGGGTTGGTTGGAGGGGGGGGGGGGGAGGGGGGGGGGAGGGGCGGGCGGGAGGGCGGACGGGCGGAGGGGTTCTATAGGCTAAGATATGTGGCTTGCGGGGCCGCACAAATAGTTGAAGAGCCCGGGCAGGCAGTAGAGTGGCTCACGGTTTGCCCACACCATCGCCTGGGGGAAGGCTCCCTGCGAATCGATGCTAAAGTGTACCAGGTATGAATGTATGATACGAAGTATGTATTCGACCACTTCCCGGGGGCGGGGGGGGGGGGGCGGGTTGTAATACTCATAATTATACGAAGTATGCCACTTTTGTTTAGCCCTACCCGCTTTCTTGATCTGCCCTTGCGCCCCCTTCCCCAACCCTAAGATCGTATATAATGCCCGGTGCTTTGATCGTTTTTCCTGGTCTACGCGGCGCCGAGCTCTACGTAACCCTATAGACTCCATACATCAGGTAGGAAGGATTCGCGCGCGATGTGAGCTCGTCAAACTAGCTCCGCTCGAGTTTCCTCTCGCGACTGCCAGCAGCTAAAGTAGCAGCCCTGGTGCGGTTTTACGGCTCTCGTGACCCCCATCTGGGCCCTGTAGGTAGAAAGAAGACTTGCCTGCTTGACAATGGTCTGCAGATCCCTGTTTTCGGCCTCCAGGCGTGACTGCTCGCGCTCAATCGCCAGCTTGTCCAGGAGCGCCTGGGGGCAATTGGGTAGGGCACACGATCGGCGATGTTACGTAACTCCTGTAGAACTGCACTCAATTTTCCGGGAAATCACTTGGAATTAGTGTGTGCAATCATTTTGGCAGTGGTAAAAGGGCGAAGAAGAGCCCTCGAATGGGGGGATGTATTCGATCTCATGCATGGCCGTAGACATATATGCCCATAGACCCTCGCATCCCTACAAAGCCGGGACGGAGCACGTCCAGTTCTCACCGACCAGACAGACATTGCTTGCACCAAGCTCGAATCGCCGTGAGGTTTTGTGCGAATCGCATGCAAGATGACCCGTATCCTACGAAAAACCGCTTGTGAGGCAGACATTCTCGCATTGGATGACAGCGTCGAATTAGTATATACTGGTATACTTTTTGTGTGGAGGGGGGTTGGGGGGGGGGGGGGGGGGGGGGTCCTCAAAGTTTTGGTATGACCTAAGCAACGCAACATTACTGTAGTCGCGATCGCCTCCATCGGAAACCATTGGACCATTAGCACGGAAGAGCTCAGGCGACTTCGAGCGGCAAACAGATTTCCCCCGTCTTTGTCATTGCCACGTGGGTTAGGCGCGCTCCGCGCAAGACAAAGGTGGCGTTGGAGCGGGGACAGGCCACACTTTCGTTGCAATCCGAGGGTGACTCGCGTCCCCTCGCATCTTCACAGACTCCAAGGCACACAATCACGTCCCAGAGTATAACTGACGTTCCACCCAAACAGTCTCTATGTGTCTGGACAGAGGGTACGTTTATGTCGGCGGGACTTCGTGACTTCGCATGCAGTACCTTGTTGTACCGCTTGTGGAAGTTGTCGAGGTGGTGCCATCGCGGCACGGGCTGGCCGCTCTTCCCCCAAGCCGACGATTGCAGCGGGCTCGGGGTCGCGGCATCCGCCCCCGACGTCTCCCGAGGTTTCTGCGCCGACGCGATTCGCAGTGGCAGCATCCATCCAGGCCAACGACGGATCGAGGGTTATTCTATACGTACGTGTCGCGCGCCTCGTACGTATCTGGTAGGCGGGAACTACCGAATGGCTTTAATTACGGTATTGTTCGCAGTGTGGATTCATTTAATGTATCGTAGGCATTTGTGAACGTTTTTACCGCGGACAAGCCAGTGGTGGCGATCGCACGCGAGGGGTCGTGACGCGAGGGTTGAGTATATGAAGGCGGCCGAGCTCGTAGAGCGGCTGGAAACAAGAAAAGACGCCGACGAACGACCGCTGCCGTCGTCGCGCCCTGTATGCTTTCTTAGCGTCACGTGGTGTGATAGAAAGACGGAAACGTGCGGTGCACGTAGATATCCCTCGGTCATCGCGCTCGGAACGCGTGGCAAATCCGCGCGTTTACTTGAAGATGCAACGCTCCGCCCGCTAACTCGAAGCTCTCGAGAGAGCAACGGGATTGGGGGGGGGGGGGGGGGGGGATGCATCTCAACAAACGACGGACAACAAATATCACTGTAAATGTCGGACCGGAATGGGAATGGGGGATACAAGAAAGGTAGCATTCCGTGGCAAATACCGTTTGTATCTACAGTAGTAGGCGTAAATCATTGCTAAGGCGTTAGGTTGTTGTTCTTCCCTAAGAGTAAGTGGAAGCTTGCGCGAGGAGGGGGGTGGGGTGGGTTGGGGTGGGATGGGGTGGGGCGAGGTGAAGGCGAGGGGCACACGCCTGCTTTCCGCCGGCAAGCTCCCGCTCTGCCTTGATAATTTTTTCCGCCTCTTCCTCTACTTCGTCGCTGTATACTGACACGTAGAACGGGAGGACCTACACGAGAGGCACGAGGGGGCGGGTGGGGGGATGGGGGGGGGGGGGGGGCGTGATGTACTCAGTATCATGCATGACCGTAGTTGTATGACCATGGACCCTCGCTTCCCTACAATGCCGGGACGGAGCACGTCGGGTTTTCACCGATCAGACAGATATTGCTTGCACCAAGCGCGAAGCGCCGTGAGGTGTTCGGCGAGTCGGGTGAAGGGTGAACTGCATCCTGTTAATACTGACAGCCGCTTGTGAGGCGGTTTTGAATATGTATGACAGTTTCTAGTGAGTTGATTTATTTTCCGGTGTGTGGCCACTTCCAGAGACAGCAATGGGGGTGATAAGTAAATGACTTACGATAAGCACTACGTGATACGATCATTCCCCTTGTGCGGAGTTAAGGTTCCCCCCCCCCCCGCACAAATGATCGAACTTGATGGCCAGCTGTGACCGACCGCCAAAAAACGAAAATGGTACCCTAGTTGTCTAGCCCGCGAAGTGAGGGGCATTTTTTACGGTGCCGTTGCCAACCGGCGCCAACCCAACCCATATATAATATATCAAGGTGAAGGGGGGGGTGGGGAGGAAACTCGTTCGTTTTTTGTTCTTTGTTTTTGAGTTTGTTTATGTTTCGTTTGGTTTAATAGGTGGTCTTGGCTACGTCTAGAAGTAAGGTAGGGCCCAGGAAGTCGAGCATGGCCGAGCCGCTGATAGGTGAACGCTTGGATGTTTTGGGTATTTGATAGATGCGTCGTGATCTTTGAGGGGGTATGGCGTTGGGAACATAGTGGCAGTAGTACAGCAGCGCGTTTTACCGCTCACTCCACCCTACCAAAACGGAAAGTTATCACCGCAGGATATCGAGCATGGCCTAGCCACTGACGGGTGAAAGGTTGACTGTGTTGTGTGTCTGATAGATGCGCCCTAAACTTGGAGCGGGTCTGACATTCGGTAGCGGTACATCAGCGCATTTCAAGGCACACTTGCACCCTTCGAAGGTTAGAGTTAGCGCTTCAGCTCGTCGACTTTTCCATGCATGTGTCTACCACCTCATCAAGCTAAGATGACCAAGTTTATACCCCCTTTTACCGTTGCACCGACTCTTTACTCGAACGATCCGCCAGAACCAAACCAAACCAAACCACCAGGTGAACGAAAAAAATAAAAGTTAGGCCCGCCAGGTCAAACCAAACCACCAGGCAAAAGTAAACGAACCAAAGCAATGTAGAGGTCGAGGTTTTCCATGAGCGATGGCGTTCACTTGCCTTCTCCTGCTCCGTTTCTGATTTCCGCGCCAGCTCCGCAAGGGTAAGTATTTGATTCGCCATCTTCAACTGATCCCGCAATTTCCCCTTGACCGAGTGGGCGTTCTAGGCAACGGAGTTGGAGCACGCAGCAACGGAAAGGAGGGGGGGCGATGTACTTGTGTCATGCATGGCCGCAGTCGTATGACCGTAAACCCTCGCATCCCTACAATGCCGGGACGGAGCACGCCGGGTTTTCACCGACCAGACAGAGATTGATAGCACCAAGTGTGAAGCGTCGTGAGGTGTTCGGCGAATCGCATGAAGACTGAGCTGCATCTTATCGCTCGTGAGGCCAACGTTCTTGCATATGGACGTCAGCTTCGAAATAGCCGGTTTTGCTCCTGGTGTGGCCACACCCAGAGACATCAATGGGTGCGCGCTACACTACTAGTATGCAACTACGTCGTGGGTGCCTAGGTGCGTGCACACTACGTGGTACGATCATTCCCCTTGTTCTTGATCGTCGCGTGGTGGCCATGAGGCGTGGAAGGGCGATGCTTGATTGTCGCGGATCCCAACCATGAAAACTCCGCTACGACACCTCATTCAGTGCCGGCGAACTAACACTCAGACTGGCTCAGATTCTTAAAAGGAGAGGTGACAGGTGGGGGCTAGAGGGAACATGCTGCTGTCGTACAAAGGTTGGATGTCTAGGTCTGATTGGATACTTTCGTAATTTCCGGCGGCCACCATCCTTGCGCTTCAGAAGGGTGCGCTTGACGCGGCGGAAAACAAGAAAACGTCGCACGATATGCCTTGCCCTTACACCTCCCACGACGGAGTATCTCCGCGTGGTCAGCAATGCAACCCCCCAGGAGAGACAGCAAGGTCGAGGGTAGCTGATCTGATGCGGCTCGTAATCAGACGCGAATGGACGCAACCCAAGCGGTAGTCGTAGGGTTTTGGTTATTTTCTGCAGACGAAGTTATATTTGATCGGGCATGTTGGACTATTCTCGCTCAAACGCGATTTAAGTGCAAGTGCTAGGGTAGCAACTGCACCGAATTCGGCGATTTGAGGGAATCGGCAGGCACTTCAACGCGTCCAAGACATCACCCCCCCCCACCGCGAAAAGTTGACACCGCCGGTAATCCCCATACTATCACGTTTGCGACCCGACAATGCGCAGAATGACCTTTGGTACCGATCACCCATAGCTAACAGCTGAAAAACGTTGAAGGAAGCAGACGATATCTCGAGTTTTGGTAATCACGTCAAGAGCGCAAGCTGCACCTCAGACAAGGAAAACGCCAACAACCAACGAAGCAAAGGGCGAATGGACGAACCTGAGTGAGCTCCCCCAAGCGCTTGGCCTGCTCGGCCCTGAACTTGTTCATCTTCCCCTTCAGGTGCTGGAAGTGGCGCTGGATGGCGTTCCTTTCTTCTGTCAAGAAGCTGTTGCGCTCCGCGTTCTCCTTGACGTTTTGCGCTATCTGCGATTGTTACATCACACAAGAAACGTGCAGTTTTTGTACCGTACGAATACGTATACACCACTGCAAAAACGACTCCACACCAATGCCAACTACTGCTGTAGCTTCCCCCAAGACAGAGTAAGGCAGGGCAGCGATCGCCGCTTTGATTCTGCCGTGCCTGTTTGTAGTCAGTCAGCACGGCAACAATATGAGTGTTGTAGTCTTGGTCGGGAGCTCGGGCTAATCAACGTTCAAGTTGCAGAGGCACCCTGAGGCGCTTCGTTACGACCGTAACGATGGCAGCGTCCATTTATTTCCAGGTTTCGGAACGATTAGTTTGGCAAGGTCAGTTCGTAGGATTGGCGGCGTTTTCCATTGGACGGGTCACATCGTTTCGCCCCTCGCATCCCACGTTTAGTGGACCTAACCTCATCTGACCGAACACATGCACAAACACTCGTGCGCAGAGTTTTACTCGGAAGCAAGAACGCAACCCCACGCTGAACACGAAGAACGTACACCCTCTTGAACATTAGGATACCAGGGTGATTGCGACACGCCTTCCATTACGTTGGTCGAACGCGTTTGACTACTACGTACGATGGATCGCCGTAATGCAGCCCGGTGAATTACGGCATGCTTTCGCCGGACGAGTGTTGAAGCCCCAAAGCGGTAGCTACGGTGGCTGGTGAACATAACATGTGTACGAGAAGCATGCGCATATCCTATCCACGTGCTGAAGGATCGATACGAGCAATGGGTTCAGGCGTGTCTCCTAAGGTCGCCTGGCGTTAGCTAGATTCTGAGCTGTAGTGCAGAAGTTCAGCAGGACGCTTGTACAAGTATGTCTTCGGGCGCAGCGAAGAGGAAAACGTCGTCGGCAGCGCAAGCATGACGGCTGGTTGTTCCGGTTTACGGTACACGGTCGACTACGTCTTTCAACGAGTGATTCACGAGGCATGACAAATCGGGTACTTGTATGTCCCCGATCTCTCACCTTGGTTCTCCAGTGCTGAAGGCTGCTCTGCAGGCGCTCTATCTTACGGATCTTCATCTCTATATCTCGACTCAGCTCTTGGTCCTTCGAGGTGAGGTACTTGAAGTCCGTCGTCCGTTGGTCAGTGTTCTACGCCCGGCGAGAACGTTCAAAAAGTACGAGTATTTTGTGCCATACGAGCAAGTCGGTGAGCAGCGTTAGTAGCGTTACCAAACGTCGCCGCCGCTTCGAGCAGTCATCTTGGGGGGCTCCGAAGGGGAAACTTGGCGATGCACATCGACCCTTACAGCAGCGCCCACTGCGTGGTTGGGAGATGACACAGTGGTTGGTGTCCCGATATACAGGGCAAGGAGTCGTACGGCACGGGGCGCAACATGAGCCTGCCCGTGCATACTGCGAGGCGCTGACGCTGCTGGTAGACGGTTGCTAACGCCGACGCCATCAACCATTTTTTTGGTCTCTATGAAAGGAGTCCCAAAGGTACCGTAGTCCTTGGCATTTTGTCCGCTTTTTTGTGCGAGGATAATTCTTGGTCCTCAACTCCAATAAACCGTCTGCCCTCTACGAGCAACGCGCAAGAAGATGTATCAGTAGACTCGGCTCTCGAATGGTACGAAAAAACAATCGCCTGGTTGCATCGTCAAAGGTTTCGACGAAGACAATGAAACTTGATTGCCTCGACGAAAACTATGAACACCACGACGAAAAACATGGGCGAAGCATTCTTTCGGCAACGATCACCTCCGCTGCTGGTGGTAATTTTTGGCGTTCCTCCGGCGCCGACATGTGGCGGACGTCACCGCAGAATCACATTCCCCTCCGCCTCCCTCGTGCGCCCTTCTTGCGCTACTCCTTACTGCCTACCTATTGGAGAATTTCGCACCTGCAAGTAGTTGATGTGCGCTGTCTCGAAGTGTTGCTCTAGGTCTTCGATCTGGGTGTCCAGCGTAATGCGGAGAACGTTAATTTCCTCGAGGTTCTGCTCATACACCGAAGATAGATAACACCGCCGCGTGTGGATAAACCGCCGCCGGAAACGCACAGCGGGCGAGGGAAAAATGCGTGTGCCAAAGGGTCGGGGGACGGCGGGCGGGCTAAATTTCCTACGCTTGGCGTGTTTGGCTTTGGAACTTGCCGAGCAGCCTCGAAAGAAGGCCGTTGTCGTAGGCGGGCGGATATAACTACATGTGTTTACGTACCGTAAGTAGTCTCAAAAGTTCAGGGGGCTTGGTTGCAAAAAAAATCAAGAATGTTTCGCAAGTCTGGAGCACGATACAAATACTATGTTACTTGCTACTTTGAAGAGAAACGTCCACCTTTGTAAAAGCTTCGGCTGCCGCATGGTATGGTGTTTCTGCTGGCTGTGGTTGAAAACACCCGGTGCAGGCACGCGCATTCTACCGCCGTGGTTGCCCCATCTTCTCAGCATGGCGTTGACCGCGCCCTTTCACAATGGGAGCGAGAGTGTGTTCCGTATGAAGTACATAAATGTAGCATGCACTGTGGTGTACCTGGTATGCAACAGCTTTGAGTCGGGCGTCCGCGGGAGGAGACAATATTGTTCGCTGCTTGGTCACGGCTGTCAGCCTGATCGACAACGATATTGGCATCATACGAATGTTTTTTGAAACGTATGGAAGGCGTGCGCTGCACAGGTAATCTGCAGATAAAACCGAGCTTCAGGCGCACGACTGACCTTGTTTCTAATCTCCTCCCTCTGCTGCTCGTGCTCCTGACGTGCGTCCGCTTGTCTCTCCTCCTCTTGCGCCTGCAGGTGATTCGTTTCGTCGAGTGGTCGTCAGCGCTGCCGCCGTGATTGATATCGCTGTCATAGATGCTTTGCACAGTCCCCCACATGCCCCCGAATGACTCGCTAGCTGCTTGCACCAACCCACCCGACCGTCAAACAACATGCACAGAAGTAGTCTACGACACTACAGCAGACTGCAGCGGTAGCCCTTGAGAAGCAGCGAGAACGTGAACGGCGCGGCCGACGAGCGTGAACAAAGCTCACGAACCGCTTTTGGGAACCAAAAGCCGCGTACCCTTGATACCACTGCAGTGGTCAGATCAGTGATGCAATTGAGGATGCAAGGGCTGAAAGGCGGGACCTTCATGACGCCAGCCGTTGAACGAAGTAGACTGAACAAAGTAGACGTCGCCCCATTACCCTGCAGGGAAAGTATTCGTTGTGCACATACGACGGCGAGGCTTGTTCGCCTCGAGGGCCTTTGTGAAGGTGCTCTTTTTTAACCCTTTTTTCCCTCGATACGAGCGATCTCGAGCGCTGTTTGGGGGTGGATGCTATGCTGTACGGCGAACGATGGTCAGAACTGGTCAAAATATGTTTACCTTCAACGGCCAAGAGAGGTTAGTCCTACATGACCCTACATAAGTCACGATACACCGACTTCGTGAGGATGTGCCGGGGCGTTGCCATGGCCAAGTACAACGACCATGTTCGTTGCACGTCTGCCACCCTACCCAGTCCACGTACCTCCACCGCTGCGATAATGTCGCTTAGCTCTTGAGTCTCCGCCGCGTGCTGCCTGACCACGTGCTTGCGCTCCTCAGCGAACTCCTGCTCATGAATGCAGCATGTAAGTGTGATGAGTCTGGGAGCGGTTGGCTGGTAGTGGCGTTTCAGAGAGGTGGTGACGCTTTGGGTGTTTTGCGCGCGACTACGCGGAAAAGCGGCGTCCTCACGCACCACATACAAGGCAAGAAGTTTAGTATTGAGGTTATTTTTTCAAATATTCTCGCTCAGCTCTCTATGTGACGAAGTTGTGCTCAGGCTCAAACACAATGATAAGGAAAACAAGCTACCCCAGTCAATACCAGAAGAACGGTCCGTTTGTGGTCATCATGGGGAGTCGTCTCGACTTTTCCCAGCAATCAAATTGGCCGAGAGACAGTGGAAACGTGGCAGGCAGTCCAGGGCTAACGCTAAAATGTCCAGGTAAACGAGGGCCAGGCGAAGGGCAGCGCACCTACCCCGCGTCCTACAGCGCTAAGGATATCTGTGCTAACTCAATAAGAGGCTGTTGCCTACTGTAGGTATTGTAGTCCCTCTATTAATAGCTATTAATAACAGCATGTAGTCGGACTCCCAGCATCCATCGCGTCAGCAATCTCCGGGGCCTTCCTCCTGCCACGCACGCGCTCAGCCACGCGCTCAGCTAGCGCCGGGCCTGCGTAAACGAATGCTCTTTCCAACGCGGCAGGGTGTTTCCCCTCGTCATCGTTCGCGCGAAGATATTCGTCCATAACGACGCAAGCGCGGACCTGAAACCTCCTCCCGCATATCGTGCCCGGGACCGCTGCATTACACAGTGCCGGCCGAAATGGCGGATCAGTCAAAACGTCAACCGGAGGATACACACACACCTTTTGAAGAGTGCTCAGCTCCATCTCGAACTCCTGCTCGAGCGCCAGCAATCTCGAGTCTTGGAGGTCGATGAGCCTGTCCATATTTTGAAGGTGGGCCCTCAGAGCCGTCTGGAACTGGTCTTCCGCCTGAGAGAAAGACATTTCGTGATCGCAGTTTTCTGATTCGTCATTTTTTCAGGTTGGAATTTTTGATTGGTTGGAAAAATCCTTGATCGACATTTGTCGTCACTCCGAATCGTGACGTCACTTTTCAGAAAAATATTCAAAATCGGGAATTGACCGTGGATGATGACGTCAGTCTTATTTTTTCTAAAACTTGACCGGAAATATGGGGGAAATCGTCAATACACTCTGAAATAATGCGTTATAAAGTATAACCAAGTGATATATATATCATATATTATATACCAGGTATATATTTTTGTTTTTGGTTGTTAAGAACGTACATAATATTTTTTTTCCCCTATCGGAACACTGCGGGCACGACATCCTTTTCTCTCTGCTAGCAGCCGATCGTTGGAAGACGACATATTCCAATGGTAGCAAGGGTTAGCAAAATCAAAGGGGAAAACACGTTCCGCAAGGAAGTTCAGAGGAAGCGAGTTGGACCCCCCCAATTTTATATACTTTTTCACCAAGAGCAATACTAGTATAATATGCCGTCGACAAGACGCCTTCATAAAACGACACAAGACAGACGCTTGCGTCACTGGCATGGTAAGCTACTCGCGTTCCGCACACCGGCATAACATGGAATAAAAGCGTGTTGAGCACGTAGCATCGAAACAGTTTTGCGCGCCAAGCCCCTCCCAGATGTCGTGGGTCAAAGGCACTGTATGCGCGTGGTTGTCTACCGCTTATTCAGTGACGTGTGAGTGAACGTGGCGCGCGCGCCGGGGGCATGCGGGAGCGCAGAGAGTCCAAGTTCGTGTTGGCTGCAGCAAACAAAAACGCCGCGGGGTTTCCAGTGAAATATATGAAGGACGGGCGGTACTGGGGCACCCTTCTTTGATGGGAGTATTCACACTGTCACCCGGGATGCTATATACAAGTGTAAGACGGGGCGAGCGGACACATACATCAGTTCTGTTCATTTTTGGCGCTCTAAGGATATTCAAGTAATAATGTCGCGCGAAAACTCCCACCTCCTCGAGATCGCGGTCGAGCATCTGAATGATAGCGTCCTTACGGTCCACATCTCGCTCGTGATTCTGAGACAGAATCTCGATGTCTTTCCGGAGGCTCTCCACCTGCGAAGAAAAAACCACAAAGTCATTGTTGTATCGTGTCTTAGTATCACTAATAATTGTACCGCGTCTTTTGATAAAAAAAAAACTTCGAGGATCCAGAGGGGCTCGTTTCTTCCTCACGGTATGCAAGGCGTGGCGTGATAGTCGCCCCTAGTGCGAACCTACCTAGGCGTTTCTCGTTTATTTCATTTCAGGCGTTTTCCCTGGCCATCGTTTTCTTACCCCCCCCCCCCCATACACCGAGTACACCTCCTCGTGTGCCGTTTCGCAAGGGATGCGTGGTCAATGGTCAAGGGACGAAGACAAGCAACGAACGAGACTCCTCCCCCCCCCCCCCCCCCCCCCGCGGCAATCGCGAGAATGATGCCTCTCGGACTCCCGGAGTCTTTCCATCACTATCAAAATCCTTTCCCTTCTTTCCCTCCCCTCTACAGGGTATTGGTTGCCACCTTCGCGAGGCGCATTATTTTTCTCCACTGGTTCTGAATCTTGAGTCGGTTTATTTTGCTGTTCCGCTCTTCCTGCTCGATGCAGCGTCGCAACTCCGCTTTCGCGGCAATGGCCTGCTGCCTGCATCGCCCGTTTGAGGATGAAATGGATGAGAGCCACGCAGGAGTTGGGAAGTTAGAGGCTGTTTTTCTCGCGGGGAGACAGTAGACGCGGCGCACCGAGCGGCCGCACGTATGGCGCGATCGAAGCTTCTTAGGGCAGGTGGGACATACCAGTAAGGATATGCTAATACTTCGTATAGTGACATGCGGCCTGACCACAGTAAGAACGGATTACAAAGTATATAGATGCATACCTTCCACTGGAGATTGGCGCTGAGTGGTTGTCAACTGTAGGGTATTCCACGCGTACGAACTGAAGCATCATCTCGAGGAGCACGTATATATATGGGTGCCGTGCTGGGACCGCGCAGAACACTCAGACACGCCATTCCGTGCAATACGTTGTACGTACTTGTACACGCGATCAAACGTATTTCTATCTCACGCGCGGGCGCAGGATTCGTTCGTTTAGAGGAAGCCCTACCCCACGAACACAAGGCCTTGCTCTTTCACGTCTCCACGAAAAAAGTGGAGGCTGTTCTCTGGCGTCTGACGTATGGTGTAAGCACCTGATTTTTTTTTTTTTTTTTTCCATCCCATTCATTATCTTCGCACATCTTCTTCTCTCTCTCCTTCCAACTCGTAACTCAGATCCGGGGTCACATAGCAGGCTCTTCTCCCCCCTTCCCGCTACGGTACGTGCCTTCATTTTTTATCGCGAGAAGATTTCAGCCTTTTCTTCCCTCGTCGACTCGCATCGAATTGTGCCTACCCACGCTGCAAGGCGCTCTCAACAATTGAATCCCTTTTTTTTTATTTTGCAAATAAAGTCAAAGTCCGACCCTCCTAGGGCTCGAACCCAGGACTCAAACAAGTAGAATTCGAGGTTAACCACTTGAACCACCGGGGTGATTGAAACACAATTAATCCCTCCCCACCATTTCACAACCACTTCATCAACGCCCCCCCTGGGCCAAACACATATGTGGGGAGCCTCAGTGTGAACCAAGGCACTTCGTGAAGATAGTACATATCAAGTACTACTAACCGGCGGGAGTTGTAGAAGAACCGGTGGCGTACCTGGCCATGTCCATCTCCTGCATCTTGGCGTACTTAGCCTGTAGCTCGGCATACTCCTTTGGCTTTTCAGCGGCCTTCTTCTTCACCTGAGACAGGGAGGCCACATCCTGATGTGACGTATATATATGCTTACGAGGACGGCACCAGGATATTCGAAAACACATTATCTTACCCTGGTTGATCTTTCAGTGCCGCAGTGTACATGTACCTAAGTCTGAGTCTAATTCCAAGTGGTTTGACCCCAAAACGAGAGTGCGGTTCTAAATGGGTGACACTCACTGTCTGCGATGCACCACTCTGAATGTGTGGGAGAATGCAGCGCGCACTTTCTGTCGCTGTTGAATCTCAACCATTTCACAGCGAAACATACGATCAGTGGGCGCAATGGGGCGTTTGGTCTGCCACAAGGCCCCCATTGCTGTAAGGGAGAAGAAACACGTTTTTTGTTTTGGCCGGAATTCTGGCAAGTCTGTGTACTCCAGTGATCCAGGGGTGATCAACCCTCTAGTGATGCCATGGTCGAATCTACCGCGCCCTACGTAGAAAAGAACGAGTGATGCAAGGGGTACATTTTTACTGTAGGGTTGAATAGCCCCCTTTACATGTGGCAGGTACCAGGTTTTCGACAAGGCACACATCCAGGCAATCCCATGAGTGGGCCTCAACGGCGCCACAAACCCTGGGTTACACCAAAAACTCATACCAGGTACCATACCAGCACCAACGCGACTCGTAGTTTGCCCCCAAAACCAGACTGCAGTCCTTAAAGGGTTACCAGAGCCCCCCTTACAGCTGGCAGCGGCTCGACAAGGCGTACATAGGCCTTCCCATGAGTGGGCCTATGCGGCGTGATAAGCGCTCGGGTGCGCCGAAGACTCGAACCTAAGTTTTCATACAAATACGGCGTTTTCATGCCCATTCCGTGGTCTCCCCGCAGGCGAGTAATCCCTGTTGCTCTTTCATAGAGGCTGTCGGAGTTCATCAAGTAAAGGTCTATCGTGGAGGGCGCCATATGGAAGTTTTAGAGTAACCTGAACGACCTGCTGTGTTGAGTCTCGAGCAATTCGCCACGCTATGCGCACATCACGATTATTCGTATGGTGTACTCTATGTACAAAGCAGCTGGTGCTCGTAGTACTTCTAGTACGACGTACCTGGTATATGCTTATCTAACAATATTTTTGGGAGGTGCGGGGTTCGTCGTTGTGAAATGCTCCTGTAACACAGCGTAGACACGCACCTATGATTGTGTTTATAATATACATACAGAATACGCGCGAATGGCTTATCATAATTTTTGGAAATTCAGTAAAAATGGGGTATATAGACGAGACATGATACGCAGCTTGCAAAGTTGAGTATCAACTATATACAACTATATGATCAGTCGAACTCACAGCTGACGTATTTCATAGTTTTGTAAAATATACAGCAAAATCTTATCAACTGCGACAGCACCTAAGCTACCGTACAGTAAGTATTCACATCTCCACATGACTGGGAATCAATCTGACGCATGCTTCAAGGACGAAACACACAGCGCATACGAAGCACCTCCCTCATGTACCCTCCCCCCTGCCGTACTCGTACTTGTACCTGTACTCGCAGCATGGCAAGGCACTCCATCATACCAGCAGGTAACTGCATACCAGGTACCAGGTATCTGGTAGTTTATTTCTCCCATGCACGAGCTGGTCATCACCGTTCACCTTGGATCATGTGTGAAACAATCTTGTGAGTATACGAACAGGACCGGCAGTACATGCACTGAATTGCAGTATATCTTTCGCACCTGACTCCTTCCCTTTACCACCTTGCCGAGTTGAGCACCTCCTCTGAGCCTTCCGAGTGCGTGCACCGTGCTGTCTCTCGTAATATTGTATCTTCGTAACGGTTGCCCTTCCTCAAGATCCTTGCCCCCGAAGACCAAACGAACCTCCGAATCGCTGGCAGCAGTAGGGACACATTTCTCCGACGAGCGCTCAACCAAATGACTTTCTCTTCCAATGCCATCGGGTGATTCAAAGCAGTCGTCACTCTGCCGCTGGTTCGTATGCGCCTCCCATGCTCGCCGCAGCCGCGAAACATCATCGCTAGATAGATCGACGTCTCGCACGGTGATGACCTGCGAAGGTGTGGCGAAGCATCATGAAGAAGACAACGCGCGAGCAAGGTGGTAGTTCTTGACGAACGCCGCACGCTCCGTATGATGACAAGCTCATACACACTCGATACTCCTTCGTACTGTGTTGTACGTCCACGTGCACTGGCCCCCGAAACCCCTCATCGCGACGGCGCAAAAGGTATGATTCAAAGTGCGATATCTCGTAGTTCTCTTAGGTATCTACGCCCAGATGCAAGGGACTCACCTGCCCCTTGGGGGTAGCAATGAAGAGCTGGGACAGCTTGTCGGAGACATCGGGACTCCGCCGAACATCCTCCATCTCCCGACCTTGTGGACCAAAAAAAGAAGAGATTTCCAGATTTTCCGCCAATAAATGCCCTATCTGGGATATAAATCTTGCCTATGGTATACCGCTCGCTATTTCGCTTATCGCTCCTGTCGTGGGTAGTCTGGTGCCTTCACGTGGACAGACAGTGTGTGTTGCCTGTAGTCCCACCCCAGCGTCGGCGATCGAATGCGTAAAGAGGTGCAACAACGCATGATAACGAGATAACGAGCCATGACGATGTTGCGTTTCGTATTTAGAACGTTTTTGCGGCGCAATTTTTGCCTTTTCGCAATCCTCGAGGTTTAAGCCCAGCCCCAGCCGCGGAGCTCGGCGTTGACGTCACAGAGTTCGTGACCATGCGGCGTAGCTTAAGCAGTGAAGCTCCGGCAGCAATCACAACGCCGACATCTGACGATGCCCCTGCCACGGGCGTCTCGAGCCCCGGCTCTGCGGGAATGACTACTGGTGTTGGAAAAGCTGCATCGGCCCTCCTCGCCAAGCACGTCCGCACGCTGGAGGTGCTGCACTCCCTTCAGAGAGAAAACGCCAGGCTCAGGCTCGAGATACAGGTGAATAACACGACTGATCCCTGCAATCGCGTAGCAATGCACGTTAGATCGTTGGATACATGGTGGGCGTTGAGTGGAGCACGCATCTATTCCCTCTCTGTATACGATCCGGCGCCAATCGCCCGACGCTGTCTCGTAAGTTCGCGTTTTTTCGTCGAAGAGAGCCAGAGAAACTCTGTTGTTGGCAGTCTTCAGCTTGTCGTTGTGCTGCTGCTGGTGCCACTAGCGCCCGAGCATGGCTACGAGTATGGTACAGGAGGTATCTTACTCCTTCAGCAAGATGGTGTGCTTCCTCAAATGGTAATTCCTACGTATACAACGCGTGCCCATGTGTACCTGGTACCTGGTACGTAAAATGCCGACAGGAAAAACCGAGTGTGGAAGAAATCCAGCGGAGAATAGCCGAGGCGGTCGCCGCGGCCGTTGCTGGCCCAAATGACCTCGCGGAAGAAGTGAGTCAGATACGGAGATAATTAGCAGGACATGCGATTGCTGTTAGCAACAACATACTTAGTAGTGGCTTATGCATCGGTGCCTTGCAGCAGAGCTGAGGGGTGTTTTAGTCCGTCACCCGTACGAAATAACCGGCTGGAAATATTCGTACAGCACTCCTAATATTAGTAATATCAACACGATTATTCTGTTGAACAACTTAAATAGACATTTACCAGGGTATGGCGTTTCGGAGTTGATTCTGGGGCCTCCCTAAAGCCGTTCTTCTCTGAAAGAGACGTGCCAATTATGTAATATCATGGTGATGGCATGTCATGACCGCGAAACGGTGGTCGTGGTTCACCCACGAACAACGGGAGGATTGCTGTACCTCTGTCCCATACTTGCGACCCGACTGCAGCAGTACGAGTACTACGATTGCTGGTCTCATAATGAGCGCCAATGGCTTGTTTATAACTAATCCAGTTTACAGGTCATTTCGCTTGATACCACTCGTTTTGTCATACGGATGATAGATCAGGCCAACCTTATGCCTCATGCGCTGAACCCTACCCTCTCGGCTTTTAGTTTTAAAGCTGCCACTTGTCCCATTCGTTTTATGTGAGTGCAGCTGATCGACCATCGCCAGGCTCCCAGTCCAACAAGAAACACATGCTCGCATTGTTCTGCACCAGCTGCGAATACAGGGCGAAAAACTGCGCGGGCGACTCAGCAGACTTGAGGAGGAAGTCGCCTTTTCCAAAGAATCTTCTGCGAAGATTCTGGTGGATGCGAGAGACCAAATGGAGCGCTTACGCGCGGAAAACAATGAGGTGAAGGCCGTGCTACGTCGCCTCCCACGAACAACCTGTGCGTACGAATAAGATCACAGTGTACTGCTGTACGCGCCCATTCCTATGTACGAGCATCGCAAAAAGCTGTGTGTGTGATATATACGTCGCACAGGTTTAAGCTGCGCCAGTAGTGCAGCCATAGTTGTTGGCGTACGTCATACTTGGTATCGCAGATCCAATTTGCGTCCCAACCTTGTTTGTTCAGGCCCGTGCATGCGAAGGCTAGCAGGACTGTCTCATGAGTTGTTGCTAAGGGTCATTCTTATCGGAGAGCTTTTTCCCCACAATTTCCAAAGTTTGGAAATAATTGGAGACATGTTTAAGCCTATCGATTTTTCCATCTGAAGCAGTGTTTAACTTACTGCAGTGGGCTTCTCGACAGTGCGGCATCTTACGCGGATCCCTTGTTGATACGCGGCTAGCAGCGTTTTTTTCGTCCGTATAATCGCCTCCCCGCTTCCTGCGCATTGATTCGGTGTATGCTTCCCCTTCCGCCAACCGTCAATGGATCGTCCCGCAAGCTCCGAGAAACGTGCGCGAACCTTGCGTCGGAGGCGACTCATCAAGCTCGACGAACTGATCACCAGGAAAAGTTGGAGTCGGAACTGCGAGAAGCTTCCGCAACACTGGCGCTGGCGGAGGGGCGAGCGGATGGCCTCGCCGAGAGATTAGGTGGAATAGAGTCGGCATCGCGCGTGCTTCAGCTTCACCTGAAGGTACAAGTGCGCCGTGTCACGTTCACGACATACCCTGGTACAGTATTACGATATTGGCAAACAGTTGCTGTTTTAACAGACAAATCGGAAAAATGGGAACGAAGCCTGAAATGAGAACCAAGCCGTATCTCCAGAACCATGTGGTGTATCAGAGAACCAAAATGATCCTGCGAAACCCCTTGGCCAGCCCTGTGAGAGGAGCTCGTCAGAACGGTCATGCTCCATCTCGTGCCTTCGGGTGGGCGCAAAAAGCGATATACGCTGGCTCTATTGTGATTTCTCTAGATGCTGGCTACCGCGGCGATGCCGAGGACTTCCAGCCTGAGCGACAGCTCATTCGAAGGCTGCTGTACAGCCCCACAGGACTGTCAACTTTTTTTCTTGGAGTTGTGCACAATTGGTTTGCTTTCTAAAAAACACCGTCCGTTCCCATTTTTCCGTTTTGTCTGTTTTTTCCCTTTAACCACAGCGGCCACGTTTGTCGGGACAATCTGGCTGGATTCAGTCTGGGATTCTTTTACGGTAGTCAAAGGGCTATAACACAAATAACTGCTCTCGCGCTCGCTGTTGGGCGGGCCGTTGAACGCCCGCTAAACGTTGCAGCAGACACTGAGCGAAGGGAAAACTCCTGTACGTATTCGCACGCATCTCCAATGACGAAAAAAATGGGCGAGCTGGTCGGCGTGACGGTCGACCAGCCAACGAGTATTAGTGGCGTTCGCGCCTAACGACCTTAGTCAACCCTCACTTCTCGCGTCGAAACCACCCCGTGACAAAAGGAAAAGGAGGAAACAATTCGCGCGATGAAAGCCACGGAGGCGACGCTGCAGTCTTCAACAGACGAGGGCAAGACTCGTCTGGTTAAATCCGAAGAGCAGATGCGCGAGGTGCGAGACAAGTTGAAGGCGTCGGAAGCTGAGAGGGAGCTGGTAGCAGCGCGATTGGCACAGGCTATGCGAGATAAGGAGCTATCGAGGAAAGAGATTGAGGACAGGTCGACGAAAGAACAGGTGGGTGGCTTGTCTTCACACTAAATCATGCGAAGTATTTGACTAGTCTGGTGCCGTCCTTCAGTACGTACGTGAGGATGGTCGCCCGTCGCTGCAGTGCTGCATCGTCATTTCTCTTAGACCCACATAACGTGGGAGTTCGTAACTGGACACCGCGTTCATCTCTCCTTTGTCCTCTCTAGCTTCTCAACTTCTTTTAAAATACAATCACGTATTTTGGGGACGAGGCACGCACAATTAGTGCAGGGGGGGTTTCGCAGTAGTAAAATGGTGAAGATAGCTATAAACTAGATGCTTGAAAGTCTTGTATCTCAGTTGTTTTTCGTTTCTCCGTACACCGTTTCTCGCCCAACAGGCGCTGAGCGTCAAGGCGGCCGAACAAGAAGCGCGAGCCAGCTCTGTAGAAGCGAGGCTTTCGCGGGAGATTAAGCGTCTACACAAACTAGGACAGGACCGCGAGGCGATTTTCGAGGCGGAAACGGTAAGTTAGCATAGCCGAGCCAGAACACGCGTGTTTCTGCACCCCGAGGAGCGTGCGGCTGTGCATCTTCTCCTCGTGCCGTCCCTGTTTCTCAGCTAGAGCTCATACGCGAAGAAGCAAAATTTCTGAGGAAAAGACGTCGGGAGTTTGACAGTTGGTACTAGCGGAGAAGCAAGAGTAGGGCGGTACCGCAGCGCATTGGGTGAGGTACTCAAACGCTATCGGGGCTACTGTGGGTTCTCACTGTTTTATTGGCTGTTTCACTGGCCTGATACCGAAACACTGCATGACCCCAACTTGCAGGTATTGGGTGGTCGCGTACCCTGGCGACTATGCTGCCTACCGTAGCTTGGCGTTGCAACTGTGCCTTGGACGAAAAAACATGCTGCACCTATTGAAGTTCTGCCTCCTTGTCCATGGGCAAAGACACGCAGGCTCTCGAGCTCTTGCATCTAAAGCGCCACTGAAGTACTTCGCAGTATTTTGTGGTTGTCTCACAGTTGTCTCACGAGGCTATACCACCATTGGTACACTCCATCCTTACTTCGTGCTCACACTCCAACACAAACTATCGAGGTTTTCACGGAACCATCGTTGCCAACAGTGCAGTCAGTGTTTTCCCACCCATCGATGGCCCTTTTGAAGGCAACGCAGCTGCATCAACACACCGCTGGCCGCAGGAGCCACCTGCATACCTCGATTGACATTAAGGCCATTTGCAAATGTCCTCCTCTTTGCTCTGCTCTTATGCATTGATGGTTGCACAGCATCGGCAAAATCAAGCGCTCGCTGAGTACGCATACGAGCGGGAAGAGCTTTTGTCGAGAGTTGACGCGCTTTCGCGGGAAATTTTGGCACTGAGGGCGCAGATGGTGAGTAGACGATACGTCGACCTAAAGCGCGCCGTTTCAGCCGTCGCCTGGGCTCGGTCGCGATGCTGATCGGCCAACGCGATGCTGATCGACCAACGCGGTACGCGCGCTGTCCATTAAAGGACTCGATGTCTTTGCAACCCGCAGCGTTTGTTTGGCGCTATTTGCTTCATTCTTGTTGACGCGAGTGTTCAAATTGCGAGACGTCCTGCAAACGCTGCCTTTTCACTCAAACGTGTTCATAATGCCCCTGCAACATAGTGAAAATTGTGACCCGGGGTCACACGATAGGATTCCTATCCCCTGATTCAGCCCGATTCTAGCTTCACTCGGTTATTCCTCTCTCATTGGATGCAGTACTCCCATTACCATCCTGGGTTTCCTACTCGACTGGTGTAGGGCCAATTCTAACCCCACGTGCCTCAATGGTATTGTACCCAGCCCATTTTTGCTACAGAGACGAAGCCATATTGTACGTAGGCACCATGCCTACGATAAGGTTCACGGGACCACGGCCTTAAAGATAGCGAGAGGGGTTAACCTCACGCGCGAATCAAAATCCAAATTGAGGTGCAAATTAGATGCAAATTACGTATCCTGCTGTCTTTCTGTGTTTCATTCTGACATCCCACGATTGGGAAGTGTTCCTTGCTCGGTTTGACCCGGCAAAGTTTTCTCCTGTATTGTCGTTTGAAATCTACTTGCCGTTAATGCGCGGGGATGGAAAATGCATAAAGAAATCACCTACCCCGTGGTTGCTTGCTTTGGTCAATGGCAGAACAATGGCAGGTCTCAGTTCAGCAAATACGTGGAAGCTAAGACTGAGAACACTCATCTCAAAGAAGAGGTAAGACGGCAGCCCGAAGCTTCACGGTTCTGATGACCTAAGTACGGTGAATCAATGAGAC
Source organism: Nereocystis luetkeana (assembly GCA_031213475.1). Taxonomy (NCBI): domain Eukaryota; class Phaeophyceae; order Laminariales; family Laminariaceae; genus Nereocystis; species Nereocystis luetkeana. The sequence goes on along the minus strand of JARUPZ010000002.1, from coordinate 4,026,892 downwards.
CCTGTGGGAGCGTTCCCACGTTGCGTCGCGTTTACCTGTGACTGACCACTATGTGATACGCTCCGGTGTCACATTCCCGCGAAAAGAGCCCTACGCATTTGTAGGATGAAGTCACCGCATGGCTATAGCTCCGGTGGGCTGGCTTTCAGAGGGGACAAAAAGCCATTTCTTGAATACGTCTGACAACTGTTTCGAGGACGATAGTACTAAACCTCATGATTTGTTTCAGATAAGCTTATATTACGCCAGTCTATTCGGAAGCCCCACGGCCGTGTATCCACTGAGGAATGGCTACGGCAGCGCACACGGTCGGAGACGACACTTTCCGAGTAAAGTTATCTTTAAGACGCAAACCGTCCGGTTGGTAAGGAAGTCGGCGGCATGCTAGCGTGGGTGAGTCGTATTCCCGACTTCTGATGTTCTTGTTTTTGACACACGACCTATCTATCACGTTATGTTCGCTGGGGAATGGCTCTCGCCACCTCATACGCAGCCCAACTCTTGTATACTCCTCCATTCCGCGTCATCCATGTTAAAGAGGCCAATCAAACGGTCGAGCGACACGTTGCTCTTAATGATAGGTGCTCACAAAAATTATTGTCCATTCCCCTCTCCCTTCCCCAACGCTTTATCTTCGTAAGCTCGACGGGTTGCGAGAAATGATTGTCGCTCCGCGTCCCCCGAAACGAAGCAACAGCTTCGGCAGCAGCGTGGCGAGCGCAAACCCTGGCGGGCTAAGCGGGAAAAACGTAAGCGTCGAGAGGCTGCGCCATTCCATCAGCGTCGCGAGAGGTCGAAACAAGAGTATCGTCACCGCAAAGAATGAAAATAACAGTAGAAACGGTAGTTCTGGCAGTAGTGCCGACGGTAGGAATCACGGGGCCACATCTGGGGTTATAGTGTCACCAGGAGAGCAAGCTCTTCATTGCCTCCATCCCGGTGGTGTAGCTAGCACGGGCCCTGCTACAAAAACAGCAGCAGTAGCAGCGGCGGCAGCAGCAGCAGCAGCAACAGCAGCAGCACAAGCACCAGAAGCACCAGCAGCAGCAACAGCAGGCAAGCCACCTGGTGGTGGGTGGACGGCCGCACAAAGTTCGCGCAACCAGCTTCCCGCGCCAGAAAAATCAAAGAGTATGTGGCCGGTACGTGGGAACGTGCGATGAGGGTGGATGGTCCGAACGCCCCCCTTAACTATTGTGTATGAGGTGTGTGCTCATTACTTTTGCCTATGTTGCTCCTGTCTACAGAGCCTTCAGGAGGGTTAGAAGGGCAATACTACTGGATCGAGGGAGGTGATATGCGATTCGACTCTTTGGAACGCTATATAGAAAACGCTGTTCTCAACTTTCTCTTGTTGTGTCCTGGTTGACAGTGATCCTTCGGAAGGTACGACGCAGGGCGTCGGAACAGAGTGGGACAAATGCTACTCGCGTTGCCATTACACGTATACCGTGGTGATGCCTGATGCATAGTGGCTGCTGGGCTCAGCATCAATCGGCAGATTCGAAGAAGGGTGATCTTTGCCGTTAGCCATGCTGGTACGTATGAACGCCTGTTTAGTCTTGACCCCCTTCCCGTTGCTTCGTTGGGGGGTAGGGTGTCCCACCTCTGTCGACAATACAGTTTACTCGTCTGGTGATTGCGTTCAAATCTCCCCGATAGCGACGGTTCTCACGACGATACCCTGGAGGCTAGCGCAGAGCTGTTGCTCGCTAGCTTTAGAAGCATCGATTATGACATGTGACGATAACGTATTGTATTCGTGAATGGTACTCTTAAGCCACGACTACGTTTGTCATGATTAGCTAACGACAGCTCATGGCAGGATAAATGCCGCAGCACCGCACGCCTCGATTGCATGTTGCGCCTCGCTTAGACTTGAGGCAATAGTCAAGTTGTCAATCAAAATCCTCAATGCGGCACAGTTTCATATATACCTGGTATACGTATATACCTGGCAATTTTTTTTCCATCATCCCATTTATTATTTTCGCCCTTTTTGCTCCTGCTCCCCCCTGGTCGTGACTAAGATCCGGGGTTGCTAAGTAGACCATCCTCTCCCCACCCCACTACGGTACGCGCGCCTTGAATTTCTACCGCGAGAAGAATTCAGCACTTCCTTCTCTCGTCGACTCGCGCCGAATTGTACCTACCCACGCTACAATAGGCGTTCTCGACAGTTGGTGTCATTTAAGAGTAAGCAACTCCAAACGGAGACTCGAACCCTCGACAGAAGCCATAGTAGTACTCGAGCTCAAGCACTACATAGACTACCGGGGCGATACCTGGTACCAGTTGTTAGTCGAACCACGACCTCCAACCGTAACATATCATCACAGTATGTTTGCGGTTCCGGGTCAAGCATAGCGAACGACCAGGCGCAAGGAGGTGCAGAATAGGCAGGACACATATAGAGCACACACATCGCCAGAGAAAGGAGGAGCGTGCCTGCACTATAGTCGGCCATTGTACATCTCGTGCTTGAGATGTGTCACGAGCCCACAGGTATACCACCACCAGCCTCCAAGGGTAGGGTCCGCTAAGGTCACCAGTAGACAACGCTCCTGTTGGACAGCACCCCCTCGCCACATCACAACAGACTTCGTCGTTGAAGGACCACTCTCCGGCAGAGGGAGCACATTGGAGAGGCCTTCCCTGAGGTTGTAATTGAGTCCGAGGATATTCATACGGATTCCTTGTTGGGTGTGTTGGCCTCGTGCCTATAGCTCGTTCTTGTGCACTTTCTCCATGTAGTCACCATGCGGGGCGAGGGTGCCATCGGCGGTGGTTATTGTGGTTAGAAGGAAGGTCGTAGTGGCCGACCCACTAGTCCCACCGGTCTGGCTGGTGAATTCTTCGCTGCATGACACCCCGAGGGCCCCCAACAATAGCGGCACGTAGAAGCCACGGGCCAATGCCGGCATGTTAAGATGATTGGAGGGTACACTTCTCCGGTGTCCAAATCGCGGTTGGTCGCGGCGTACTATGGGCGGTCACGGTGTAGGTGGTCTTCGTCCTGGGCCCAATCTGGGTGGAAGTGGCGGTCATCCTGGGTCCACCCTGTCCTGCCCACCCGCCATAGGGGGCAGTGGCGGTTGTCCCGGACCCGTCATGCTCCACCCACCCCTCCCATGTTTGCACATTTCCCCCCGTTGAAGCCTCGCAGCACGGCCCGGTGGACAACCCCTACAGCTGGGCAAGTTGACCAACCTTCCCGAGTGAGAAACTCTGACCCAAACAGGCAGATGAAAGCAAAGCATTTCCGGCCTGAATCGTCCGCACTCGATCGAGAGCGGCAAGGACGCGATCTGAATGACCTTCTCGTGACAATATCGAGGAGTTTCTTGAGGGTGGAGGACTTGAGGAGCATGTCGGATATCACATTGTAACATATTCTCGACATGTGCTGAATCATATTGGTAGAGGTTGCATCGCGTTTGTATCAAGTTGTACAGCATACCTGATATTTGAGAACCGTATTTTTAAGGTACGTACGCGTACAGGTCATGTATGCATACCGACCTCATTTCTTCTCCCGAATGCCCTGAGATTGCGACGTGGTGCGTCTACCCTTCCTCGGGTGGAATGACTAGCTCTACGTAGCGGCTTTACTGCATTGATACAGGACGAGCGGTATCACAAGTATCATCGAGTTAATTCATTGCTAAGTGAGGTGAAGTGAAGACACCAATATCTATTAATTATATATAGACAGCGTGATGCCCAAATTATAACTTCATCATAGTATTGCCTCTAATACCAACTTGTTTAAAATATATATACCTCACGTACTCACAACTTTTTTAAGCTCCCTTCGTGCAACAACGTAAAACAATGCATCTCTCACATACTCCGAAATCACCATTTTTTCAAGCTGCCTTCGTGCAACGTTCCATGCTTTTGTCCTTTTCGACGTCATCTTCGAAACACACACGTGTTTCTGCCCTCCTGCGCTTTGAACATCCGGTCCTCGTCATCTACCGCCGCTTCGCCTGAAGTCCATCGAAGTAAAAGTCTTTCGAGCTACCGAGGGGTTCACGCAATCCTCTCTGTCGTCTTTTGTGCACTACATACACCGCGCTGTGGACTACTGCAGACAACAAAACAGTACCTACCTCTATATGCTCTGCAACAACACCCAATTTCCAAATCATCCTCCCTATCTCCTTCTACCGCAGCACACTGCAATACACACACAATCATGCACGCTTGACATGAGAAGGTGTCCGTTTGTCCCGCCGCGTTTTTGGTCGAGATCGTACTTGGCCGTTACGTATCAAAAACCCGCTGCAATTTTTATTATGTAACCAACCGACACCTCCCGTATAGAGTTGATGAGGAGCGACGCTCGCTCCACCGCGTTGTTGGTGGCCCGTGGCGATGATGATGAGTTTCGGCACGAAGACCTTGCCCCGAGCAATAACAACTCAACTGCATACATCAGCGGGAAGGAAGAAGCCCGCCTGCAGCACCTGTGGTGAGACAATAACACAAACCGCCTACACGGTGCGAAAGGCGCTGGCTCTTCTAGCAGGAGCGGATGTATGACGCGTATGCGCGGTTCGTTTCTCATCCTCCGTCGGTTCCCCTTTGCTCGTACCGGCTTCGCTGGATCCCCGTCGATTTTTTACCACTCGGTTTGACGCTGCTGCTGCTCCTTCTCCTTCTGTTGTTTCGCCATCGTACAATGCTGTTGTTGGCACCCTGCTCGAGCTCCCAACCTACGTTAGTATCAGTAAGAATCACGATGAACCAAAACAGCTTTTCACGACGTCAGAACTCGCCCTATATCACCTGTGCAGCAGCCGGTTTGACGGTTTTTGGGGGTTGTACCGACATTACTCGCGGCTCGAAAGCGTTCGATCTCTCGGTAGTATACTCCATACTCCGAGTATACTCGGAGTATCGAGTAATTTTCGTACTGTGGGTACTCCGAGTGTTAGAGTACTGGTGGCCTAAATACTCGGAGTACCCGCAGTATGAGCAGTACTGAAGGGCCAAAACCTCCGAGTACTGGGAGTATCAGCAGTACTTATACTCGAGTACAAGCAGTACCCGGAGTACAAACATCTAAATTACTTGGAGTACTCCGAGTATCGCGAGTATTGAACCCAGGAATACTTCATCATCCGAGTAAAAAACTCCGAGTAATACTCTAACAACCCGGATTACATTATTAATTTAGAGTATAAAACCCTGAAATACTCCGAGTATTACTCGTACCTCGGAATATTAAACCCTGAAACATTCCGAGTATTATTTTTTTTGCAGTATGAAATGCCCAAGTACTCCGAGAACTTAAAGTAGGAGAATTACAAGATTCCCAAATACTTCGAGTACAATGGGTATTTCAGAGTAATGAACCCCAAAATACTCGGAGTACAGCAGTATTTCAGAGTATCGAACCCCAAAATACTCCGAGTACAAGCAGTAGTGAGAGTGATCACACCCGAAATACTCCGAGTACGAGCAGTATCCCGGAGTTTCGAGGCCTGAAATACTCCGAGTACACAAAGCACCCGGAGTATCGAGCCCTGAAATACTCCGAGTACAAGAAGTACCAGAAGTCATTTATCTCCGATACTCCTTATTTTACTCCAAGGTACTCGGAGCATCTATCTGCACCTTCCCATATTGATATATTACGAGCATCGTCTGGCCTTTGCTGAGGACGACCCAATCCGGCACACTCTTCTGCCGATGAAACCATAATTACAGCCGTTCTTCGTGCCGATACGTCTCGTACGGCAAATACATTTTGCGTTACCACTGCTGCTGCCGTCTCCATCATCCTCGTGTTTGTGATTAAGTAAGTTCGACATCGTTTTCATTTCATTATCTTACCAGCACGGTCGTCGGATCTCTGCTCTGACACCTCGATTTAACACACCTCATCCTCTCGATTAAAGGGATAATATTCACGACGGTTCATTCGGATATTTCGCCGTCCGATCCTGCGGGTACTCCTTGCACCCGTGGCATTTGGATACTTAGTACAAATCACACTTGCACTTACTCGCAACATTCAGGCAGTATTTCGAGGTTTGAAGTTGAGTACTGCTCACACTCCCAGTCACTCGCAATGTTGAGGCAGCTAGCACCCTAATAGTCTCAGCATTCAGAGTACGAAATTTGCTCGATACGGAAACAATCGATACTCCGAGTGTGGCCCCTCTGCTGTGCATTTATCGTATTACCCGCAGATTTTATTGCATCGTACTGCTGCAACCAACGACTATTAAAGTGGCAGTGTGAGATTCCAGAGAGGGAGCAAGCATATCAAAATATATGTTGCACAGTTCTTAATTTTAACGCTCATTGAGGTCCTACATAAAGTGGCTTATAAAGTGGTTTTGGTTAATTTGAAGCACGGGACCACAATTAATGTCCATCCTATGTACGAGTTGGCCCACCTATCATGGCTCCTATATTATCTACAGGAATCTGGCCCGACCGCCGTGGGGGCGGGAGGGCCTTTTAATCCCTAGTATATATGTATTGTGCTTCAACGAGAACTTGGTTTTCTTCTGTAGGCTGCACAGCTGTGGTATCATCCAAACCCACGCAGACGCCTGTTCTTTTGTAGCACTTGGATCCGTCCTTGCTGACCGCTACACACAGGTATACACAGACCATCATTATTCTGTCAGAGCATGCCGCCAAGTCGTCGGCACAAGGCCAGTATGGCCCAGCCGTCGTTGTGCTCCCTATTCTCAACGTCCAACACAGTCGCTGCTCTTGAGATGCGTGACACTAAATGAGAGCACAAGGGGCACCTGTATTAAGATTCACGCAGTACAACCCGACCTCCCGGCCCCTCCCCGGTTGTGTCTGGCTGCAGGCGGTCGGCGCTGGGCGCCTCGATGGCTCCACTGAGTACGAAGCTGCGGAGATTTATGTGCTCGCCCCCGTCACTCTCGCGCTCCTCGTTGAAGCACGGAGAACCCCTGTGATCGGCAATCTTGCCGTTACTTGGAGCCCATTGCACGTGCACCGTCTCTCACTGAGCTCCATTGGCAACACTACCGCCCAGACTTTCATATGCACCGGTGTCCGGCCGCGAGAAAAATGTTGCGCTAAACCCCTGGATCGATCGGCACTTGTATCCGTAAAGACGGTTTGGTTGCGGGACGCGTTCATTCGCGACTAGGGTTTTCAGTCGTTCCTAGTCTCAGAGTCAGCTGCTGCGCTGGTAGAGAAGATTTGAGCGGCGTCACCGAGGCTGCGCACCTCCTCAAGTGTGATGCTATTGTGGTTGGGAGCCACTCGACTCTATGAGGCATTCACCTGGGCTTGTCGGTAGTCGGCTGCGTTGGTGCTATCTGGTGCACGATGTCCGCGCGTTCAACGCGCACGTTCAGGCCAAGCCACGCCCTCAGGCCTTCCACTATACGCCCAGCTGAACCCAGAATATCTTCCCATACGGGTGCAGCGCCCACCGACAGCAGCTACATGGGGGCTGCTACGAGTATGAGATTGAGCTTGCCGAAAAGCCCGGACTCTTGGCGGTTGTTCTCATCTGGTGTTGGTCTCTGCATGACGTGCAGCGTCCGAGTTCTCATGAAACCGGGAAGGGCTTTCCCGACAATGGGCATCATGTCGACGAGAGCGAACCCCGTCGTCCCACTCGTCGCTAATGTATTTCAAAATCGCACCCCCAACCGTGCTCCCATCGGCGCCTTGATTTGGTCCACGTTGGATTAAACCCTGAATTAGGTGTCAAGGATCCTTTGTTGGAAGCCAAGCAAACGGAAGGTTGTATGCACAAAACGCCGATGGTTAGATGTAGCGCAGGAGGATATTTTCCGTCGCTACAATGGCCATACACACACCATTCGAACATTACAGGGCAGGTTTAAAGGGACGCTAGCACCCTCAGGAATGTGTCGTTAATTTCCTGCGCGTAAGTGTTTCGGCAACACACGACTTGGAACTAGAGTAAGGGATTCGTATTTTGTAGTTGAAGAATAGTTGATGCAAATATACAAGAATCCTGAGGTTTTTAGCCCTTTTGTGCATTTTTTAGGCCCCGTAACTTACTACCCATCATGGGAACGTAGGTTTCCCTCCCGCGGTATCTTTGACGATGACTACGAGAACCCAAGAGATATATTATCGTGGAGAACAACAGTCTTTGGTGAAGGCTATTTCTTCATCGGCGATGTAGCCATTGTGCTATGTTCCCTTGCGTGAAATAAAACATTTTAGCGTTTTTGCCGTGAAATGAAACATTCTAGAGTTTTTACGACCTTTTTGTGCTACGCGCTCGCAACTTCGAATACACGCAAACACCTCGTGAGTCGAATCTCGCTGCCTACGACTGCCGTCTGGCGCACCCGACGCGCCCACACACACCATCAGGGGCATGCCTCAATTTCGCGGGCTGTAGTTTCCTGTGAGGAGCCGTAGTTGTCCTCAAGTGAAATGTATACGTTCACTTGGGGGTTGCTTTTTGTCTCGTTTCTGTACCCCAAATTTCGACCAATTTCGACCACTGCAGCCCCTCTTATTCGAGGTGTATGCCTCTGTTAAGAACCTGCGGGAAATCAAGCTCGGGAGAAATATAAGCTGCTGTGACGAACCTCATTCATGCCACGGTCTCTCTCTGGTAAGCACAAACCAGCCGAATTTCCAAACGCAGCGTGTTAAAGTAGTGACCTTTTTTTCTGTTCGGATCTAACATCTAGAGATTGGAGTGACCGGAAACCGGGGGACCAGAAGACGCGTGGGTGCCAGCGTGGCTTTAAGGACTGCAGTAATTTAATTCAAACGTGGGCACTGAATCCCGTGCCTGTCCGCCAATCACGCATTCCGGACATTCCGGTAAGTGCCGGTGGTGCAAAAAAGCCTTCCCAGCTTGACCCTACGCACTTAAGATCGCGTCTGTCAACCATACCACCCCTCTACCCTATCTCTAGCTTCGTCCACAGAGGAGTTCTTCGCGGTTATATGTGCACTCGAGGTCTTCATCAACTGTTGGCCTGAAGATAGAAACGAGTGCGTTCCTTCGTGAACGCCCATGCCCCCACGCGTTGTACATTTCTTCATCATTTTACCCATCTCACGCTTCGCAGGACGTGGGTCTGGCCATTGCCCACCATCAGCAGTAGCAAGACCGGTTAGCTCACTCTTGTGATTTAAAAATGCATCGGTACGCTCGGTCGAGGTTCACGACGCGGGAGATTTCCGGGCTGCCTCCCAAAGCCAGCCAAAACACGCTCCTCCTTGGAGCATGCCCCTCTTACCCCCTCCTCGCGTGGGAGGGTGGGTGGGGGGTGCGACATCGGTGGCATCGGGTATTAACCGTCAACCATCGATTCCATCGGTCGGCGGCGTGACCAAGGGGTGCGCCATCTTGTCATCTTGACTTTCCCATTGCGACGCCCGTCTTGTGGAAAGTCGAAACGAAAAAGCCCGTTGGGATTTGTGACCCCCGGGATGACCATAGTGGACATACCCCTTAACCAGCGGCGTTGAGGGGTGCTCGACCATGTCCATCGTCGCCGTCCTCGTCCCTACCGCTGTCGTTGTTGTTGTCGTGATCGTCATCGTTAAAGTTGAACTTGTCCCATAGGTGTCCTTTCGCAGAATTGGGCATCCCTGTTTTCCGTGTCATAACTGCCTCCGTTGTCATTGTCGCCTATCGTCGTCCGGATTTGGACTTTGGATCCATTCCACTCAGACGACTACATTTGATCGCACCTCCAGTGTGGCCAGGCGTGTGGACGGTGAAATACGCAAGTGAGTTCAATTTGCACCCTGTTGGAAGTTCCCACTCTCCATCACCTGGCGGCTAGACCGTGACAGGGGAGGTCTTTTCAGGGTTAACTGAAGAGACATGGCAAAATTAGACTTGTTCTGGGCAATACCTATGACGGCTTCGTAATTTGTTCTTTTCGAGGGTGCGTGCTGGAGACAATACGAATGCTTATGATAGTGTGCCTCCATACACCAGTAGCATTTGGCGAGAGGAGGGTCCCGGAGACCACTGTTACTATGTCGACGAGATTTCACGAACGCTAAAATATACATTTAGTTGATTACATACCTGGTAGCACTACCTGCTATACATTCAACAGTGCCAAGAGTACCCGCACTGCAAGCCTTTTTGCGGTACTACACCTTAACGATCATGTGGGCAATGATGGGTGGCTACAGATCCACAGGGTACCTTATATGGCACCATGTTGTTATCCACTCCTAACTTGGACATTTGGGGCATGAATCATATTCAAGTTTGCGCGGCAAGAACAGCATGACATGTACGGGGCGAGGGAAGACGGGAGAGAGGCTGAAGCCTAGTGTCAAGGTGGGATAGGGGGGCGGGGGGCAGGATATTTGTGCGTCGTGTCGAACACAAGTCAAGCTTCGCAAGCCATATACAACCTTCGCAGGTTTCTCACCTGTTGCGTGTGCAGTTTTCTGATGGGCAGTTGATCACAGACCAACTTTTGTGACATGGTTGCTGCTGGTACTCGTGTTTGTCAGGGTAGGACGCTCTCAAGGGCATTCGCTCTTGGTAGTGCACCGCAACTTTGGTACGTGCTAGATTTAAAGAAAACTGTACCAGAGCCGTACACCCCGTAGAAGGGCTACTGTACCCTGTAGTACTTCAGCGTCAGACGAACACAAATACAAGATAGGCTGTGGCCCGAACCCTCACCTAAATTCCCTGACTACTGTATACATCATCTCGGGGCGGGTATGATCTGACCGATCCCTTAGGTTTTGATCGCCTCCACCCAAGCTTCGCCCCCCCCCCCCCCCCCCCGCATCGCCTCCCAGCCTCGGACCCCTTTAGCTCCATTGCCTAAGATCTACGCTAGCTCTGAAGCAATATCCTTTCGAAGATGAAGTGTTCTTGTCGCATGCTGGCCTGTCGAGTTCGTTGATCGGCACGACACTACCCTTGTGCCGACCGAGATTGCTCTTATCGCATGGCGCCCGTTCGATCGCGTCTGCTGCAAGACTTCACTCCCGAGTTTATGGAGACTGCTTCTCTCACGCGGCAGCTGCTCGATCGAAGTCAGCAGCACGGCGTCGCTCGTGAGAGCTGCGCCGGCGCTCGGCAGTTCCTTGATCTCTGTTGGATCCAACATGATGTTCTCGAGTAAACAGAGGCTGCACCTAGCGTGTGACGGGCTTTCGCTTGCGATTGGCCACACGACACCGTTCTCGGATCGACTAAGGTTTTTGCTGTGTTCGCCCTCAGCAGAGCAAGTCGTTGACGGGTAGAACCGCTGAAAAGGTCACACATATCGGCAGGGAAAAACGGAGAACGTATCGACTCCTACACAGAATCAACCACTTGTACGAGAGTCCAACCCTCAAAGAGGAAACAGGACCACTACTACGCGGCCGCGAACGAGTTGGCCACTGTCTCTAGCTTTTCTCCGCGTCCTCGTCGACGCAAGCCTAGAGTATATTACCAGAGGTACATACGTAGTACGAAGCAAGTTTGGATGAGACATCACAGCGCCCGTTAGGTAGCTAATTACGGACTAAGAAACACAAGGAAGTTTGGACAGGACCATCTCCCGGGGAAGGAGGCCTCATCCAATCCAATATTCACATTGAATTGTCATGGGTAGCGTGAAATAAGATGTGGTGAAAACCAAGAGGATTTTTTACACCTGGCATGTGCATTTCTGCCCGATTTCTACGATACTGTCAATGCACCACGAGCGAAAAAGCAACAAGGTGAGCAATAAATAATCTGATACGAGTAAAGCCACCTGAAATTGCGGCTGCTGCGTGAACTGCTGTACCAGGTAGTGTACATAGGAAATACCGCTTGTACTCGTAGGTACATACCGCTTGGGTTGTACTCGTTGCACGAAACCGACCCGGCGTAGATCTGGGAGACTTATGGTCGAGAGACATCAAAGATCACATGCCGTCGTTTTACGCTTCTTTCAAATTATTGCACCGCATCCGGGAGGCACGCGCCACGTGTCACGCGCCTCAGGGCATATTGCGCCGCATATTGGAGGGCACGCGCCTCGGGGCTTCCATATCTTTTCGAGGCCACTCCGCCGCTCTCACATTTGCCATGTCTTCTATGAGGCACCGGTATCGATGCGAGCGTACAGTCTGCCGGTATGTATGTGGATATCTCCTGGTGGTTGCACGTGATTATTATTATCTGACGGCGTAGGACTTGTCAGGGCCTGAGGGTAGTATCCGACCAGATCCAACACGCTATTTGACAGCGTATCCAAATGGATTTCCTGCCTAGGGCAAGCAGCTCCGAGGTCAACAGGCAATATATCACCTCGCGGAGCAGCACGTGAATATTCCTTTGCGAATGGCAGCGAGAGCAGCGGGATAAACACTATTCCCCAGGAGGAGGACGCGCAGCTGAAGGCCCAGCTTCACGAGGTGAGATCACAAAAATCACGAGGCGCGAGCAGGAACCACCCCAGGGGCGGGGGCCAGATCCAGGACGCCCGCCAGGAAACCTTCGTATCTCAAGCTCGCCCCCTGAAATTCTGATGAAATTGTATTTATAGCAAGATCATAGGTTGGCATTCCTTTCTCCAACAGGTTGCCACCTCGCCAGGGAGTTGGCGCACAGGGAATGCATGTCTGTTGGTTCGTGCTTTTCGCGGAGCAACCCAGTTTATCTCCGACGCTCTCGGTATCGGGTGGGACTTGCCCCTTTGGGACCCCGAAATAACGACCTACAAAATGATCATAGAGTATTCAATAGAGTAGCCGGTCGCCCCGGTGGTTCAAGTGGTTAACCTCGAATTCTACTTGCGTTTGAGTCCTGGGTTCGAGCCCCAGGTGGGTTGGGCTTTAGACTTTATTTGCAAAAATAAAAATCAAAAGGACTCAATTGTTGAGAGCGCCTTGCAGCGTGGGTAGGCACAATTCGATGCGAGTCGACGAGGGAAGAAAAGGCTGAAATCTTCTCGCGATAAAAATGAAGGCACGTAGCGTAGCGGGAAGGGGGGAGAAGAGCCTGCTATGTGACCCCGGATCTGAGTTACGAGTTGGAAGGAGAGAGAAGAAGAAGATGTGCGAAGATAATGAATGAGATGAGCAAAAAACCCCCCAAAAAAATCGTCTGCTGCACGGACGGGTAGGATCTTGTCACGCCCGTGCCGTGCGACTCCTTGCCTAAACCACTCGAGTGCTATTCTGTATCATCCCACAATCACGCAGTGCAGTGGTCGCCACTGCTGTAATCGTCAATTTGGACTATATCCTCGCTTTTCCTCTCTGAAGCCCCAAGAGGGTTTACTGGAGACTTCTGTTCTCCCGTAGTAGAACCCAGAGGAACACGAGGAAAAGTAGCGTTGTCGGCACCTCGGATGACTGACTGCCACATTGCAGTTGCACCTACCTACAGCAGTACGTGCAGCAAGGCTGCCTGACAACTACACACTGCACTCGTTTGGATGGGGGGTTCACTTAGCATGTATGTGACTGGCGGGGACGGCGGTAGATGAGATCGTGAAGGTTGAGTGATGGAAGACGGAACAGGTGGCGCGGCACTATATCGGGGCGACTTCGGTAGGGTCCCGTCGGAGCCACTGGGCGAAAGCGCGACGGGTTGGGTGATCCACATTCTCTACTGTGGTTGGATACCCCACGGGTCAACCCATGGCACCCTATGGTATGCCGCATCATGGTGAATGCCATGAGACGTATGTGTGCTATGGTGTACCTGATGGCATCCCATGGGGCCCGCCAGTGAGTTCCCCATGGGGCGCCAGTATGACCTAATACATATTGGTTCCGTCGGGCACCCCACAGCTGTAGCACTGTAGTTTCCATGGGATTTGCCATGGTAGCGTAAGCCACAGCATGCCCCAAGGGTGGTTCCACGGGATACCCCCCACGGAATATTCTGCGAGATAAAACCATTATGGGGGGCCATAGTTAATAGGACCAAATATTGTTAGTGAAGATGGTTAAATATTATTTATACCATAGGCCCTATTTACTATGCCCCCCCTAGTATTTCACATGGTATAAAGGTGTGATGGGTACCCCACGAGGTGTATCTGAAGGAATAATGCATGTTGTGTCGAGGCTATGTCTCTGTGAATAGAGATGGCAGAGGTGGCACCGAAGTGTCTGTGAAGATCACTTGTGATGAAGAAAGAAGATTGTTTGGAATTGGCACTTAATTGGCCATTATAGAAGGAATCTTGATATCAGAGATCAAGAGGAGAAGAGGAAAGCAGAAGAGAGGAGGAGAGAGGAGAAAAGAGGAGAGGAAAGGAATGATCGAGGTGGGCGATGCCATCACCTGATCACGAGACAATGCCCATGCTACGGGCAGGTTTATTCTACAGCAGCCCGTCAAGGTTCACTGAACCGTTCCTAGCAATGTCCCGGCAACGTTCTAAGTACCGTACTCGTAACGTTCTACGTAACGTTACTTGATACCTATGGTGGTAAGCTAGCTACCCTGCGTTACGATCATCATCAGTATGATAGAGGTAAGTTGAATACTGTGCGTCGGCAAGAAAGAATAAACTCAAGTCTCACCGCATATCGTATTTCTCCGCATCTATCATAAGATACTTAGTAAGCTCGTGTGTGTGAAGTGACTGCACATCAACATAGATATGGATCTCAACGTCCATACGCTGACAGCATCATGAGGTCACCATGGTTTGCCGCACCATGGTGCATGTCATGGAACACATGTGTTCTATAGTGTATCTAACGGCACCCCATGGAGCAGGCCAGGGAGTTCCCCATGGGGTGCCAGTATGCCATACTAGACATTGGTGCCATGTGTCACCCCTCGATATTGTATCTTCCATGGGATAGACCATGATAACGCATGCCACAGCATGCCCCATGGGTGGTTCCATGGGAGATCCCTCATGGAACATTCCGCGATATAAAACTATCCATGGGTCACATAGTATAAATGTATGATGGGTACCCCACGAGGTGTATCACGGGGTACCTTATGGGACGTGCCGTGGGCAAACGACGAACTATGCTATGGCTTGCCCCGTGGCATGCACCATGGGGCATACCACGATAGACTCAGTGGGATTAACTCGCCCATTGGATATCCCATGCGATACCCCATGGGATACGCCGCGGGGAAATACTTTTTCTTGGTATAAATCATGGAGCACCCATGAAACAATCCGTGGGGGAGTCAGGATCCATGGCAAGCCCCATGGTAACACATTTATCGTGGTGAGTGTCATGGCTACTACGGAGGGTGTTTTTTTGTACAGTAGTTCCATGGTGTACCCCGTGTGCCCAATGACCTGACCTAACCCGACCTAACCACAGTCCTAACCATGGGGTATATCGTAGATGACACACGGGGCGACACGTAGGATAACCCCCCTCCTATGATCAGGTTGGGTTGGCGTCGGTTGGCAACGACACCGTAAAACATGCCTCTCACTACGTGAGCTAGACAACCAGGGTACCTATTTTTTTGTTTTTTTTTGGCGGTCGCCCACAGCTGGTTGTCGAGTTAGATCAGTTGTGCGAGGTAAAGTACCTTTACTCCGCACAAGGGAATTGATCGCATCACGTAGTGTTCAAGGTAAGGCACCCAAGAGGCAGTTACATAGTACTCCCATTGCATTGCTGTCTCTGGAAACGCCTACACCGGAAATCAAATTAACTCATTGAAGCTGTCATCCATATGCAAGTCCGCCTCACAAGCGGTTCTTAGTAGGATGCAGCTCACCCTTCATGCGACTCGCCGGACACCTCACGGCGCTTCGCGCTTGGTGCAAGCAATGTC
The DNA here is from genome assembly GCA_031213475.1 of Nereocystis luetkeana. Classification (NCBI taxonomy): domain Eukaryota; class Phaeophyceae; order Laminariales; family Laminariaceae; genus Nereocystis; species Nereocystis luetkeana. Next base: position 4,011,150 of record JARUPZ010000002.1, on the reverse strand, counting down.
TGCCTGGTCGGTGAAAACCCGACATGCTCCGTCCCGGTATTGTAGGGATGTGAGGGTCTATGGTCATACGACTACGGCCATGCATGAGATCGAGTACATCTCTCCTATCGAGTACACCTCCTATGGTGCATCCCATGAGGCACCCCGTGGTGTACGACGTGGTACCTCACGCGGTGTTAGAGGTGTACCATGGCCATGTGTTACATCGGGGTGCCATGGCATGTGCTCTGATTTTCGCCACGGTATTGCCCATGATAACAACCCATGGAATTTACACCCCCATTGTGTACCCTGCGAGGCACCCCACGGTATACCCCGTGGTACTTGATGCGGTACGGCATAGGGGGCATTTCCACCCCGAGGTAAGCCGTGGTTTCCCCCATTGAAATCCCGTGGTTCAATCTGAGGTTTGTTCGATGCACTCACTGATGTGATAGGTCAAGCCTGAGTCGGTTTTTAAAAGGGCACTCGTGATGTATAAAGGCCGCTCAGAGTATATAAATTATCCACGTAGAAAAGGAAGAAAAGGAAGAGCGGCGGACAAAACGTGTCATACCCCGTTGAATGCTCGACACACAAACACGCATATCTCCGTGTGTGTGGAACTCCCAAATACCGTTACACATACATGAGTCCCTGGACCGAGTACATAAACACTAAGAACAGCCCCTCTGCTCTTTACACAAGGTGAATGGGATAACAAAACATCGCTCACGATAAAATACCATGGTGATGAGCCAAGATCACCAAAAATCTAGATCCAAGCTATTACACTCGAAAATAACATGCCAATATTCGGCCTCAAACCAGAATCAATCTCAAGCCTCAATAAAAAAAATCAGATTATCTCAAAACTCAGCTTCATACTTTCAAACGAGAAAAAATGCCACGGAAAACAGAAATCCCAACAAAAAATCTCTCAAAGTCAATCTCAGTGTATACCTTCCCAAAATGTACTGATACATATTGACATGTCGGATTCACCCAAAAAATACATATATATCACAAATCATAGGACCGCACGAAGTCAGAGCTTCAAACTCCAAAAAAAATATAGAAGAGCGCCTCACCCCCCCCCCCCCCCAAATAAGCAGAGTGTCAAATAAATCCCTAAAAAAGATGGAATACAATTTTCTCCCCTGTTGGGAACATGTCAAATCATCCACCAGAAAATCACCAGAAAATCCCCCAGAAGAAATGTATCACGAATCCATAGGGAATCCGGTCCGCCTTCAGAATCTCCCCTCAGCACAAAATATCAAAATCCACCAGGAAATCTAGTCCTCCTTCAGAAAACTATGCCACAAAACCCACTAGAAAATAACAGGCAAATCGGAAAAATGGGAACGAAGCCTAAAATGAGAACCAAGACGTATCTCCAGAACCATGTGGTGTATCAGATAACCAAAATGATCCTGCGAAACCCCTTGGCCAGCCCTGTGAGAGGAGCTCGTCAGAACGGTCATGCTCCATCTCGTGCCTTCGGGTGGGCGCAAAAAGCGATATACGCTGGCTCTATTGTGATTTCTCTAGATAGATGCTGGCTACCGCGGCGATGCCGAGGACTTCCAGCCTGAGCGACAGCTCATTCGAAGGCTGCTGTACAGCCCCACAGGACTGTCAACTTTTTTTCTTGGAGTTGTACACAATTGGTTCGCTTTCTAAAAAATAACGTCCCTTCCCATTTTTTGTTTCGTTCCCATTTTTCCGATTTGTCTGTTAAATCCAGTCTTCTTTCAGAAACTACATCTCAAAACCCACCAGAAAAATATCACAATTTCCACCAGAAAAATTCAGTCCTCCAGAATATATTGTGTCTGCCATCGCTACATATTCTATCTCGACGGTCGAAAGCGAGACGCATTTCTGCGTCGTCGATTACCAGCACACGCAGGCACCTGCGCATGTGACAACTCCACCTGAGACGAACCTCCTGTCCGTGGCTTACCTGGCATAGTTCGCGTCAGCAAAGAAAGGCTGCCAGCTCAAAACCACTGCCTGTCTGAAAAGTACTACCGAAATCACTTCAGTAGTACTATAACCCCCCTTCTGCCTCGCTGGTCGGAAGCGTGGCACATTTCTGCGCCCTCGAGTACCAGCACACGCAGGCACCTGCGCATGTGATAACTCCACCTGAGACGGACCTCCTATCCATGGCTTACCTGGCATAGTTGGCGTCAGCAAACGCTGCCTGCTCAAAACCACTGCCTGTCTGAAACGTAATACCGAAATCACTACAGTAGTACTATAACCCCCCTTCTGCCTCGTTGGTCGGAAGCGTGGCACATTTCTGCGCCCTCGAGTACCAGCACACGCAGGCACCTGCGAATGTGATAAATCCACCTGAGACGGACCTCCTGTCCATGGCTTACCCGGCATAGTTGGCGTCAGCGAACGCTGCCTGCTCAAAACCACTGCCTGTCTGAAAATTATAGCAGAAATCACTGCTGTAGTACAATATCCCCCCAGTTTGAAGTACAAAAACATTCATTCATAATAGCATGAATGCTACATGATAATCAAAGAAATATCATTCCTACAGTGACTCCTCTATGAGGGGAAGGAGGGAGGCAGGGAGGGACACACATACTCAGACACAGCAATCAATCATCAATCTCCCGATATGATTTTCCTATTCGATACCAGGCACCTACCAAAATATTCCTTGCTCCATCTACTCTCTGTTCGCACGCACCATACTGTATTACCCTCCGAGCTCAAATTTCCAGGTTCGATGCAAACTCGGCGCAGCCGCGTTTATGGCGAGTTTTGGCCCGTTTTGGCTGCGGTTTGGGGTCAGGGTTAGGGTTAGGGTTACGGTTAGGGTTAGAGTCAGGGGTGGGGTTGGGTCTTCGCCCGTATCTTGATCCCAACAGGAACCAAAGCACCCGAACAGCCTACCAACCTAAAGATCCCTTCTCCCAGATTGTTAAAGGCCCTCCGACACCATACGATCCCATGTTTCACTTCACCATCACAGCTGTACGTCGGTAGTAGTGGTGTTGTTTGTTATGTGTCTGGTACCTGGTACCCTGCAATGTATTTTCGTATGCATGAGGGTACGGCCTAGAAGCAGAAAGCCCTCCGCACACAACAAGTGTATCAGAAATTCTTCAATGCTTTTGTGGATCAGATTACAGCAGCAGCACTTCAAACGGTTCATTTCAATTACCGCTGATCAACAAGCAATTAGGTATGAAAACGACAGCATGACATATGTATGCACCACCACTGCCGCCTCGAAACGATCTGTGCATCGATTGGCATTGCTATAATCACGAACATCAGGTACCTACGCATCCGACATGCACGATGCTCGTACAACACATATCCCACATATCACGTGTGTGGTATGACCATTACCATTGCAATAATAATCAAAAGACCCCCCGCACGGCGTACAGGGTAAGGTCCCACAATTGATATCTGGTAAAAAAACAGCATAATATTGTCTGATCTATCCTACCTCACCTCTCTTACCATCAAACACAACGTATTTGTTTACACCCGACCCCCTTCCCCACTGGCTGTAAGTATGCTCAGACAAAGCTGAAAGGTACACGTTTCTGCGTCATACAGAGTGAATGCCGTGTACATCTGTTCGTATCTTATCAACCATCATGACGACCATGGACACGGACGCTGGAGGACGCTGGAACTGGGGTGGAGAGGCTTGCCTCCTTTTGCACCAGATTAAAACAGGTTTCGTTGGCCTGCCCCCGGTTCTCGTCTTGCGAATCGCTGTTTACTACTGTTTATTGTACTCTGTTGTAAGATGTATCATGAATACTTGCGTTTCGTGTGTTTCTTGCATGTACGCGATGTACGAGTAGGGCTGGTGACTCTTCACTTTTCCGTTTTGCATTACACGGACGCTGGAGGACGCTGGAACTGGGGTGGAGAGGCTTGCCTCCTTTTGCACCAGATTAAAACAGGTTTCGTTGGCCTGCCCCCGGTTCTCGTCTTGCGAATCGCTGTTTACTACTGTTTATTGTACTCTGTTGTAAGATGTATCATGAATACTTGCGTTTCGTGTGTTTCTTGCATGTACGCGATGTACGAGTAGGGCTGGTGACTCTTCACTTTTCCGTTTTGCATTATTATGTACGTATCATACCGTAGCGCAGGATAATTCGAGTAGTGACTGAGGATCCGGGTGAGGATGCAGTATCGAAGAAAAGTGCGCGAAGTTGGCGACGAGTTGAGTTGCGCTGATGTCATACTGCGCACGGACGGCCGATATGCGCTGATGCTGGATGTCTTTATATTATTGCGTTGCTTGGCGAGCGCAGCACCAGCATGATAAAATGTATCTTCTGCAATTATTATTAGAAGAACGAAGGACGGAATCTTCAGTTGAAATATTCGTTGTGCATTTTTCTGTGTGTCTACGGCCTACTGTAAGTACCTGATAAGCGGTACCTTGTACCACGCCTGAAGGGTAGCTTGCTGCTCCACTCCCACTACCAGCCCCCCACTCTCCTTCACCCCGTCCACCCTCTCCATTTCCTCCACCCTCTCCACCCCCTCCACCCCGTCCACCCCTTCTTGTACTGGTTGTTGGTTGCCAGGGTTGTAACCTCCAGCCTTAACCGAGCCCTTCTGACTCTGCTGCTGCTGTCGCTGTTGTTTTTCGGTGCGATCGTCGCAAGCGCTTAGCGGACCCACTTGGTCCTGCTGCTGTTGCACTTCGGAGCAATCGTCGCAATCGCTTAGCGGATCCCCTTGGTCCTGCTGCTGCTATTGGAGACGTGGCTGCTGGGACTGCTGTTGCCGTTGCGGCTGCTGATGCTCCTCCGTGCCATCGCTCTCCCCTAGCACTATCACCTCCATATATATCACTTCGCTACCTTCCACCTTCACCTCACTACCGTAAGCACTTCATCACCTTGAGCCTTTCTTTTCGCCTAATGTTCCGTCGGTTTCGGTCGCGCAGTCGGCGGCGGTGGCGGCAGCGGCTGACGTTGCTGCTGCTCGCCTGTGATGCCTGTGCCTCCAGCTGCAAGCGGGTCCACCAGTATCGGCTCACGTCTGGCCGAGCTGAGATGCTGCTGCCGTGACTGCTGTAGAGGGTGTACCTCCTCTCGCCTCTGCTTTATCGTCAGCTGTGCAGACGAAATATAAAAATCCACTTCGTTGAGTCGGGCCCGTTCGCTCGTGAACACGACAACCCTGCCGTTCCACGTGGTCCATACGTTTACTCCGGCCACGATGTGGCGCACCAGAACAAGTTTATCGGAATACAGCCTATCTATCCACGATCCCCATCATCAGCTGGATATGTCTGCCATCTTTCCACCCTCAAAAACGCTTCCCGAGGCGCGAGACTACCTCTTCGCTGGTCCCTCGTATCAAATCACCATAACGACCATCACCACACATATATTTCTAGAACGCCCAACCCGCACTGGGCTGGCCGATATCTGCCCTAGCCAGAGGCGTCCACCTTATTTTGCTAGCGTATTGGAAGGGTCTCAAGCTCGGACGGGTATCGGGCGAGGACAATCGAGAGGAGTTCACGCAGCAAACTGGAAGACACACAGATGTATATTATTTTGTACAAAAGACAATGATGGATGCTTCCACGACATCGTACCAGCAACACAAAGCGGGGAATCATAATTCCCGCCACTAATATCGGCTGACCTTTTTGGCCAAATCATTAAAGCCATTATCCATATAGAACTCGTCAGCAGTCTACGATAAATCCATGTCGATCTCCGAAGCACATCCAATAGAGCACCTACCACCACCACTCTCTCCGAATTCGGCATGGCTTTTGACACGAGCAGTATAGGACGGACGGCCTAAATAGCGGGCGTCTATAGATCCCGGGCATGTCTAAATCGGTCCACTGTACCTCAATTAGTTCGGGTGTATTATGATAGTACAAATGATGCGAACGCATCTTGGGCATGGCTCAGGTATGCATATTTGCAATGTAAGTATAATGTGAAATGTAGTTTCAAGTGCACTACATGACGAATTTTATTCCCAAGTTGTTCTCAATACTGATACCATTTCACATATGTGACAGCGGGACACTTTGTATCCCTGGGCAGGTCTGCCTACTAAGCCGGTACTCATTGGTACTCACATACATGTGTTGCTTGCTTAGAGATAGAAGAGTAGCTTTAATACTTTCGTGCACGACAGGGACTGAGACCACGCTCGTGCCTCTCTGGAAAACCCCTGGTTTTCCACCTAAGATACACCTTCCAAGTACTACAAAAACGATCCCAGTGCCAGAACCCAAGTAATTACCGGGTTTTCAACCTCATACAAAGCAGTATTATAACACTAGCCCACTCTGATGAGCTGTATATGCAGAATTATGGGAAATTCATGGAAGCCCCGATTCCACAAACTAGAACATGAGTCGAAGATGCGGCTCCTCAAAACCCACTCCCACACCTCTGAACGGCAAGGCAACGAAGCCGGCAAAGTACGTAAAAAAATGAAAGGAAGACGTAGCCTTAAAAGGCAGGAAGAAATCGTCAACGAAAAATCATCGCCATGTCACCCGCGACGGGGGGGGCGAGGGAGATGCAGGGAAAAGTGAAAACTGAATACACAAAAAACGAGAAGAAAAAATAACACGGAAGATGTCAAGAACCACACAGAAAACCCAGACAACAACTCGGGAAACGTGTCCTGTGCCACAAATGAGTGGCCCGATTACCCAGACCAGCCCCGACACTGAGCGGGGGGGTAGGCAGGACAAAATACGCGAAACACATCCCCAACCAAGCCCAAGAAAACAAAACAAAACAAAACAACCCAGGAACACACCTGCCAGAAAAAAAAACCGACCAGAAACCTCGGAAAACGTCAATAAGTTGAAAAACCACCCCCCAGAGTCCAGGAAAACGCCAAGCAAAAATATCGAGAACAGCCGAGAAGCGAAAGTCAGCTATCCACGGCGACGCCTCGAGATTCGTCTACGTTACGCTGGACCCCCCGTGCAAATGCGCTAGCCAAGTGAATTTGTAGACACCAAGAGCCACGCAAAGCTCTCGTCGAAGTCGTGTAGCGCGCCGGAGAAAGAGGAAGCTTAATCGGTCCCGGGTCGTCCAAAAATCGAACCAAATATACTTCATCCGTGGGCGTAGTCGCGCTGATTTTCCCGAGCCACCCCAGACCGTCGTCGCCCTTGTACCAAAAATGGGCCCTGTTGGGAAGCACGGTGTTGCAGTATCGGCGGAGCCAGTCGGCGTGCGAGACGCAGCCATAGCCGGGAGTTAGAAACCGCTCGCCGTTATTCCGAGAGGGCTCCCGTTGTGCCGCGCCGATTCTCATTCGGTGGTACAGTCGGTTGGTTTGGCGATGCTGGTTCGGGGTGCCGGCCCAGTAGCGCAAAATGGCGTAGCGAGAAGGCTGAAGGTTCATTTCCCATTCCCAGGATGGACGGGAGAGTTCAGTCCAGTGCGTCTCGTATATCACTGCTATGACGCCACCTCGACCTCTAACCGAGTGGTGTCCGGTAATCGTTTCCACTTCGACTTGGTGAAGAGATGTCGAGACGTCGTCCTGGGTGACGTGGTACGGGGGAGATTTCTTGGAGAAGTTGTTGAGCACGTGCTGCGTCAACCCCGCTGGCAAAGACTTCGGCATGTCGCCACGGTCGTAGGGGTTGGCACAGGGCTTGCAGCTTTGAACTGAAACGCGCCGACGAGCATCCGCGCCGGGCATATCGGAAGGAAGATCCAAATACAGGAGCTTTGCCCCAAGAGGAGATCCGTCCCGGATGTCCGCTGCGGAGCAGGGGCCAACTGCGAGAACTTTGTAGGGGCCTGTTCAGCTGAGTGAGAGTCAGGCCTTGAGGACCTTGGCGTTCGTGTCGGGCTTTGCGCCCTGGCGGATGGTGGCCGCCGTATTGTACATCCGCGCCCAGCCGCCAACGTCAAATTTGGGGACCGGACGCAGAGCGTCGGAGAGGGCGGAGTTGCGGCGGCTCACGCGGGCAACAGTGAGGGCGTGGTGTTCGCGAACGATATCGTACGCGCGCTGCTGGAGGTCCGTCGCCAAGTCGCAATAGGCGAGGTCGTCGCGGGCTAAGCTTTGGTGGGCGGCGACTCCAGCACGCTCGACAATCGTGAGGGGGAGGCGTGGCAGCCGAGGGCGAACTGAAATTCGGCAGCTGCGCCGAGGGCGCCCAAGTCATTCGTGGGGACGGGCGGTGCGTCAGTTGGCAGCGGAAGCCGTAAAAGAGGGGTCCCACGGGCTCGGCGCGGTCGCATTCGGACGGGATGGGTGCCGTCGGGACCAACGAAGCGGAAGGAGCCGGGGCCAAAACGACTGGTGCGGTCGGTCGCGGCCGTGGGGCTCGCGGCGGGGTGAAGCACGCCGAGCTGATGGTCTAGGGGCCCCGCCGGGCCCGAAGCCATAGTCAACAGCAGGCGGCGCGGAGCCAGCGGCGGCTGTTCGTCGGCGCGTCCGAGTGGAGACGCGGCCGGAAGACGGCAAAACGGTCGGAGGCGCCGGGGTGCCAGGCGGCGATGGGGTAGACGCGGCCGAATCAGTGATCACAGCGGAATCTTCTCCTTGTAAAATGCTCGTCGGAGGAGGAGCGCGCTGGGCGACAATCGTCGCTGCAGCGGGGGCTTCTGCATTGCCCTGGCCTGGAGGGGCAGACGCGGCCGGAGCAGTGCTCACAGCGGAATCATCTCCCTGTAAAATGCTCGTCGGAGGAGGAGGAGCGCGCTGGGCGACAATCGCCGCTGCAGCGGGGCTTCTGCATTACCCTGGCCTAAAGGGGCAGACGCGGCCGGAGCAGTGCTCACGGCGGAATCTTGTTCCTGTAAAGTGCTCGTCGGGGCAGGAGCGTGCTGGGCGCCAAATCGTCGCTACAGCGGGGCTTCTGCATAGCCCTGGCCTGAAGGGGCAGACGCAGCCGGAGCAGTGCTCACGGCGGAATCTTGTCCCTGTAAGGTGCTTGTTGGGGGAGGAGCGTGCTGGGTGACAATCGTCGCTGCAGCGGGAGCTTCTGCAGAGCCCTGGTCGCCCCCAGGGGGTACGACAAAAAACCGAAGCGAAAGCGGTGTTGGCGGCGGGTGAAAAAAAAACTCAAGCCAGGACGGTGATCGACGGCGGCGACGGAAGCAGATACACGAGCGACGAATCTCCACGATTGAGCAGAGAGGTCGTCAATCCTCATGCGTGGCCTATGTGTGCGGAAATCGCGAAAATCCGAAGTGGTGAAAGGCAGCCCACCCAAGACGGCACTTTCGGTGCGAGGCACCAGCCCACCCAAACCTACACCGGGGGTCGGGGAACAGCGAGTGCGAAGCCCGCAGGCTCGGATGAGGAAGATACCCCCGTCCTCGACGGGTGTGAGGCTGCTAGACCCACTGCGGTCGTGGTCTGTGGCCGGCTCTGGCAGGCGGGAGAGAAAATCAGCTCAACCGTTGGCGCTGCCCTTGCGGTACTCGAGGGTGTAGTCAAACGCTCTGAGGAACTCGAGCCACCGCTGGACTCGCGCGTTGTGATCCCCTACTTTGCCGATGCTCTCAAGTGACTTGTGGCCCGAAAATATGCGAAACTTTGTCCCCCATAGGTAGCCTCGGAGTCGCTTGATAGCCCAGACAGTGCTGCCAGCTTCCAGGTCCAACGGGGTCCAGTGCCTCTCGGAATCGAGACTAGCGCGGCTGATATAAGCAATGGGCCGTACCGAGCCTTCCAGTTGTTCTTGTTCAAGCAAAGCACCAAAACCGTCGATGCAGGTGTCACAGTACACGCGAAAGGGGCGGGAGTCGTCGGCTACAGCGTCCCAATCCGGGAAGACCAAAATTGGCGGGGCAGCGAGCTCGGCGAGGATCTGGCGAACGATAATTTGGCCGGCGTAAAGACGTACTTAATCCCCTTCCGGAGGAGGGCAGTGAGAGGACGGATCCTTTTAGACAGGTCGGACAGGAATTTGCGATAATATCTCACGCCGCCCATCAACGCACGGACCCGCTTGAGGTTCTTGGGCATGGGCATTTTCAACAAAGCCGAAAGTTTTTCCGCGTTGGGGCGTATACCCGCGGGCGAAATGGAGTGGCCCAGAAAGTTAGAGTCTGTGGCGCCGAGGCGAGCCTTCGAGGGGGTGAGCTTGAGGTTGTGTTTGACAGGCGTTCGAAAACAGCTCGTATCGACTTGACGTGGACCGTCGGATCAGAGTCGAAGACGATTACATCATCGAGGTAGGCCGCCACCTTTGCCAGGCCTTTGGTGACTTCGTTAATCACTTTGACGAACCAGCCGGGCGAAGCACTAGATCCGACGGCGAAGAGTGCAGCTGGGTGGCGTGGAGAGCGCTACGTCCTGGTTTGTCCGACGCTCTCCGGCCCAGAGCAGAAGGAGCCGGCTCAACGCTCTCAGCGGAGCCAGGTGGCTTGGATGGCAGAGGGCACAAGTGGGGAGTCAAAACTGCAAAACCCAAGGCCTGGCTAGTTACGCGCGACACGCGCTCCGGAGAGTCCGACGCACTCCGGCCCAGAGCAGAAGCAGCTGGCTCAAGACGCTCTCAGCGGAGATAGGTGGCTTGGACGGTAGAGCGTCCCAGAACAGAGCAGCTGGCTCAACGCTCTCAGCGGAGCCAGGTGGTTTGGACGGTAGAGCTCGCTCCGGCGAGCGAGAATGCTCGGAAAGGTCTTGAACGAGGTCCGTCTGCCGGACTCTGCTCGAGCTTCGTCTTGGGGCTCCAGACGAGGCTCTGGCTCCTCGTGCGGGCGTGTTGTATAAGGCGCGCGATCCACGTCGTCATCATGGGGGCACCTGCCGAGACACACGCTCCGCTTGGTGGTCTGTCGTACAAGGCGTTCGATCTCCGTCGACGAGCCTTGGGCGCCTTGGACGGTGGGGCACTGAGGGCTCTGGGCCTCAATGTCTCGTCCCCCATGAGGGGAAGCAGACCCTCCCTCCTCATGAGTCTCCATCGTGCAGTGGGTGGAGCAAACTGACTCAACTTAAAAAAAAGCTAAGCGAAAGAAAAAACAGTGACAAAAAAATTGTACTGACTAAAAGGCTAAAAGTCCTAAGCCGAAGACGCCACTTGTTAAGGCCATGGACAGCGGGATACTTTGTATCCCTGGGCAGGTCTGCCTACTAAGCCGGCACTCATTGGTACTCACATGTGTTGCTTGCTTAGAGATAGAAGAGTAGCTTTATTCCTTTCGTGCACGACGGAGACTGAGACCACGCTCGTGCCTCTCTGGAAAACCCTTGATTTTTCACCTAAGATACGCCTTCCAAGTACTACAAATGCGATCCCAGCGCCAGAACCCAGGTGATTGCCGGAATTTCAACCTCATACAAAGCAGTATCACAACAAATACGCGTAGTGCCGCGAAAAATACAACATACCGATGCAATTTTGAAATGCACGACGTGACATAAGCGACACTCACAAATGTTACCACTACTACAGTTTCTGCTACCGCTGTTTGTTGGGGGGGAACAAATCACACGGAATGGGCATACGCGACGCTCATACATACATATGTGGCTGCTATTGGTGGAAGCATGAAACCAAATTGGGCAGCAGAGTGATAGAAGTCTGAGAGTACACGAAGAACAAAATATGGTCATGCAGAACCATGGCAAGTCAAGTCACGAATTTGCAAACCGCTGCCCCCAGAGAAAGTATTTTAAAACGCTACTGTCTGTAGCATTCTAATGGACGGTACCAGAGGTGATCAAAACTTTGTACCAGTGTCATCACACGATTGTTCTGCTGTTTTACATACAAATGTACTCCACTAGGGCTCCCCATTCGATGAGAAACGGATGAAGGACAAGGGAGGCAACGAGAAAACCAAATAGTGAGGGGTCGCCGCCCAGCGAAACCCACCAGGCAGGAACTGCATACCAGGTACCAGATAAGAAACGTATTCCTCCCGCGGATCTCCTTCGTATTTGATTGTATTCAACTAGTTGCTGCCAACAAGTCGAGGCAACCTTCTAGAATATTGCTCGCTCCAAACAAAGAGAATTCGTGTCAGTCCACCAACAGCCATAATAGTCTACTGCTTAAGGGTCCTATCATGAGCTCGACAACCTCTTTTGGTATGAAAGATGAGCGACAGCGTGCCAAGGCTCACTGCGCTTTATTCTGCATTCGTCTGTAGGTAATCCGAAACTGAGAGTATACTCTAGGCAAATACATTATGCGAGAAGTGAACCTTGGATCAAGTCTGCCTCAGCACCTCTGGCTGTTTCCGGCTGACATTAAAATGTTGTAACTGGCCCAGAAATGTGTTTGATCGAGCCTAAACGATTTCCTTGACGTTCGCTGAAATTTCTGTTGGTGTGTACGTTGCTGTGTGCTGCAAATCTCGCGGTTTGAACTAACAACGTTGTTTCGCTTGACCCTCCGTCCGCATTGATCCCGCTTACGTCCATAACCTCTCTGTTTATTAGTATTTAAGTACAGAGGCGTTTCCGTGGCAATGGATGTCGCGGCCGCGGGCCGTTCTCCCCTCGACGAGGAGCAACTATATTTCGAATTGCTCAAGTCGGATGATGACCACACAATTAGTCCTACGAACACGGGACCCACAGGGTTAGTGCACGCCCCCAGCAAATCAGGGCATCCGACCATTTCGTCTGGGTATTCCGCCACCTTCTCCGCGGCTAATATCAAGCGTATTATACACCCCAAGCACGCCGGTGAGTATCCCGAGTAACCTACCAAAAAGTAGTTCATTTGGTTCCTTTTGTGCAGTGTAATTTGTTTTTTGTGGGACTTCGCCTCCCCGAAACTTGGGCTTCAATTTTTTTATTACGGTTGACAGAATGGCCTACATATTAGATACGGCTTTGCTCTGGTAGGCTCGTCAAGGTCCATGAATAGGGCTACTCGCACGTACGGTGCACTACTTGAAAAGGGTAGTTGAAGCTAAACCTACTTGCTGTAAGTGACCCACATTATATCACTCTATTTCAACGCGCCTAAACGCTTGTGAGGGGCAACTTTGACCACTCCACCCACCTAGCTAATCATGTTAACAACCGTACTTTCTGCGTGTATAGTACACATACGGCCGGGATCACCATCGTGCTGAGCGCGCACTCAGCATGGGGTGTTGTATCTCGGGTAAACTCCCCTGCTTCGGAGCAGGAGGCTTCAGCATATCCAATACTTGCTGAAAATCCTCGATGGACGTGAAGAAAAACACTGCAGTATTCGCAGCTTTTAGCTTACAGCCGAGCCTCCTGTTTCCAAATGTCTAGCTTATAGTTTAGTCAGCGTCAGATAAACTTTATATTTCATAATACGAAGCTATCTACTCAAACAGGAGAGCCGCTACGCTATAGTTAGAAGCCTAATGCAAAGAAGGATAAACAAACGTATGAGGTTGACATATAACTCAGCTAATATGGGTGTTTTACAGATACGTTATACAATTACGTTGCCCTAATCTAATGAACTTCAACGCATGTATGTAGGAAATATGTTTAATAAAATATATGACAGCCCACACATTCTTGAGGGAACCTTGCTTGTTCCCGTGTCTCGTCGAGTTTCGCTGGAATACAGAAATGTATACGGTGCCACAGAGCAGCTACTAGCTACCAGGTATGTACCAGTTTTGGCCGGAGACCTGAGCCGAACGATGAATCATACATTTTGCTGATCACCAAACCCCGGTATGATGATCCCAAACCCTCCCCGCCTCGAACCAGGGTCACGGGTCACGTCTGTAGCGACAGGAGGGCGGTCCTTCACGGCTCTCCCCGATGAAGCTCCCTCGACACCAGCTGGATCATCGTCGCGCGCGTCGCAGCCACCGGCCACTAGGCTCGGTTCAACGAGGCTTTCGGCCAGACAAGGTGTAAACAGTAGCAGGAGCAGTAAGGACGGTCGAAATCTCGTTCCCACCATTTGTTTTTCCTTATCCTCTGCCGCTCTTACCTCATCCGGTTCCACACATAGTCAGACATCACAACGAAAGTACGACCTCTTGTCGACTGATCAGGCATCTAGCAAAACCAGCGATACCATCGGGAAGTCACCGTGGATCGCGAGCCAGGAAGTTGAAGCCGGGGCCTCGGCAAGGAGCCATCGCGGCGCTAGATCTCCTTCTCCGTCATCGCCGGTAGTGGCGGACTTCGGCTGTGACTATAACAGTAGCAGCGGCAGCAGCAGAACTAGCCGTGCGCAATTGGACGACCTCGCCGGACGCAGTTGCCCGAGCAGCCGTGGAGGATCCGAGTCACTTGCATCTAAACACGTGCCAGCACCGACATAGCAAAATACGGCGATGGCGACAGGGGCCCGCACCACACCGGCCACGAAAATTCTGCCGCTACTACGGTAGAGTTGAAAACAGTATCAATGGCAACAGCAACATATGGTCACCATGGTCAAGATTATGTACTGTAGGCGAAGAATCGACTTATACCACAATCGATGCCGCCACCGCTTTAGGTAAGGGGCAGCTGCTACACTCGACAGGCCCTCTACCAGCGGAGGTCCGTGAGACTGCAGAAATGTTGTCCATTAGTAAGGGAGAGATGACCGTGGGTACTATGGGCGCGGCGGGCGGCGAGGAGAACGAGGTGGTGGTGATTGCAGTCTTGTGCGGTAGGTATGTGGGTCTCGAGAGGGATGCTCGCTGTCGTGGCCATGCTGTTTGGAACGAATTTTGGGTGCGTGAAGCTTCTTCAGGAAACTGTTCCCATGCGCCTAGGCGCAGCACTGAGGTTTACGGTGGCGGTGACCCCGTTTCTGCCGTTCCTGATCAAGATCAATCTTCAGGGCCGGTGTTGAGGTATGCTACATTTTTGACGTAGCATAAAAAGTGTGGAGGCTTTTCGTGCTGGATGTGCGGTAGCAGGGGATCTCGGAGAACGGAAGCAACGTTGTTGGCCGTAAAATGGGAAATTTGATTTTGGTATGATTTTGGAAAGTCGAGCCTGGACAAGTAGTACGAGAGGGTGGGCAAGGCCTCGAAGTGGGTCCACGACCCTCTGCAAAACGGTGTTGGGCGTCGGTGAACATATATGAAGATCCAACGCGATGGTACTACTGCAATACTTAGTTTGTTTATTGTACATCTCATCATGTGGTATATATATGCGCAGGACACGGGCAAGCATTCATAAAGGACACTATGTGGCGGAAGGTTCGACACAATTGGACCACCTCCAACTTACCAACGATGCAGAGCAAGAAGCAGCCGACAACTCGTGAGACGCTATCAACCTTGGTTTTGCTACAGTCTTGATACTTCAGCATAGAGATTATCTCTGCGTCAGAGTCATAGGATACGAGGGTAGAGAAAGATCAGGACTGCTCAGATTTGTGGATCTTTCCGTAGACCCGCAATTTATACCGACTACTGTAGTAGCTCTAGAAAAGTGTTTTTGGTGTTCAACAGTAGTCAGTAGAGGTAGTCTAGTTACGGAGAGTCCCCAAACCAATATTATCAAGGTTTAGTGTGCACGGCCCCTGGTGGATACACGTACGCCTGGTTCAACGTAAAGCTCATACGACTCCAAAAAAAGGTACCGCCCACATCATTACAAAGCAGTTACCTATATATCTACTTTTTTTATACCACCGCTGCTACTGCTAATAGCCCCACTTTCCTGCCGTCAATGCCCCCAACCCCCCCAATCTCCATTGCTCAGATCGGCGCTTGCCACGCCGTCGGCTTCTGGGCGCAAGCGAACTCGCTCAAGACCACCACAGCTTCGAAGTCCGCCTTTATTTGCAGCCTCGCCGTGATCGTCGTCCCCCTTGCGGACGCCGTGTTCGGCGCGACAAACAAGGACGGAGCTATGGTGGTCAATACATCCAAAGCGGTGGACAAGAAGCGGCAGCGGGTGGTGTTCACCATATTTCACGGCCCCTGGTTTCCAGCCCTGCTTGCGGTGCGGTAGTGGGGGTGGCGTTTCGGGAGCTTTTGAAGGGGGGGGTCGAGACCAAACATGGGGGATGCGTGGGAGCTGGTGCAGCCACTTTGGTGACTTTCAGGTGCAAAAGACGATACACGGCGGGGCGAGGTGGGGCTTGACGGGGCATGGCGAGGCGCGGAGGCGGTGGGGCGCGCGAGCCGTAGGTAGTAGAAAGATGGTGGCATCCTCGAGCTACCTTTGGGCTGCCGCTTTCGTGTGCGTTGGTGAATCAATGTTGCGACTTCTGTTTATATATTTTGTGGTGCTTGGGCAAGTGCTTGCGAGCCGATGAAGAGGAAAGGAGATGAGGGGAGCAGATTTTTTTTTCTTGCGTACCTCACGTATTCTTGTGTCGTGTAAAGATACCTACGTTTCGTTCGGCTCCGTACCCCCTGTGGCTACGCGACGGCTGTGCATACCGCAACCGAGTCTCTCGTTATGACCCCATTACAATACTGTAGATATGCCCCAACCGTATTCAACGATTGACCTCCCATCCCCCCGCGCTCCACCCCCCTTGGACTGTGGCCTTATTTTCTTCCTGCCGACACGACGATAGGTTCGGTGCGGGTGTCTGGCTGACTGGGCGTAGTTCTCATAAATATCCCGGCAATACGCTCGGTATCGTGGCCGCACACCTGCTTGCTGTGGCGACCCTGGCGATCGGTTGGTGCGCCATAGCGGGGGGGATCTCGCCATCCTTCAGAGACCTGCACGAAACAATCTTACTGTCTTCCGGATCGTTGGTCGTTCCCTTAGCGCTCCTCTGGGTCGCGCTCATGACCACCTCGACTACTGTGTTCTTACAGATGCTTGCCATGGAGAAGGTTCCGGCGGCAGAGTCGGAGGTAATCTTGTCGACCGAGCCTATCTGGGGCACCGCGTTCGCTACAGTGCTGCTGGGGGAGACAATCGGGTGGAACACGGGGGTAGGGGCCGTGCTGATCGTCTTGGCGTGTACCTGGAGCTCCGTGGGGCCCGCTATCCAGAGCAAGCTGCTGCCCCCCATAGCCGCAACGGAGGCGGCCGGAGCGAGCGTTGGCGGGTTTATCACGAACGTCGACGGCATTTTCGAGGTCGTAGGAACAGACGATCATGAAGGAGCTAGTCGATGTATCGATCTTGTTTAATGGTAAAAGGAAGTAGTAAAACCGCCAACTCGTTTGCTCGATCACTCTGCCTCGGTAGGTGGGCAGGTGCGGGCCTGCTGCGCGCGTGACGGCGGCAGTCGCATTGAAAACGTGCTACACAGGTACGTATGTGTTACTTACGTCGTAGGGTTTGATGCAAGAGGCCCCTGTTGAGAAATGGACAACAACAACCTTTGATCATGATAAATGTTTACATTAGTAGTATCTGCAGCACAGTAGCCTCCGTATCTATAATATGCTGAGTAGCATATTATATGGAGTGCTACTGTTGTAGTACAGTTAAGAAACAAAATCACATCACGTATCAGCCAGCATTACAATATGCGATCAATCTACGTACTGCTGTACTGTATAACACGCAAGGTATCATACTCCCGCAACATTGTTTCGAGATATTTTTATCGACAACGGGGTAACTACAAGTACCTATCGATGCGTCTATATGCAGGGAAAAATGTAGGCTCGAAGCTTTCAAGGTCACCGCTTTCTTTATGTTTGCCCTTCTTGAATAGATAATATCGACAGGGAAAGCCATCTCAGAGAGTGTAAAAACTTTGCGTGCTACCTGGTACTGGTATAAGGTGCCGACTACTAGGCAGTGGTACGCACGAGTTACGCGGTACTGCTGTAGTTAGCTACTGTTCAGTATTACGTACTACACGTACTACTGATGTGGTAAGTTTCGGGAAGGGGATTTTGGGTTGGTCATCGGGATGCTGGAGTTGCTGGGCTTCCTCCCGCCAACATCAAGAGACGTTGTTGTAGGCCGAACTCTGCAATGACCCGTAGGATGCAATCTTCGTAGCCGTAGCGCCGGGTTGATCGAAGATGCTTGCGCCCGGGTGTCGCTCATTATTTTTTCTTTTCTTTTTTCTTTGTTCATTTTTATTTTAGCCCACAAGCGGTATCTTTTAACGCAAAACATATACTGCACTTTTTCCAAGCACCAGCAAGGTACTATAGTAGTGTAACGTGATACGAGTGGACTACTCATGGGCGATAGATATAGATAGTATAGTCTGCACGTTTGTGGTCTTGGGACTACGGGAATAATCCAAAGAATGAATTATCCCCGCGCGTATTCTGTCAGTCGTGAGTAACGTCTTTAGGAATGTTCCCTATGGCGGATAGCCCGTTCGACGAGAGTAATGCCCCTTAGCGGAGATAGGATCATAAAATAAGAAGTTCTTATATTATTAGCAGAAGAACGATCGGTAACCGTAGGAAAGTTCTATAAGAGTACATCGGGTGAGAGGAATTTGGAGAGCTTGTGGCGTGGGGTGGGACAAGTATATCTGGGTGTCGAGTCCCCACCTCCTACCTCTCACTGCTCTACCAGAGCACCTCCTTAGCTCTCACCATCAATAAAGAAGGTCTAAATCCGAAGAAGTGAAGCACTGACTTCCAGTTGCCAGATACACCTGCATCCCTTACCCTTACCCTCACCTCGGCCATCTGTTCATATCTGACGTCGATGGCAGAGTTCTGTCTTCCTCTCCTTTGTCCTCCCTTTCAGTGGTTGTTGTCAGTGAGCACCCCCTCTTCGTAGGGTTTGGGTATTATTACGAGGTGCGGGGGAATCGAGAGCCTCGCTTCTTTTGTTGAGGATAGCCGCATCTTCGACCACCTTTTTATTGGTCGTTTGGGGTTACCTTCGTCATTCACCCTTCGACCATCTTATGGTCTGCTTATACGACCATTCAGGGTGGGCTATTGCGATATGAGTGAAGTACGCATGGGCTTTATATATATACATAATATAGTCTGCAGTTTTGTGATCTGACAACTGCGGGAGTAATCCAAAGAACGGATTGTCCCTGGGATATTACGTTCTTTCAGGAATGTTTTCTATGGCGGATAGCCCGTTAGACTAGAGCAATGTTGCTTAGCGGAGATAGGGCCATAAAATGAGAAGTTCTTTTATTAGCAGAACAACGATCGGTAGCCATAGGGAAGTTCTTTAGGAGTACATCAGATATGAGGAATTTAGGAGAGCTTGTGGCGTGGAGTAGGACGAGTATATCTGGGTGTCAAGTCCCCCCTCCCTGCCTCTCACTTCTCTACTACTAGAGCACCTCCTTAGCTCTCGCCATTAATAAAGAAGATCCAAATCAGAAGAAGCGAAGCACTGATTGCCAGCTGCCAGATACACCTGCGTCCCTTGCCCTTATCCTTACCGCGGCCATCTCTTCAGAGTAACCACTACCACTACCAGTGCTACCAACTCTGCCAACGGTGTACCAATACGATGCCCGAGCAGGGCCCCAACTGTGACAGCGATGAACTCATTTGTTCTGGGTGCTGGATTGGATATTGTGAGTTTCTGTCGTTCTTGTTTGCACGTTTTCCTCCGGCCTCAGGTTCGTTTTTTCCGCCAACAAAATACCCATGCTACGGTATGTAAGCAGGGGTGCACCTGCAGTATATATTAGCTGGGGTTGCTCACTCGACCTCCATCCCTCACCCAGAAACTGGGTTTAAACTAAATCGAAAGTGCAACCCAATTAACGTGGTCAGCTAGCTAGATATCTAACATTTTCTTTTTGTAAAAATAAAATGGGGCGAAAGTTCATATCGTCGGATGACGACTGTCTTCACGCCGTCTGACGAGGACTGGTATTATATGACGACTGGGCGATGACGGCATTCATTCAGAAGCTGATCGCGGTGTGGTTGTGAAACAGCTCAAACTTCGCGGATGGCGATGGTGTACTCGTGTACAAGACGGTGGGGGCTTAGTTGGAGTGGCGCTCTCTGGCCGAGTTAAGTTTATCTCGAAAATCTGATGGGGCTTCAGTACGGGGGGGGGCGTGTATGGAGAGTGAGAAACAGGGGAATGCGCAAGCACTCCCCTCGCCTCTCTGAACAGTGTCAGTATCGCTCGCTGCAATTCTCGCTGTAATCTATTAATAACTGCCAATCCAAATTTCGTACTAGCACAACTGCTATTCGTCGAACCGAAAACCGGTTACTTCGTTATCAATTGGCTGTCGAACGGTTACTTGTAGGGCTACTCGACCAAGAAGATACGCATACTGTGTTATACACCGTACACCGTTTGACGAATGAGGCGTTCTACGCTAGAGGTTCACCCTAATTATTCTGAGGCTCCTCACGTAAGGAGCTCGATACCTCACCCCAGAGCTTGATATCAGCAAAAAACCAAAGTGCATCCCGATGCGTAATGCCATGGCCCAATTTTATAAAGCGCCATTTTTCGAAACAAGATTGGCACTCCGACGATTTTGGGTTAAGGAGCCCCCGTCATTCAGAAACTATTCTAACGGAAATGTGCTACCTCTATCGCAGAACGCGTCGAATGTATACTCAATGACTTTGCATAAGCGCTGCTGTATAGCATCAGCCGAATAGGACACTACTGCATATATACCAGGTAAAGTACGTACCAGGTATACCATTAGCACTCGCTAGTATCGAAGTACAGTACCACAAAGAGTTGTAGGCTAAAGTGGACCCCGACTGACGGTCATTAGCACTTACTTATTGGAAGCGGCAAAAACTTGACTAAAGTGCCGGTCATGTGGCTAGCAATCATCAGCATTTGTCTGAAGCTATCTAAAATTGACTGATATCATATTTATAACCTGGCCTCGTCCTGGAGTTGATGATATCGCCTTGATGGATCCTGGAGCGCTGGTCCCGGGTAGCCGTCGTGACGGCCGATGTGAACTGAGAAAAGTGTATTCCCTAAGTGTAAACAGGGGGATGTCAAGCATTGGTTGACTGGTGCCGTGGGCTTCCTGTAGAAGGTCACCAATCCGACCAATGGACGGAAGAACATCAAGTTATCCCTAGGACGGTCAAACCCGTCAATGACGGGTGACCGCTTGCGACCCGAGATCTTGGCTCGTGGAATACTTCGTTCCTATTCATCTTTGCATGCGCGTTCCGAGGTCTACGCCATAGACGTTACGTACGACCATGTCCTTCACCTTGCCACCCTCGTGATTGCGCCGCTAACCCACCTTAGCTAGAGAGGAGTCTCCTTGTTGTGGCGATCATCTGGAGGGTGATTGATTTATGAAACAGCGTGTCGAGTTATTGGACCTGGAAACAAAAGCTGCTGTCATGCTTACATTCACTCCTTCAAACTGCCGTGTTTAGCGAACACGGGCCAGCGAAGATGCGTACATGTCGTAGCGGACATACATGCTGACAGCGTGTGCTGGACGTCGTTTGGGGCGGATCTAAAATATATTTCCTTAACGCGCTTGTTCCGTATGGTCGCACGTAGGGCTAATGGGTGGCCGTTCTGACACCACGGGCAGCCAAATGTATCAAGTATTCGCGTTTGTGAAGCTTTTGGCGTGGAGGCCTTGGCTGTTATTGACTTGAGAGCATCAACGTGTGATTCCGTTCTGGTGGGCGCAGTCGAGTGGTTTCCGTCCCTTTCTGCGTCAATTTTGCGAACAATATCGTGACTCGACGGTGGTAGCTTTATCCTACTGTAACGTGGTTTGACGCCTGGGCGTGGTGTGTCGTGCCTCTTACAGTCTCGTTCACACTGGGTACAACAAACGTTAAACATGTCCTCGCCCCAGCTATTCTCACCAGAATACCGGCTAGAAGAACGCCCTTTAGATTATTACTGATAAGTGTGTGTTGTCAGTCTATTGTAGGTCCTCTCTTCACTGTAGTGGACTATTTCTGCCCATAGTCGAGTCGATTGTGTTCATCATCTTGTTCGTGATCTTGTTTACGTCGTGGAGCATCTGACAATCAATTTTGCGCTGCCTCAGTGTTGTTTGCCCAGCCCTTCCTTACCTACTCCGCGCTTCCATTTATTTCCCGAGAGAAGGGAGGGAGGACGATTAAGGTGGGGTTACCGTGCTTTGCAAACCTTTTCAGCTTCTATTATCTGTATGCGGCGATTAATTCGTGATAGGTACTCGAGGTCGAACTCGGGGCCGTATCTGTGGAATCGCAGGCGGTATGTATGTGTGGTTGCGGGGTGTTTTCGTGTCAGGCCGACGCCTATGGGCTACTACCATGTCTACGAAGTCGGACTCATTTTTAGGTTGGGCCTCGTCTGGATGGTCCAATTCGAGTAAGGGTACGGGTTTCCCGAAAACCACCCTCGAGTTTGTCAAATTGAGGTGCTGGCGGTGTGTCCCGTTGATCGTAGGACTGGAAGTGAGCGAGGTATATTGACATTTCCCGGGCGTCGTTCGTAAGTTGTGCTATATATACACACAACTGGTCATAATTGTGAGCAGACGATATATGGACCCCACCATGGTAGCAACAAGCTTGGGTTGGGACCATTTGAATTCTGGTATGTTTTGTACTCGAGTACTTCCTGCCCAGGTCGGAACACACCGGGTCAGGCTTAAGTTTGCTATAAATAAGAAAAAATGCGATATTGTTGGTGGTGTGCTCTCAGCGCTCCTCAGCTTTTCTAAGGCATTTATTTGGTTTGGCGTTGTTTGTGCTAGCGCGAGAGGAGGTTCACCTCACGCGACGAAGCTGCCTCATCGCGATCCCCGATCCCGAATGTGTCGGGGGCGGCGTTGAGCGTGCTTGCGCCGTGCCCTGGCTGCCGGCTGGCCGGGTGTGAATACGTCAGCTGTGAGTTGGGCCAGTTGAGTAGTCGATACTTGATTGATACCAGTCTCGCGGCCGAACAATTTGGCTGACGTCCTATCTTTGCCCCGTCAGGCCTACGTTTGCCATGTCAAACCCTCCTCTGAAATATATGTTTTTTGAGGGTTGGGATATCCTTGACGGCTGCCCGTCAAGGGGCAAATGTGCCGTCAACCGACATCTATGCTCGCTCGTGACGTTAAAGATACTCTGTTTTCGATGCCAGCATCCATATTGGACCTCTTCTCCTCTGGCCGGAGCGGAAGAGGCCGCATCCTCCGCGGCTTTTGACATCCCATGGCGTTAAGAGTGTGGGAGATATGGGCTGGGGTGGCCGTCGTTCTCCGCCGTTGCTTGTGCGTTGAGGGTTGGGCGTTCCAGAAGCGAGCGTCGAAATTCCGATTCTGGCTATTTTACGTTTGAAACCACGAGTTTTGCGCACAAATGTTGAGATTCGTAGGCTAAATTGTGGTGGGAAAACGAGCGTCGTGAGCCTCTTCGGCTGCTGCTGAGTACGCCGGGCGACCAGACTCCGTAAGGCAAAGAGGGCGGGGTATTTGGTGTCGACCGAATCGGATGAGCCTACACCGCGGGAGGAACGGTATGGTGGTGGAGGTACAAACGATGTCTGTGAGATTGGTTTTTGTACATGCAGCACTGGCAGGCAGTACCACATGCATCGTGGAGTTTTGTATTTCGAAGGCGTTTTGTTTTCTTATATGACTGCCAAGAACAAGAGAAGAAATTATGAACGACTACAGGTATGTGTGGGATACGCTCACCGTGCAACATGTTTCGTTGTTGAGCCTCGAGGGTATGATTACGCCTTTCCTGGTCTTGTCTACTCTTGTAGAGACGAATGGAGGGTATGCTGATGATTTCCTCCCGCCTCCGTCTTCTTCTGTAGAGACGAAGGGAGTGCATGTTGACGATTTCTTCTCGCCTCCGTCTACTCCTGTAGAGACGAATGGAGTGGATGTTGATGATTTTCTGCTGCCCCCGCCAACTGCTGGAAATACGAATGAAGTGCGTGTTGATGTCTTCCTCCCGCCTCCACCTACTGCTGTAGAGACGTCTGGGGTGCATGTTGAGGGTTCCCTCCCGCCTTCGCCTACTGAAGTAGAGACGAATGAACTGCATGTTGATGATTTCCTCCCGCCTCCGTCTACTACTGCAGAGACGAATTGAGTGCATGTTGACGATTGCCTCTGGCCCCCGCTAGCAGCACGAGTAGGGCTGAATGAAGTGTGTATGGATTTCTGCCTGTCGCTCCCGTCTTCAGTACGAGTAGATGAATTGGATAAAAGATAAGCATTTTCTTCCGCCTCCGCGTATAAGAAAAATAAGTGGTGATTTACGGCCCCAGGGCGAGTTTCCCCCCACGCCCGCCCGCCGTAGAACAGTGTGCAGAGTCTACGATATTAATTCTTCCCTCGATCACCGAGCTTCTCTGCCTCGACTACTGTGCCGGGGTGGCCTTGGATCTGCGTGATGTACTGCTTGCTGCTGGTGGTGGTGCTACATACTACCGCTGCTGTGCTGTTCTGCTGTTGTTGCTGCTCACGCAGCTCCCCTCATCATGGAGTAGGTCAGTCTGCGAAAGCATTTAATTTGTTGCTGGAACTCGAGGGTGTGGTCCTTTATTATTTTATTTTTGTATCCCAATCGCACTTTTTTTGCTTTCCAGCGTGTGGACCAGCCGTGGTCACAGGTGCCGTCCCTTTCTCCCCCCGGTTAGCGTCTTCATTTTTATCGCGCAGAGGGTTCAGCCTTCCCAACGCTCATCGATTATTCATTGAATTTGCTAACAACTCTCGTTCTCGAGCTATCGGCCCGTCTAACGTTTACGCAAGAAAAAATCCCTCGGTGAGTGCCTTCATTCTATCGCACAGAGACTTCAGCCTTCCCAACGCTCATCGATTATTCATCGAATTTCGCCGACTCACGCTCTCACGTTGTCGGCTAGTTCTTACGCAAGAAAAAGGTCCTACCAGCACAAGCACGCACTCGGTGAGACTCGAATCCACAACTTGACTTTAGTAAAGACGAGATTCACCCACTACAAATTAACTCCATCGAGGGAAATATACGGACGACCACAGCTGGCTCAAGGCAGTCTACTTCATCAAGGACAAAAGCGGCACGCCGGGTACTCTCGACAAGTTCATCCAAGACCTTGCAATACCTCTTCTTGGACTTCGAGTACAACATCTACGCTCTGACAATAGAGGAGAATACGTACCAAGAAACTTCCGCGATTACTGCAAGACGACGGGAATTGTTCGTCAGTTTGTTCGTCAGTTTATCTTCCCTCGTCGTGCCCCACCGTGCTTCCCTGTCTCGACGGCTATGCCAAGAGCGGTCTCGGGCGTGCGTGATGTGCCACTGCTGCTGCTGCTGCTCTGCTCTTGCTGCTACGTGCAGGTGCCGTGTTGTTGTTCTGTTGCTGCCGCTGCTGCTCACGCAGTCCGCCCCACGGAGTAGGTCGGCCTGAGATACACTGTTATGCCTTTCCTCCTCGTGCGCCACCGGGCTCCCCTTCCTCGACTGTTGTGCCAGGGGCAGCCTCGGGCGTGCATGATGTGCTACTGCGGCTGCTCCTGCCGTTGTTATGCCGCTGCTCTGGTGCCGCCGCTACTACTGCTGTGCTGTTCTGCTGCTGCTCTTGCTACGTCTGCGATATATTATGTTTTTGGTGCTGACCCCGTGAGCATAGCGGTTATGGCGCAAGCCACCCCCCCTCGGCGATGCGTATCCGCATCCTAAACTTACAGACGGATCCATCTGCTTCGGGAGCTGTACGAGCACCGTCTCGATATTGACATTTGTTTGGCGTCTCGGCGGAGGCCACGTACCAGCGTAGGTTTCGTACGATACGTACCTGTACGCTATGCTGCTGCTTGCTTCTGCTGAGTTGGCTGCACCAACGTATTCGCCGGCGATTCGTACTGTCAATTAGCTCGGTCGTCTGTTGCACAACTAACTGCTTTGTGGTTATCTCCATACAATGCGGACACCGAGCGTCTCGTATGTAGTACTTTGTAGTGCTGCTTGCTGCTGTACGAACGAGGTATGTGTTGTTGTGCTGGATGGCGGATGGCAATGCTCGTTTTTCTTTTGTTTCCAGCGTTTTCTTTCATTTCACTCAAACATGTTTTTTATAATTAATGCATCCCTTGGAGGGACTGTCGCACTAACAGCCTCGAGTTGCATGCCGGTACGCCTTCAGCCATTACGGACATGCGCAGAGCCGCCGGCGGACGTCAGCCCGCCGCGGCGAAGCCTCTCTTATATATTATAGTTTGTCTGTTGGTCTGTACACCCGGTCAAGTTTCTGCATGCGAGCTCAAAGGCATGTTGCATTTTTTCCCCCTTGTTTCGTGCGACGTTTTCGATGTTTGCTGTCCTCCTTACTTGAGAAATACCGAGAATACTATAATAGTATTGGCTAGTAGTGTTCGCGGTTGTCGACCGAACATCAAGGAAAACGACGGCTCGTGAATCGTTGCACTAAACCTAGTGTAATGAGAAAATTGGACAAGAGATTCAAGAGATGCCCGGTTGTTCAGGTCGATCGCAGCATGCATGGCCAACATGCTGTGCATATGGTGGAATGCACGCGTGCTGGTACTGAATTGCCCTGAGGTCGATAGGGCGTCGTTCGAGTCTTTTCCGTATCCGAGCATCTGTTGCAACTGGTTTCTTACCTGGGTTTCGAATTTAACAGACAAATCGGAAAAATGGGAACGAAGCCTAAAATGAGAACCAAGCCGTATCTCCAGAACCATGTGGTGTATCAGATAACCAAAATGATCCTGCGAAACCCCTTGGCCAGCCCTGTGAGAGGAGCTCGTCAGAACGGTCATGCTCCATCTCGTGCCTTCGGGTGGGCGCAAAAAGCGATATACGCTGGCTCTATTGTGATTTCTCTAGATGCTGGCTACCGCGGCGATGCCGAGGACTTCCAGCCTGAGCGACAGCTCATTCGAAGGCTGCTGTACAGCCCCACAGGACTGTCAACTTTTTTTCTTGGAGTTGTTGTACACAATTGGTTTGCTTTCTAAAAAAACCCGTCCGTTCTCATTTTTTGTTTCGTTCCCATTTTTCCGATTTGTCTGTTAATTTGGTGTCTTGATATGAGTGCAAGGTCTCTGGTGGCCCAAAAATGCTGTTTGTTCGCTTGACTATGGCATGGGCTACTGTTTCGGCCGGTTTATTCCGTACCGGAAACATGACCGCGAACCGTGTGAGGTGGTACATCATCGAGATAACGTATTTATTTGCGTTCAGTCCCTGCGGTTGAAGTTGATACTGATTTGCACTTTACTAAGTCAACCAATATTCTTTGAAAGGGCCGCTTGACACGTAAGCGGCCTGTCGGGAGTTTTGGTCAGTCATATACCTGGTATGCTGTTTTCCGTGTTTGAGTTTCTCGGACTATATCTGGCACGTCGCGGCCGACGGTCGGCCACCAGTATTTCTGGCGGATTTTGTCATACATACGTCGTCCTTGTTAATCCAACGTGTTGTCCTGGTAGCGCAATCTTATTGTCGTGTGCATGAAGAATTAACCCAACGAGGGTTTTTGGCACTCGGCTCTGATCGCGATATGAGGCACTTATTTTTCGAAGGTGCCTCGGACGGTAATAATATTGAAACAACAACCAGTATTATAGTAAGGCGTGGGTGTTTATTTTAAAAAAATCGGGTAATAATAATGGTGCGTTTTCGTTCGTAACGTGATCGATCTAGCCCATACTCGACGGCTTTTGTATCGTGAATTTTCTCTGGATCGACTGACAGAAAAAAAAATGTATTGCTCACGAAAACTGAGTGAAAGAATAATGCATGTGTCGAGGCTCTGGCTCTGTGAAGAGAGATGGCACAGGTGGCCCAAAGTGCCTGTGAAGATAACTTGTGATGAAGAAAGAAGATGGTTTGAAAAAAGGGCCCTTTGTGGCCAAAAAAAGCAAAACAAGAGGAGAGGAGAAAGAGAGGGGGAGTAAAAGGGAGGGAGGCGTGATCGAGGTAGGGCCGACCTTCGCCTGATCATCCGGTACAATCATGGACAATGCCCACTCTGCGGGCAGTTCAAGTTGACCTGGCATAGAACAATGCCCACTCTACGGGCAGTTGAGTTGACCTTATCATAGAACAATGCCTACTCTACGGGCAGTTTGTTGATGTTGACCTTAATATTATCATCATATGGAACATCATGGAACAATGCCCACTCTACGGGCAGTCAAATTTGAGTCAATCTACTACCAGGTATTAACTATTATTCCTCTTGCCATCTGACAATGTGCAGCATGATCTTCAACATGGATCACTCATAACTTTCCCGAAAGAAGAAAACCTCGGAAACAAAAAGAAACCCATGCACCAAGTCTACCTCCCTTCCGTGCCAACTTTCAGCTTGTCTATAGTTAGTGTGCTGGCGGATAGTCCGTCCTAAAGCAACATTCCTATGGGAACATTCTTATGGTAAGCTAGCTGCCTCGCTATACGCGTATTATCAACGTCTCGACAGAGGTAAGTTGAACATACGAACATACAATAAACTGAACTACAAGTCCAAGTATAATACGACGACCTCGTAAATATTACCGCATGTTGTGTCTACTCGATATCCATAAACTATTAATACGATATTCGTATACTCGTATCAGTGCGTGTTGACTGCACATCACAATAGATACGTATATGGATCTCAACGTCCATGTATATGCTGACACTGAGCACACACTAAACATATTTATATCGCTGCGTACGGGTCCTAACTTGCCTATTGATATTTGGTCGGCGAAAATCTGGTATGGTCCGAGCGGCAGTGCTGTTTGCAACTAACTTGGATTTATCCGTTACGTTCCAGCAAATAGATGCGAGGGAGGGTGCAGGCATATCTTGTTGATGCTCGAACACGAACGTTCGTGGCAGAGTGTCCGCTACGTCGTGTAGCTCACCTGGCTTTCGTAGCACTGTGAATCCAGAGGACTATACTGCGATAGGCCAGTCAGTGCGTTACCATGCTCGCCGTATCCTGCATTGAGTAGACCTATCACAGTGCCGCATGATGTGTTACGCGAACGAAATCTTCTTCCCAGAGATAGGGTCTCCAATGCTGGAGTGCGAGTACAACCACCGCGGCGTAACATTCCTTGAGCGTCGACGAGCAGTGGCTCTGGCTTTGGTTGAAACGACGACCAGATTATGTAATAATCCCTAGGTCCTCACCTTTATGTTGGCCGAGGAATACTCCTGCGCCAGCTTCGGAAGCTCCAACGCGTAGTATGGCAAAATCTTTGGAACGATCTGGGAAAACTGTAACAGGGGGCGCCTGGGTGAGTAATTGTCTTACTTTTGCGTACGCTTGATCGTACTCTGGATCCCAATGTTTAGCGACGTCCTTGACGACCTCGTTCTTCGTGAGGGCTACTGGGGGCGCTAAGGTTCCGGCCAGGTCAGGTATAAACTCCCGTACTAAGTTTACCAAGGCTACTGTAGTACCGATCTCAACTCCGTGATAGTTTCAGGTGTCGGCAAGTTAGTGTAGCTTTTATGCGATCTTCACCGATCCGAATTCCGTCTGTGGTGTCCCAAGTATTTTACTTCTTGGCGTCCAAACTGTGTTTTTGATGGTTTTAGAGACAGGAGGGCGGCTGGTAAAGCCTTGAGTGCGTTTCCTAATAGCTGCATAGAGTCTTCCCAGGCGGGTGAACAACTTGTACGGTCATCCATATATTATACCAAGATACCACTCTGCTGGCCGACGTATGCAACGCAATTGCTGTCATTCGCGGGAAGAGAAATGGTGCATGAGCGATATCGACATGCGGTCGTTTAGACACCCATTTCCCGTTCTGCACGACAAAGAAGAGTATCATATTGCTCACTGTCTGCTACTGGGGTTTGGTGATACACATGTTCCGCATCACACACAGTTATATAGCGTGCTCCGGCAACCATTTTAACATGGCCCTCTAAATTTGGCGTTCATCATTATTCTTGGTCTGACTTTCGTTCGTTGTCATCCTGTAATCTACGCAGAACCGACTATGCTGAGCCCCAGGGACTAAAGCGCAGCTCAATTATTCCGTCTCGTTCTATTTGAGCTACGCTCTTATCGATGCTTTCCTGGAGGTGTGCATTCGCACGGTAGTGGGTTCTATGGACGGGGCATGTTCCTGGTTCAAGTGGGAATGCTGCTTCGGCTCGGGTATGCCCACCAAATCATTGGGGTGACAAGAAAACTACGTTTCTGTACTCTGTGCACAACTCAAGTACTGGAGCGCATTCGCAACATTAAACGTTTCAGTAAGTGACACGCGAACTTCCTTGCGTGTGGGTTCCGTAGTCTTGCCGTCAGTTTGAATTGCGCTGATCGTTTAGCATGGTGCTACTGATACTGCCCTAACAAGGTGTCTCGTTTCAAGTACACATTTTGACTGGGCGGATTCACGAGTTGGACGGCTGTTGTTTCGTCAGCGGCAGACCAGTGGCACACTGTACGAACATCCACTGTATCACGTTTTGAAAAGGTTCAAGCACAGCGGATGGGTCACTTTCCTCGCATGTGACGATGAGCGGTTCAATCCATGCCGCAGTAGTTTCGGTCGTCGCTTCCGCCGACCGCGCAGGCACTGACATCTCACCCTGAGGGGGGTCCAGCATTTGTTTATAAAAAAACAGAGGTGCGGATCACACGTCAGTGTTATTACGGGGTTCCATGGTTAACAGGACCAAATATTGTTAGTAAAAATGGTTAAATATATAGGTTTTTATGTGTACCTTCGGTCCTATTAACTATGGTCCCCCGTAATAGTTGAAACTACGGAGCACTGAGCCGTTGCAGCGTTCTCTTGGCTTGCAGAGGACTAAAATCTACGATGGCATGCTTTTTTCTTAACTTGAGATGGTTTGAAAGACGTTAGTTCTGTGCTCCAGTCAGTGACTCCTCCGAAGGCGCCCGTGTTAGTGTTGTCAAGTTGTGTATGTCTGGCCCTAATTATAATTAAGCACCTCGGCTGGTAAAAAGTGGTATATCCTATCATAGCACCAGTTGAGAGCGAACGTATCCTAAACCTTTGAGAGGGGAAACATCAACACCTCTGAGGTTAATCGCTCCCGGGGGTGCCGCAAACTTTTCATTGTCGTTCGATGTTTGGTGTGCATGTACGAAACTAACACATTCACATGGAACATGCGTCGTTGTGTCTATGGTGACGTTTTACGCCAGGCGATTTTTCGCTCTGGCGTTTTTTTGTACGCGCTTTGGCAACGAGTTGAACGTCGTGGGCCACTTGGGTCACCTACACAGCGGAGACGTGGAAAACATCATGTTTTTATGTTTATTGTGAGCGTCGCGTGATGATGAAGCATGGTGTTGAACGTGTTGGTTCATGTTGCGGGGAGCAGCAGGAGCACATGAAAACCTTTTGCGGTGCTACGGAAGGAGTATGATGCTGATTTACTCTTCTCGACTCTGCTCGTTGTTTCCACAGCTGAACCACTACCGTGCAACACTAGTATGGAGACTAATGGAATGCTGTTACTACGCCAGACTTGCCACAGTACTCGTCTGCGTTCCCTGCATGGGTGCTCGTCAGAGGGGAGTGGCTCGCTGTTCGGCAACTCTCATCCCTCTTCTGACTATTATTGCCATTATTAATACTTTATGTACCTACGCTTGCTGCGGCTGCGCTAGCTGTTCGTGCTGCCGTCTGTACCGCGGGCTCGGTATCTCTGGTGTTACTCCCTCCTGGGCAGGTTTGAGGTAACCGGCGCGGACCCGCTCGGGCCGTAGCGACCGTGCAACCCTATGATAATCGTCATGAGACTTCGCTAGGCGGCACTCGGGCCGAGCGCAAGTCCTGGTTGTTCTAAGAAACGCCTGCCCAAAACCTACAGTAAAACGTGTATCGAGTTGTTCTGAAACTCTAGGGAATTTGCTCTTCACAGAAAATGTTTTTGCACTCTGTTTTTTATAGTTTTAGTTGAAAAGCGACATTCGGCAGGGTGGTACGTCATGACAATACAGAAGCTTGGCGACTGGGATTTGTTTCAAACGAAAACATTTCGTGGATCAGAGAAGGTCAAAGTTTCCGAAAAACGAAGAAAAATGGTGAAAAAATATCTCAAGACAAGGGTAAGTGAAAAAACCTGACCTCCCCCTCCCCCCCCCCCCCCCTCGCCCTCGGCCGACCCATTTTCTTTCTAGAACAAAGTATAGATGTCGAAGCCTTGTTAACGCCAGTTGGTCGCCAAGACGTTATCAAAAGGCTACATCTAAGCCGTACGTTCGTTGTTGATTATACATTGTTCATGTCTTGCTATGTGTTTAATTGGTTGTTCTCGTTTGTTATTCAAGTTAATCTATGCTTTCTTCTTAATCTTGGTTTCATTACTACTCTATGATTCGGGGTTTCGCGAAGCAATTGGTTGGCCAAGGCTGGCACAAATAAATCAAGTTATAGTTTCCAACTTAATCCGACTTGAACCAACCAGCGCCGCCAAGATGGCCGCAAAAAAAAAAACTTGCTCGCTGAGAAAAGGTACGACGCCCCGTCGCTTTTGGGTAGACGGATTATTTAGAACCGTCCACCACACTGACTGGTCTACAACAACCCAACTAAGCGCTATTATATACTTGAATGAATGGTGCCCACAGGCAGACGACCAACACATACAACACAAGGAGCAACTTAGAGCAGCCCACTTAGATTTTCCTCCGACCACTTCCCCCCCCTTTTGGGCAAGTCTTCGGCGAAAATTCGGCGGTACATGTTGAAGGCGGCTTGCACACAAAGGCTGTGTAACATATCCTTGCATTCCGAGCATTTGTGGCTACCGCCGTCAAGCTCAGGACTCTTGCTGCCAGCAGAGAGACCACACTGCACCATGGCACAGCAACGCTTTAGCTTGGCTTATTCCCACTTGAATCGGATTTTTTTTAAGGCCGGCACAACCGAGACGGAGGTGTACGCGTGCGTGTGTGCACGTACGTGGTGGATAGGAAAGCGGGGGGGCGCTCGTCGTGCGCCTCACCCAATCTCGCCGCGTTTTTCGACGGTCTCAAAAACGCAATTGATCTGGCCGCGGTAGGCCAAAACCTACATCAGTGGCGTTCAAAAGCATATCCTCGCGGTGTACTGAACTCGAGTCACCTGCCTGGTCTACGTTGACTAGATTCCTAGATTCAGGGACAAGGTTGCACCAGGCAATGGACCAGGCGGTGTTTGTTACACAGCAGTCCACAGCGAAGAATGCTCTGATCGATGATGAAGTGACTCGATAGTACCCAATTCAAATGATTTCGTCCCCAGCAACCCCCAGTTTAAGGTCAAGATAATTGCTGTGTATAGGAATTCGTGCGGAGTCGTCATTATGAAAGGATCTAGAGTACGTTGAGAAATAACACCCCCTCCCCCGTCGGTTCGGCCCAAAGTGAAAAAAGCAGAGTATGGGTCCAGGATTGTTTTTTCACTTACTTACCCTCTTTCTCAAGAAGGCACAAATATCGTTTCAAAACAAGTCCAGCCTGGATTTATTCCGTATCGTATGAAGGGCATGGCGCACAACCCTGCCGAATTTCGTTTTTCCGACTCTCATAAGACAACTCGAAAAAGTGCGAAGCCGAAAAATTATGGCTGTCGCTGGAACCAGTTCACAGTTCCTCATACAATACCTGCCAGTCAGATTTCTTCGCCAAAAAGGGCTACCCTATATCTTGGCACGGTATTCTCAGTTTGTATTACTGAGTCTCAGCTGCGGTAATTGCAAACATGTTTGTCTGTCTGTCTGTCTGTCTGTCTGTCTGTCTGTCTGTCCGCGTGGATTATATTTTCGACTAATTTCCCATGGTCGATATATAAGGCCGTTACAGATGATATTCGTACGACGTGTTCGACCCTTACGGACCCTATATACTGAAGCATACCATACCACCATGCAAATTTAGCCATAGAGTATATCCACGACACCGTACCATCGTACCATACCGTGAACGTACCATACCACGTACAGTGTTTTTTCCCGTACCATACCGCCAACAATACCATACCACATACATACGGTGTTTAGCCATATAATATATCCACGACACCATACCATCGTACCATACCCCCAACGTACCATACCACATACATACTGTGTTTTTCCCGTACCATACCACCAACTATACTATTAATAGACCACATACGGTGTTTTCCTCATATACCGTACCACCAACATACCCCATATATCCCATACCGCGTTTTTTCCATATAGTATATCAAACCGTAGTACCATCATACCCCTAGGTACCATACACCAACACAAGAAAAAGAACATACGTTGATGGTGCAAGGTGATGAGGTGATGAGTGAGGCGAAGGTGCAAGATGGTCAGGTGATATACAAGTACTGGAGGTGCAAAGGGGGACCACTGGCACCAGGGAGCAGACTGCTATTTCCACCCGTGAACACCCAGGACATCGACAGTGTCCATGCCTTATCCTAGACATAAAATTCGACGACTTGGGTGATAAGCTTTTCGTATCGAGAAATGGGAATCTCTCCGAATTCAAGATGTTCTCCACGACAACAAACAGCAGCAGAACGATCGATGAGTCGGATGTGACACAATTGTATCGCGTCGTTGCTTCGCGCCCGACGCACGCCGGCGGCGCATCTCTCCGTTGCCAGACTACAACAGTCGGCTGGCGCGGGTTTGGGCCTAGATACCAAGAGAAGCGCACTCGGCGCGCACCTCTCGGTGGATACGTACTCGTAGGCTACAGCAGCAGCAGCAGCACAGCAGCAGTAGCAGCAGCAGCAGTCAGTCACATGGTGAATTACAAAATACCAGGACAAGTTGATTCGGCACGTCTCTCCGCCGCCAGACCAAAGAAAGGCAGTTAGGCGCATCTCTCCGTTGTCAGACTACAACAGTCGGCTGGCGCGGGTTTGAGCCTAGAGACCAAGAGAAGCGCACTCGGCGCGCACCTCTCGGTGGATACGTACTCGTAGGCTACAGCAGCAGCAGTAGCAGCAGCAGTCAGTCACATGGTGAATTACAAATACCAGGACAAGTTGACTCGGCACGTCTCTCCGCCGCCAGACCAAAGAAAGGCAGTTAGATTTTGCTCGGACACTTGGGTCTACGCGCAGTGCAGCGCAGTGCCGCGCACCCAGCGCGTCTCTTCGCGGCACCATACCATGTTCGTTTGGATCGTTCCAGCTGCGACGGTTACAAGTTGTAGAGGGTTGCGTATATCTTCGCAGGCGTTATTGTGATTTTTGCCGTGTGTTCATGAGGAGAGTTCGAGCACTCCGTTCTCCGTTCCGAGCCACAAGCTAGGCTCCGCTCTCTCTCTCCTCCTCTGTCCTCTAATACAACGACTGTAAAGAATCTCATCAGACCACGTGGTGATCAGGGCATCCAGGTTTGGACTCTACGAACACACTATTGATAGTCAGATAAGACCAGTTACTCCCAAATCTGGCGAGATGCCCTCACGCAAATTTGTCTGATGTTCTGCTGCAATATCCCGTGCCATGCCTACAGCAGCAGCGGGGGTTTCTCGTACAGCAGCAGGCACTATCCCACGCGGGATCTGCCCAACTGTAGCGCTTCACTCAGCGCTGCCGGACTCCGATCGGCCGTTGTTCCTCGTGAACTCGGCCATCATATCCCTCATGGCGTTCATCATCGACGCCTGACTGTGCTCAATCGCCAGCTTTACCTCGCGCCTCAGATCTTGAGCTTCACCCGGAGAATCGTGCTCCACGTGAGCCAACCTCTCCGAAGGCATTTTGGCTTCTGGTACCAGACCTCAAACGTTCAAGGCCGAGGAAGCAGGCAAGAACGGTGAAGGTTCGGGGGAAGGGGAACCTGCTTGGCAGGTAGGAGACGAGGCATGGATAGGCGATAGTGGTGCGTCTACTCACATGACGCCCTCAGCAGACTGCATGGTCAACTATAGAGAATGCAACCTGAAACTGCGAATCGCCGATGGATCCACTCGATCGATTGAAGGTTACGGTGACATAAGCATTGTCTTTCGGTCCGGAAATGGTCTCGTGCAAGTGCTGCTCACGAATGTTGCGCACGTGCCGGATCTCCGCTACCACCTGTTTTCCCTGCCCACTCTCGTCAAAAACGGTCACACTTTCGAAGGGTGCCCCACGGGGGTTGTAGTCAGGCTCAAGTCAGAGCGTTCGATCGTGTTTCCGCTGAGTGGGACCCTTTTCAGCCTGTACGGCTACCGGGTCGACCGCAGTTGTGGGGGAACTGCCTGTGCTGTACTCGCCCCGGGGCAACCGCCCCACAAGTCTGCGATCAACATCAATGGTTTCCACTGCGCGGCTGGACACTCCCATGAGGTACTACTCCGCAAGACCGCGGAGCACCAAGGGATTGTCCTCGAGGGAGCTGGAGTGCAGAGGGTGCTCCATGGCGAAGGGTCTCCCCAAAGGCGAATGACTCCCTGTCTACGGAAAAGGGGGAGTCCGAGGCGGACAACGTGAGCACGTCGGATCGAGGTGGTGGGGGGGTGATGAATGAGCTGGACGACGGTCTGGCTCACTTGAACGACCTCGACGTGACGTGGGGTTTTGACCTGGACGCGTTTATGTGGGAGCGCATACATCAGGTACCTGCCGCCGGCGAGGCCGGCGACGAAACACCCGAGACGATGGGTTCGTCTCAAGGGGGCGCCGTGGACGCCTCCTCGGCCCCGAGGGGGAGGGTCGAAACAGCCGAGACGATAGGTTCGTCTCAAGGGGGCGCCGTGGACGCCTCCTCGGTCCCGGCAGGGAGGGCCGAAAGTGACCCGGGTGCAGCATCAGCCTCCGACACCGCCCAAGGGGACGGTGAGGGTCCCCCCGCGATCCTGTCGGGCAGGCCAGCACACGAGCTGAGCAGCTGGGGACGGCTCCCTCCAACAGTACGGGGCCGGACCCGGGGTCAGAGCCAA
The DNA here is from genome assembly GCA_031213475.1 of Nereocystis luetkeana. Classification (NCBI taxonomy): domain Eukaryota; class Phaeophyceae; order Laminariales; family Laminariaceae; genus Nereocystis; species Nereocystis luetkeana. Next base: position 3,974,553 of record JARUPZ010000002.1, on the reverse strand, counting down.
CGCCTGGAGGGTGAACCTGCTGTTAAAGAGCTCAGGATGGATAAAGAAACCGCAGACGCGCTGCTTGCGGCAGCGTATGAGTGGTCGACAACGCCTGGGAGTATCCTGAATCATACGTCATGGACGACGGAGGACGCAGTGGCATTGATGGCCGGAGGGCCTGCTGTGGAGAATAAAGGGGAGTTGAGCGTGTGCATGCCAAGGGGTTTCCCGGAAGACGTAGAACCGCCCCCGCAGTCCGTAGCAGATGTAGAGCGTTCTCGATATAAAGCGGCGTGGCACGAGGCCATGCAAATTGAGTTGGACGGTCACAAAAAGACCGGTACATATGAAGCCGCGACACCGCCACGAGGGCGGAAACCTGTAGGCGCGAAGTGGGTGTTCACCTGCAAGACTGATAAGGATGGCATGATAGTAAAGACAAAGGCCAGACTTGTGGCTAAGGGTTTTAGCCAGGTGCAGGATGTAGATTACTTCCAAACGTTTGCACCAACTCCTTCGCCAGCGTCAGTTAGAATTCTGGCGGCTGTTGCCAACGAATATGGTCTGAGGATTTTTCATCTAGACGTCGCACAAGCTGTAGTTCGCGCGAAACTCGACGCCGAGATATACATGAAACCACCCGGTGGGTGTGGTGACATGCCAGGAAGGATCGTCCGCTTGAACAGATCACTGTATGGTCTATAGCAGAGCGGGCGGCAGTGGGCCGGATTATTGGTAGAGACCGTGGTAGAGTACGGGATGGAGCAGTGTAGGTCTGACCTTTGTGTTTTTCGCATGGTTGTGGACGGCAGGGTAGAACTGATCATGGCCGTCCATGTAGATGACATCGTGATCGCAGGATCGGACGAGACATGCAGAGATTCCCATGCCGCGCTAGTTACGAATTTCCCCACAAATAACCTCGGCGAACTGACTTGGTATACTGGCTGTGCTTTCAAAGGCGACTGGGAATTGGGAACATTGGAGATTACGCAGAAGGCGTTTATTGAGAGCATGCTGAATCGTTTTGGTATTAACTCATCCTCTGACATCCCCGCGACCCCCGGTGTGGAACTAGGCCCAAGAGAGGAGGGCGAAATTGGAGGAGACTGGCCGTACAGGGAGGCTGTGGGCAGCTTGATGTGGTTGTCGACCATGACGAGGCCGGACATCTCGAACGCTGAGCGTGCTGTGGCGCGCCACTCCCACAACCCAGCGGAGAGGCACTGGAAGGCAGTTTTGAAGATTATGGCTTACCTCCATGGGACCAGGTTTATGGGATTGACTTTTGTGCGGGGTTCGGGATTGGATTTGACTGCGTATAGTGATGCTGATCATGCTGGTAAGTCGAACGATAGGCGTTCGGTATCGGGGACGGTAGTTACCCTAGGGGGTGCGGCCGTCAGTTGGGCAAGTAGCACGCAGAGGTGCGTTACATTGTCGGCAGCAGAAGCAGAGTATGTCGCCCTGGGTGAAGGGGTGAAGGAAGCTTTGTTTACGGGCGCGGTGTTGTCGTTTATTTGTCCAGAGCTAAGCGGATCCTGTGTTCGGGTTTTCGAGGATAACCAGGGGGCCATAGCGTTGGCTGAGAACCCTCTTAGTCCTGCGCGGAGTAAGCATATTGACGTGCGTTTTCATTTTGTCAGAGAGCTACTTCGCGCTAAGAAGATCGACATTCAGTTCGTAGCTTCGGAAGAGCAGCACGCGGATATTTTGACGAAATCCCTTGTTGCGACCCCTTTTAAGTCTCATCGTAGGTTCTTGTTGAATCTGCCTTTGGACGGCGAATAAGGGGATATGAGCATTGTTCGATGAGTACCATGTTTGAGTGATGCGAGCAATAATTTGTCAGGTCGCCAACCCTGCGCTACTTTGAGGGGCATGGGGGAGTAGGGCACCGCTTGGCATTTTATTTTCTCGCCATGGTCATCGTTTTGGAATGCGGCCGTTGTTCAATTGCAATGGTTTGGAGTATATGTGTTATACAGGGGGTTTTGACCCGGTGGCTGGGTTTCCTCCTGCGGAACTGCCGTTGGCTGTTCTTAGGTCCTAGCAAGTCTTGAATGTCTCTTCGGTCTCGTCACTGCTGCGAAGAGCCAGTGAGGGTGTTCGTTTGGATCGTTCCAGCAGCGACGGCCACAAGTTATAGAGGGTTGCGTATATCTTCGCAGGCGTTGTTGTGATTTTTGCCGTGTGTTCATGAGGAGAGTTCGAGCACTCCGTTCTCCGCTCCGAGCTATGAGCTAGGCTCCACTCTCTCTCTCCTCCTCTGTCCTCTATTACAACGACTATAAAGAATCTCATCAGACCACGTGGTGGTCAGGGCATCCAGGTTTGGACTCTACGAACAGACCACAACAACGGCAGTTGGTCTCGGCGTTTGCTCGCATCTATGCACGCACAGTAAATCCGAGCAACAACACGCATTGTCCGGTGACGTGTGGCGGGCGCTGGCCAGGCGAATGATGAAAAAAAAAAAATTGACAGCCGATGTGCACAAAATAAATGACAAAATTTGTCCACGAGTATCCGTCTCGAATGGCAAAAAAAAAAAAAAAAAACAGGTTTGGGAGGATACCGTAGGACGCCACCGGCAAGCTCTTGGCCGCTCTAACATGGATCTACCTGATTTCTTAGAGACCGTCATATATACTCGTTGACCTCGCCCGTCACCAAGCGAGTTGGCCGTGGGCTGAGTCTATGTCGAGATCGAGCGTCTATCGTCGCATGAGCTGATTTTCATCAGCGTGTTGACAATAATATGTATCGAGAAAAAACGAATTGCGCCGCCTGCAGTCAAAAAAAGTAAAAATCAAACATTTTCCCTTTTTTTCCCACAGCGGCGGTACGGGGATATTTTTCGCTGCTGTTCTTCGAAAGCAATATTTTTGAAGCTGAACTTGCTTCGCGTTTCCATAGGCATACTAAAGGCCAGTTACAGCAGCGGTGGATTACTTTTTACTTCGCGCCTTTATTTGGCGATCCTCGTCATATGTTTCGGTTCTCGTAAATAACCCGGCAGTTGAAAATACTTGTCAATCTGTCGAATGTGTAAACAACCCACATGTTTTTCATTGGCCAACAAAGCGTCGTCAGCTCTCGGACCGCTTATTGGGGATCTCTCATTGTATGTCGTGGTCTTGGGCCGCAGAATTCACCGGGCGGACCGCCATCGTGTGAGCGAACATTACCCACCAGTTGATCATGTCTCTCGACACTCGAGCCAACTTCAACTGCGACTTCACGAAACGAGACTAGCAAGCAAGCTGAGAACAGCGCTTGAATGCATTTAATCGAGGGAAAAATAATAACAAAAAAAACTACCGCCGAAAACTGAATATTATCTTCGGTGGGTGTCGAGGTAACCGACCGACCAAAAGAGATTGTGGCGGGTTAGGGATCATCCTGGATTTAGGGCATATTTTTTGGCTCGCGGGCACCCCACTTGACTTGCGGGATCCCATATTATTGCCGTGCAGGATAGATACCCAACCGTCGCCTTCACAGGTCTTCACTTGCATAACGTTGACGTAAACATATACATACATACGTGTGGAGACACTGAAAAATGTAACAAACCCAAACTAAGGTGTCAACAAACTCTCAATTCGGCTCGTTTAATGTTGTGCTGCATTGATTGTCCATTGTCTCCACAATGACTGTCTTACGCCCCCACTGTGCAAGATGGGGGGCTCCCGGCCACCCGTGTTGCGGTCTACTCTGGGCAACCACAATTGCCTTGAGCAACAGGATTCGGTACCCGCAACTCTGTCGAATGCTGACGACGTATGTATGTGCTATCATTAACAGCAACATTTATTTGCCGGAAGCATACGGAAACATGAACATACATGAGGATTTGACAAATAAAAGTTCGTGGGTGACAGGCCCGTGCTCATACGTTACCTAACATGAAATAACTCAATCAAGCGTAACATCATCATCAGCCGTCGACGTACGTATCGCCAACTAGCTGAGGATTTATATTGCCGGATCGCCCGGTAGAGCTCACCACTTTTTCGAGAAGATAGCTCACCACTTGTTCGAGAAGATGGTTGGCCCACGCCGTGTCCGGGGCAAAGTGGCCTTTTGCAAACCCGATGGTTGATTGGATCTGGTTGTCTCAGGGTTGGGGCTTGGATATAATTAGTTTTCATTTGTCTCGTACACAGTCACCCTCAGCCACTTTCTCGAATAGAAGTACTATTAATAAGCTCCCCTCGGGTCGCCCGCAATAGCAACGTACTTCCTCCGTGTACGTACGGAAAACGAACACGATCATATTACTTGTGCAGTGCCGTAAGCTTCCCATGCCCGCTCGACAACGTGGAGGGCTCATCGATTGATTGGTTGCCCTTGTCGCCATCAACCCTTTTATGACCGGGGTCCCGTTTTGGGGGCAAACTACTTGAAAAATTAGTGTGTTTTGTCCCCAAAACGGAACTGACTGCGGTTAATTCTAAATTTTAAAAGGGATAATACGCCATTCGGTACATATTTAACGTTTTTATAAGTAGACATACCAGCAGTAGTAGTAGTACTTCACCTTGGTTTTGTTCTTACAAGTATTTATGAGAAGGTTGATCGACGTTGAAGCTCGCGTGCTTTACTATGTCCGATATTAGTATTAACACTAGACCTGAGAGCAGCAGTGCACCAAGTCAAAGTTGCCTGAAAAATGTTTTGCCAAGCACGTGACTTATCTATGCTGACCTAGCCCACTTCGTACTTGAATGTTAGCAGCCAATAAAATATAGCACGGGTACCAGGCATACTTACATACATATATACATACATACATACATTCAAACAGCAGCACCGCAGGTAATAATGAAACATGGCTGGAATTTATACCAGGTATTCGTTCGTACGCGTGTCCACAACCTTGAGAATTCCTCGTGTGAGGCCAAAACCTGACAGTCTTGTACTTTAATCTCGTCACAAGAAGATGTGCAACTGGACGTGTCTGCATTTTTTACACTTACTTGATTGAATACGTCTCCTCAACATTGAAGATAATCTTAACATTTTGACACTACTACGATGGGGAAAAACATTTCAACCATGCCAAGGTTAGATAAAGCGATAGTTGACGTGACGGGACAGCAACGATGACAGACAACCTTGACGGGATGGGGCGGGGTGGAAATTTCGCCGTTCTTTTTCCCCCGCTATCCCGTCCCACCCTACCGTCCGTACAGACACCGTAAACCATTCTCCCTCCTTGAAGAAAATACTCGCGGGCTTAAATTACCGCCCCCTTCTTGTCAGGATAACAATACGTTTCCGTCCAAAACTTGCGATTCCTTCACGCCCAAAGGAACGTTCACTTCACCGTTGCTGCGTCTTCTCGTCCAGAACATATTTTCCGCCAGAAATTATAGTCAGTTTCCGCGCCGAAACATTTATGTTTGCCCAAACAATACCATTCCTTCCCGTCAACAGCTATCATCATGTGTTTTCCCGCCCTACACCCCAGAGGGGTGTATTCAAGCGTCCCTTCCCGTCACCACGCCTGTCTATCAGGTCAACATATTTTTCCCGTGCATTCCAGTCAAATCATAGCTAGCTAATAAACAAAGCAGCCTGCCACACGTCACACACCCCGCACAGCCAACCATACATCCGTGCACCACAACCCATGGATATATATGCAGAACATATCATCTTCTAGCGGGACGAAACCACGGTGGGCGGTGGTTCCCGTGGATCATGGTGCATGTGACGCATCGCCTCTCCAGCATTATGTTAATGTGTAAGCTCGTATGCAATATATGTAGTGACACAAGTTGGCAGATACTGGTATTATAGCGTATATTCCCGATCTAACATCAACAGTATGTTACTACCACCGTGTTAGCTCCTACGTGCGAGTACAGTATGCAAATTACGTTATACCGTATACCGTAGGTGGGTAACGCACTGTGTTATATATGGATATATTGTACTGGCGGGGTTTCCTGAACAAAATGTTTTTTTTGCGGGAGTCCCTTTCAAATATCCCCTGTTTTGGGGTTTCGAAATACACAGGCGTTTTTTCACCAGGGATACCACATGCCATCCTCACTCCCGGGCATATTTTGTACTTTATCGGTGTGTCCCCTACTGGGATGTCGACGAAATTGGGCAACACTTAACACGGCTACGTGATGTTACTCTCCGCTACGCGGCTTTTCCACTAACAACACAGGTAACACATGTTATAGATATCGGGACGAACTCGAAGGGTAACGTACTGTAGTAACATTGCGACGTTGGAACGACTTCGGCCCCAACGGTAACTCAGTAAGAATATTATATATGGATTGTTTTGTATGGTAACACGATGGTAACGGGATGCTGCAATCAGATATTTACTGACGGTATCACCCCCGTGACACAATGTTAGAGAGACCTCCGCATTGAGGCTAACATATCTTAACAAAATGTTTCATATCTCGGCCGGCTATATCAGACTGTAACGTTTCTAACGTACCAGGTAGCAGTTAAACGTTTGGTGATCCGAGCCTGAGGCAATATCATACGGGGGGTTCAGATAACGTAGTGTTATTAATACTAATGCTGGCCACCACGTTATTATGCTGTGTTAGTGTTTTATTTGTAACACCGTACAGCGGACGACCAAATAGCGGCTGACCTGCCGGGTGATGTTTGGGACGATTGCTGGTGGGGAAAACCCAGGAGGAGGCCGACCGGAAAAAAACTGGTCCCAATGCCTAGCAGACGACCTCAGGGTTTTTCAAGCCACCGAGGGGTCCACGGAAAGCTCCCCCCTGCTGTTCGGAATAGATACGTTGTTGCGAGATAGGGGATCTCCCTAGTTAGGGGATCCCTTTTGCCTTAGGGGATCCCATAATATCTTAGGGGATCCCATCATACCTTGGGGGATCCCATCATATCTTAGGGGTTCCCCTCATATCTTGGGGGATCCCTACAGACCTTAGGGGATCCCCTTGTTTGATATTCCAATATCATCAATGATATTGAAAGATCACCGTTATTATGGCCGAGGGCGACTAAGAAGAGCGGGAAGTGGTACCGGGGGGTCGTCGAAGCGGTGGACTGCTTCATGGCGAGGTGGCACAGGGACGAAGCGCAGAAGAGCCGGCTGCGCCACGCAGCAGAGGAGACCAAGAACGGCGACAAGGGGAGGGGGGGGGGGGGGGAGGGGCAGCTGTTCTGATTGATGCAGTTGTCGACGAATGCAGAAACGAAATGATAGATCGGGTGGCTAGGTATCGGTTCGAATAGCTCTTATAGACGTTTGCCTGTATCTCCATCTCTTTCGTGTTGCTTGGTCCGTGCAGCAGATACCTGCCCTTCCTGAGTACGTATGCTTTCTGTTTGATCACAGGAGCTGTCGGACGCATGCACGTGACACACGCGTGGTCGACACCATGATCGCTGAGGAAGAGAAAAAAAAGTACTAGTTACAATGAGCCAAACACAACACACACCAGGTTGGATCAATACCGTTCTGTCAGAGACCCCACCGCATAAACCACACACAGGAGGTAAGCCGCACCAAGATTGTCACCGGCTGCACCACTCACATATAGACAGGCAGTATCATCATCATCAAACCCTGGGCCGTATCATTAACATCAGCGACTGCTCCCGGAGGAGCAGCTCCATCTCTCCATCGACGAGGCATACTAAATAATGTCCCGATACATAATACGAAACCCCACAACATATGAAACCCCCAATATCCGCACACCCGTATCAAGCTACCGCATACCACAAACAGCCGCCCTATTCGGTGATCGATACGATAGGTCTCGAATATCTTATCACCAATTGCCAGGTAAAACGGCAACCCCAAATTCCATCCTTCATCGTTGCCAAGGTAAAACGGCAATCCCAAATTCCACATCTCTCAATCTCGATTCCAGTATAAACCTCCTAAAATATATCAAGACAGTAACTATGGGAAGGGAAAAATCCAACAAACGTAAGTATGTTGGTAAAATCTTCAAACACAATCAATAACACCGCCTTCACATAGATATCGTACCGCCCGATAGCATCGGCCCCCCTGTTTTGCACTCTCGAAGAGCAGAACAACAGAACGTCTCTGATGTAGGACATCTCAAATCGAACTATAATAGCCCCCCTGTTATTAGTAGGCGCTCACTCCGGGAGTATGCAAAAAAAGTCAACAACATACTGCATCTAAATTTAAAAGTACTATGGATACTATTAATAGTAATTTTGGGTCCCCTGTACGTTGTGCATACTTAATCAAAAGCCAACGGGTACGGCACGATTCATCAAGACCATCGGCATACCCTATTGGCGTAATTAACATCACTCAACGCATGAGTACATCCCAATACTTTCTCCAATTCCCTAAAATAAACGAAAGAAATCACCACAAATTCATCACAAAGTCAAGCCCAAAACGAAACATCTAAGCGGGCAATGGTTTGATGACAAAATCGGCATGCTGCTCTGCCGACCGCACGTGTTGATCTCAGACTCCCCGTTAAACACATGCCTTAGACATCTACATCCAGTAGAGGAAAACGATGAACAGACATCCGCGAACAAAATCACTCCACCAGAGACAGACCAACGGTCAGTACCCTTGCGTGCATGGTCCGCATCCACTTATGAGCTCACTCCAACTGAAGTCCACTATCTGCGATAGAAAGTCTTCGTCGTTTTACCGAGTACAGCTACTATGACACTCCAACTGAACTCCACTATCTGCGATAGAAAGGCTTCGTGGTGTTACCGAGTACAGCTACTATTCCCCCCCCTGCTCGGTAGACGACAAAGCACTCATCATAAAAAAGTTGCGATGTCATTACGACTCCAAAATACCTCAACCATGAAATAAAAAGAAACAAACTCACGTCCAAACACCCCACAACCCCACCTCTCAACCTCCGTCTCCTGCTCCCTACAATACGGATGCGACACTTGTCTTCCGCCGCGGCTCCATGTTGCCGCGACATGGACTGCATCTCGCAAAGCCGCAGGGTGCAGTGGGCAGTATCGGGTGGGTCAGCGTCAGAAATCAGGCCAGTTCGTGCCAGAAACCGAGGTTACTCGTTAGATAACGAGTCAGATCATTATGCACTATGTCTACGAGTAGAATCATGCCATCAAACCCCCCCTCATGATTTCACTCAAAACAATGGTGACAAGACAACGTCAGTACTGATTTCTATTCATAGTTGGTCTTCCTCATATTCAAGTGGGTAATTGGCAACGCAGGCACGTCCGTTTTGCCAGACACAACAGTATGGAATCAGGTAGCAGACGTGGTACGGTTCCCTCATACCCTCTGGTTAATATACGGGTACGTAGACAGCAGCCGCGGTGAAAATGCTTATGTCATGAAAGACATACCAGGTACCAGGTACGCCACACCTTCCGCAATATTGCACACTTCATTTCAGAACATACCAGGCAAACACAAAGAAAGCACACAAAAGGACAAACAAAAAAGGACAAACAGAAAAGATCAAGTCCACCAAACCTAAAGTGGGCGACACTGGAAAAATATTACATACCTGTTTCCCAGGGTCGAACGGGAAATCTCGTTTGCCGCTGCTGCTGCCGCTGCTAGTCCCGCCCCCTCGCAATCCCCGTCTCCCCATCCGCCACCATACCCCCCCCAAACCGAGCCAGATCCGTATTCCCAGCCACTCGGTGCCAGCCTCGCCCATATGAGTTTCCCCCGGTCGAAGGGGTACGTTGACCCCCCCTTCTGACCGGAGTTGCGCACCTCGGACACAGCAACACCAAGTTCTACCACCTCATGCTCAGCATAACCAAGGCCCACCACCTCGGAGACAGTAACACCAAGCTTCACGACCTCAGGCTCAGCATCACCAAGGCCCACCACCTCGGACACAGTAACACCAAGCTTCACTACCTCAGACTCAGCATAACCAAGGCCCACCACCTCGGACACAGTACCACCAAGCTTCACCACCTCAGGCTCAGCATCACCGAGCTCCAGCACTTCGGACACAGCAACACCAAGCTCCACCTCGGACACAGCAAGACCAAGCTCCACCACCTCGGACACGGCAACACCAAGCTCCACCACCTCAGGCTTAGCATCACCGAGATCCACCACGCCAGACAAAGCAACAACAAGCTCCACCTCCTCAGGCTTGGCATCACCGAAATCCATCACGTCGGACAAAGCAAGACCAAGCTCCACCTCGGACATAGCAAGACCAAGCTCCACCACGTCGGACACGGCCACACCAATCTCCACCTCGGGCTTAGCATCATCGAGCTCCACCATGTCGGACAAAGCAACACCAAGGTCCACCACCTCAGGGTAATCCTGCTGCAGCACAGACGTTACACGCGGCTCTTCAGCATCACAGAGCTCGTTCGGTGGAGGCTCGCGTCGGGAACTCCACACCACATCGGTAGAGTAGCTCGTTGCCGAGCTCGTCGCTGTCGGCTCCACCCGTGGCTGCTGGGGCGCCGGCGTTCCAGCCTGCGGCATACTGTAGTAGTTCGGCGCGTAGACGACAGCAGGCTGGGCAGTGATACACTGCCTGGCCATGCGACCATGAAAGATGAAGTCGTCGCACACACTGTTGGGTGCACGGCAAATCACATCCCTATGCCCTCGGGCACCACACCGTGCGCACATGGAGGATCCGTACATCGACGCTGCTGCAGGCGGAGGGGACTGAGGCTGATACCACACGCGATCGGTGTTACCAGCCGTCCCAGTGCACCACTCCGAAGCAGCATGTGGCTGCCGCCGTTGCTGCTGCTGCTGCTGCTGCTGATGATGATGAAAACTCTGGCCTCCACCCCAGCGTTGCTGCTGTTGAGGCTGAGGCTGTTGCTGCCCTCGGCCTCCATACTGCCGCCGATGATGCTGCTGCTGATACCTCTGGTCTCCAATCCAGCGTTGCTGCTGTTGCCCACCAAGGTGCTGCTGCTGAGGCCGAGGCTGTTGCTGCCCTCGGCCTCCATACTGCCGCTGATGATGTTGCTGCTGATAACTCTGGCCTCCACCCCAGCTTTGCTGCTGTTGTCAACCAAAGTCATACTGCTGGTGCTGCAACCGCGCGTCACCTCCATACCGTCGTTCCTCCTGCGCCTCCATATCAAGCAGCTCCTCCATTTGCGCCATACCACCACAGACGCCCTTCCACCAGTAGGTGTTTTCCTCTAACACAGTATAACCCTCCAGTGTCCTCCGGGCCCGGAGTCACGATATCGTGTTTGATCACAGGAGCTGTCGGACGCATGCACGTGATACACGCGTGGTCTACACCATGATCGCTGAGGAAGAGCAAATCAAATACTAGTTACAATAAGCCAAACACAACACACACCAGGTTGGATCAATACCGTTCTGTCAGAGACCCCACCGCATAAACCACACACAGGAGGTAAGCCGTACCAAGATTGTCACCGGCTGCACCACTCACATATAGACAGGCAGTATCATCATCATCAAACCCTGGGCCGTATCATTAACATCAGCGACTGCTCCCGGAGGAGCAGCTCCATCTCTCCATCGACGAGGCATACTATATAATGCCCCGATACATAATACGAAACCCGACAACATATGAAACCCCCAATATCCGCAGACCCGTATCAAGCTACCGCATACCGTTTCGTACGGTGCAGGCAGCACTTCAGACAGCATCCGCTGTAGTCAGCAGCCACGAGTTGGTTAGTGGCGGGAACGGGGGTACTCTTCTATATTATAGTTGAGAGGATATACCCGCGGCCATGTTAGTTCAGTTTTGCACATTGGTTTTATCTTGTGTGCGCTTTTTCCGTCTCGTGTATTTTGAGGCCGCCGAATTTTCGATTTTTTTTGTTTTTCGGATCTTCCTAGGGCTCCAGCACCTTTGTGTGACCACGGACTCCTTCGTCAGAAAGTTAATGTGAGAACAACAACAACATACCACAAACACTTTCCGTCTAGCAGCCTTTCTGAAGTCCTTGCGTCGTTTGCATTCTGTTTTTTTTCTTTTTTTTCTTTTTTTCAATTCAGATTTTTGTATTTTCGGTTCTATTGTCTTTTGCTCTTATGTTTCCGTTCTTGCTTGTGCTGTTGTGTTCTCGTACCCGGTACGCTGACACTTCACTTGCTTGAAACTTGAATTTGCGATTTAGTTTTATTTTTGGTCTTCCTCTGTCTCACAGTCTGTGACCACAGAATCAGTATCTCTCTAGGATAGGGAATCAGGACGGGCACTGGGTGTACTGATGACGCTGGGTAGAAAGGACGATTTAATGTGAAGACAACAACAACAACAACAACGACAACAACAACAACTACGACCTTAAACAATCTGGGAGAAGGGATCTCTAGGTTGGTAGGCTGTTCAGGTGTTCTGGTTGCTGTTGGGATCAAGGTACGGGCGAAGACCCAACCCAACCCCCGACTCTAACCCCAACCCTACTAACCCTAACCCTGACCCCAAACCGCAGCCAAAACGGGCCAAAACTCGCCATACACGCGGCTGCGCCGCGTTTGCATCGAACCAGGAAATTTTTCAGTCGCGGACGACGATTCCGAAGTGCAGACCACGCTACCCATTTTTCAAGTCAAAAACATCCCTAAAGATCCCTTCTCCCAGATTGCTAAACCTACGCACAACAACAACAACAACAACAACAACAATAAACGATGTTCTGTATTTAATAATGAGGCGAGCGAGCGAAGCGAGCCTTTTTTTACTTGGTTTTTAACCAAGGAAAAAAAAGCCTCTTCATAACGGCTCGGGTACGAGGGTAGGGTGCCTGTTTTGATTTTTTCTGTGTGTGTGTGTGTCAGTTGGTGTGTGGATTCAACATTTTTTTGGTCCACCTTTCACCACCGTGCTCGACGCACACGCCACCAAATCCAGTCCCGGCGGGCTCTGTGCACGCACACACACGCAAGACACTTTCTCGTCCTGGTGGGGTGGAAAATCGTTCACAGTTCGTCGAGCTAGGTGCGGCAACGTGTGTAGGCACGTCTGTGCTGGGCCGTGTTCAAAATACAAATTCATAACGGTTTATGTGCCTGTGCCAACAGCAGGCAGACTGCGCCTGTCCACAGCATGCACACTGTGCCTGCCCACAGCAGGCAGACTATGCTTGTCCACAGCAGGCAGACTGGGCCTGTCCACAGCAGGCAGACTGGGCCTATCCACAGCAGGAAGATTGAGCCTGTCCGCAGCACTCAACAGCAGGCAGACTGGGCCTGTCCACAGCAGGCAGACGGCTTTGGTTTTTTAGCTCTTTCTTCTACCTACTACGTACGTACCTGGTAATAACTAACGAAACCCAACTACGCAGACTTCGCCTGTCTGTCCACAGCAACGTTCGGGCCATGTGCTGCAAGTGATATTGTCAGGGCTACCCTCCTACTGACGAGGGGACGGAGAAACAGGAGAAAATCTGCTGTAGTTGTACAGCAGTCAGTAGTAGTGGTGGCACCTGCTACGAGAACCTCTGTTGGATACATGTTTTTGTTGTTTTTTGTTGTTGTTGTTCTCACATTAACTCACAATTCAATGCAGTCCGTGGTCGCAGGACAGGCTCCAATAACTCTGGAGTGGAAGAAATACCTCAAGTAAAAACAGAGGCAAAAAAAACAAAAAACAGGCATACGCACTCCACCACTGCGGACACCAGGGAAGCAAAAAGGAGACTATTAATAGCAGACAAAAACCTAAAAAAAGAAGATGAAGCTAAGCAAAACAAAAACAAAAACAAAACTAAAACAGACGCAGATAGCAAAACGCGAAAAAAAGGCAAGGCAAAACGGACCATACTAACAAAGACACAAAGAGGTACAAACGGGAATGAAAGAAAAATGAAAACAAAGAAGGGACAAAAAAGCGATAATCACGGGCGGGGGGGAAAGAAAATACCAAAGGCAGGCACTGGAGCATACAGACACGCAAAGTTGCCCAGATGGCACCATGCTAGTTACTTGGGTCCCAAAGAAAGGAGTGCATCATGACGATGATGGCCATAACCAGGCTTCAGTCTGTTGGGCAGACCGCCTCCCCTCCCCCCCCCCGCCATTCCCCCTCGTCCCCCTTTCGCCCCCCCCCTCTTCCCTGCCATTCTGCACACTCGCGTTGGCGTCAACGGCTGTGGTCGTGGTCGCAGCTATTCTATGCCGTTCTGCCGATGCCTCCTTCTCATCTGTATGCCATTTCCGCATGAAGGCCTCCGCCCCTTCCTCGACCCGTTGGAACCATCTGCCGGCTTTCTGTGCTGTCTCGCGCCACCCTTCGAGCTTGATGCCGAACTCCTTGAGGTCCTCCTCAAGGTACCTCATCCAGTCCCACTCCTGTCCTCCGGAGTAACCCTTACCCCCAACCATCTCCCCAAACATGTATGTCGTATCAGAGGTTGTAGATATTTCGTCTTCAAATTATGAGGGTGGAATCAGGAACCACACACACAACATCGAGTACGGTGTACAAAGAAAGGGCAGAAGCCGAGCGTACTGCGACGCTGACCCTGGCCTCGTGGATCCTACTGCTACTGCTGCTGCTGTTTTGCTGCTGGAGAAGCTCTGATGTAGATGTGGCACAGCAGCAGTAGTTGTGGCACCTGCTACGAGAAGCTCTTTTGGGCATGCCATGTTCGTGTTGTCGTCTCGAAAATATTATGCCGACTTTCGAGGTGGGAAGCAGGAAACATAAAAAAAAAACGAGTGCAGGGTACGTACTACAGTACGTGTGTGTATATGTACGCGTACAAAGGGTGCAAGGGTTAGACCGATAAGCCGAGCGTACGGCGACGCTGACCCTGGCCTCGTGTGACCTTCTGCTACTGGTGCTGCTGCTGCTGTTATGGTGCGGGAGGCGCACTGCTGCTGTAGATGTCGTACATCAGTCCAAGTAAAGTTGTGGAGACACCTGTTGCGAAAAATAAGCTCTTTCTGTTGGACAAAACATGTGAGATGCAGTTTTTTATTGTGCTGAATTTCAACCAGAAAACACTCTGCTGGACAAAACATGTCGAGTGTTGTGTGTTCTTGACTCTTTCTACCCGTCGACATCCAGTATCACAGCAGTGTCCGTGCCGATTCAGAGAGATACAAGTTCTGTGGTACAGCAGTGCAGATTTCGTCTTCAAATTATTATGCCGGATTTCGAGATGGAAACCAGGATACACACGACCAAATCCAGTACTTCTTCATAATATTATCAAGAGCCAGGAGAGGCCAAGAACATTTACGAAAAATATTGAGATGCACCCACGACGGCGTACAGTAGTTCAGTAGTCGTACGTGGTAGATATTCCTTCGTGTTCGTTCGTTCAGCACAATACAAAATAATCCGTATGCGCCCAGCATGATGCATCGCAGATATGACTACTGCAGGTAATACCGAGGTCGCGCCTCATTACCACCAATTACTAGTATTATTAGTAGTGGTGCTGTGGTCAACATGGCAACGTTATGTTAGTTAGGGTGTTATGTCTCTAACGCTCCTCTTAAGTTAGTTCAATATTTCCGCAAAAAAAGAGCGGCCCGACTATATATACTTCCGTTCCCCTCGCTGCCTCGGCAAGGAATGCTGCGAGGCATGCCCTATCAGGCTAATAATAGCGAGTGGGGTAGGTCTTTCTGGCGGGTGTAAGGCCGGACTCACCCTCAAGGAGTGATACCTTTTTGCTGCTGCCTGTGGCCGCGAGGCTCAGGCGGCAGTAGAGTTGGGTCGTACGTGGTGCGTCAGGCACGGAGACCTACAATTCGCGCGTCTTTTTAGGCAGCTGCGGCAGAGCAGCAATGCTCAATCGGGGGGTCCGTGCGCGGAGGCAGGCGCCACCACAGGCCACACTACGGCACAGTCTATTGCGCCGGTAGGAGGCTGGATTCGACGACGAGGGAGGAGGGAGACTGAGCGTCGACGTGCGGGGAAGAGACGGATTGACCTCCCCCTGCGCGAGAATTTTTATTTCCCAGATCAGAACCGCAAGTGCGAGGAGCATTTTGTTTTTCAGGATGACGGAGAAAGGGAAACGACTGGAAGGGAATGGCAACGAGTGCACGCGCAAAGGAGCGGGTGGATTGGGCCAAGGCGATGATGCGGCCATGAAGAGCGGCAGGAAGACGGTGCATGGAGACCCGTGATTTGCGCGCACACTATCATCACGAGAGAAGCAGTCATAGTTTGTTTTTCCCTGGTATTGTTTTTCACGACGAGGCAGAATAGTATCTACCGGTACTCGTCACTGGTCTTCGTAGTTTAACGAGTTGTATACCCTTCAAGGGGAATGGCCTACGCAAATATCAGGGACGTGGAATCATAACTGAGCTGCACCTTTTTGTGTCAGACAGTCCAGGAAGAGATGGCGATCGTTGATATTCGTGTGGTAGTAAGGTTCGATTGCTCCTTTTTTCACTGCATATCCGCGAGTCTTCACTCTGACAGCACTCCAGATAGCAGGCAGGTGTGTTCCTCTTTCGTTTTCACGACTACCGTGCGTTTCGTACGGTGCAGGCAGCACTTCAGACAGCATCCGCTGTAGTCAGCAGCCACGAGTTGGTTAGTGGTGGGAACGGGGGTACTCTTCTATATTATACCTGGTAGTTGAGAGGATATACCCGCGGCCATGTTAGTTCAGTTTTGCACATTGGTTTTATCTTGTGTGCGCTTTTTCCGTCTCGTGTATTTTGAGGCAGCCGAATTTTCGTTTTTTTGTTTTTCGGATCTTCCTAGGGCTCCAGCACCTTTGCGTGACCACGGACTCCTTCGTCAGAGAGTTAATGTGAGAACAACAACGAACAACAATAGACCCGACATACCCGGAATAGACATGAGTGCGAAGTTCTGATATCGCACAGATGACCCAGCGGAAGGTTCTAATGGAAAGGAATCTGCTGTGAAAATATCCTGCGGACACGTCGTGCTGGGCCCATTTTTTTCATCTTTTTGTTGTTTGTGTGGTATCCCCACGTGATCCTCTGAACCTGTTGACAGGATCCACCCGCCATCTGGTCAGTACATACGATGATCACAAAGGGGGGGGGAAGCCACCGAGGCAATAACATTTAAACAGCAGCAGCAGCACACATCCCAAGTACGCGACGAGTGACGCACAAGGTATTATACGCCACAGACACCTTGCGGCAAAAGACACCAGGAGGGCGAGCAAAGTGACAACGCATATACCAGTACATACATGCCCCAGGCAAGCCGGTGAGTGTGTGTGGCTTCTTCTTCTTCTGATTTAAGCATTGCTACGTAGAGACGCCTCGCTTAGCAACAACAACAACTACTACTACAGAAACTCAACCCTCGTATTAGAACCGCAGTCCCGTTTTGGGGGCAAACTACTTAAACATTATTTAGTGGTTTGTACCCACAACGGGACTGCGGTTCTAATGGGGTTAAGTTAAGTTGTAAACGGGGGACCATAGTACATCTTTTTTAGGTTTTTGTCTGCTATTAATAGTCTCCTTTTTGCTTCCCTGGTGTCCGCAGTGGTGGAGTGCGTATGCTTGTTTTTTGTTTTTGCCTCTGTTTTACTTGAGGTATTTCTTCCATTCCAGAGTTATTGGAGCCTGTCCTGCGACCACGGACTGCACTGTGTATTGTGAGTTAATGTGAGAACAAAACAACAACAAAACAAGTACGTACATAGGACCAAATGTCGCTATTAATACCTGGTAGTAAAATCAGGGGAATATATAGAGTTTTTGTGTGTACCGTAGGTCCTATTTACTATGGGCCCCGGTAATACTACTACTACTGCTGTTGGTACGGAGCAAAGGAAGGTAGCGTAGCTCGTACTACGGTAGTTCATACTCTGGTACGTACGGTGACAAATAATACCTGGCACCGGGTATTGGTCACCAGTATGAATAGTAACAGTCGGCATTCGACCGTCCTTTGGTCAACCACACTCACTACTGCTCTGTCGAGATTTTTCGTTCGTCGACACACGCATTCATGAATGCATAAATATATGCATACATATTTTGCACCCTACTCCCACCTGACACCCTCATCTCACGCCGACCTGATCCCATCCGGACATGAGCCCTTCAGGCTAAACCTGTGGGTACCGGCGACATAGCAGGAGCGGCCGGCAGGGCCCACAAGCGCCCTGATCCCACGCCGACAAAAAAACAGACAGCAAATAACTCTCCTCTTCCTTGTAAACTCCTTTTTATACGACAACAAATAGTTTTTGGTGAAGACAGCTGTGACTGCTGTGAAGTGAGAGTGCGCGGTGTGTGATTGGTCTCCAGACCTGGACTGACTGTATCTTATACGGTACATATAATTGGTACGTCCAGAAAAGTACAGCAAAAGTATTGAATCAATGCTAATTTTATGTGAGGTGGGTGTATCTCAGGTTCCACCTGAGACTCACATTTTTTTTTTGATCACTTCCACTTTCCAGCCTAACTAACTCGTAGGAGGTTTTACCCTCGATGACCTTCTGGACAAGCCATGGTCACAGGTGTCTACCCTTCTCCCCCCCGGTACGTGCCTTTATTTTTATTATGCTTGCCATCCGACAATCAATGTGTAGTGTTGTTCTAATAAACGACTAACAGAAAGGCTTAGTGAAGAACTCTCCAGAACAAAAGCGCGGCAGTATCCTACGACAAATCAGAACTGATGTGACGCTCATGAAGACTACTACAACCAATATCCCTCCATCTCGTCCACCAAAAAACGACCACTCCCCTCCTTAAGCATCCCCGAAGAAGCATCTACCAAAAACCCGCTGCCCATCAAAATGGCTGGTTTATTACTACTGCTACACGCATGTTTCAACGCGCAGAAGGTCGTGCGGTGTTGTTGCTGGTCTACACTGCTATCGGTAGTGCCTAGGAGAGAGTCCCTGCCGTCTCGCTCTTCCTGCGGCTCTTCCACCTTATTCTCCAACCCTTCCCCCCACATACCTCTACAGTTACTTCTCGTACCCCTAACCCTGCCACCTCCGACCGCAAGGGCCCAGTCCTCCTTCTTAAGCACCCCAGAAGAAGCATCTACCAAACACCCGCTATCCATCGAAATGGCTGGTGTATTACTGCTACACGCATGTTTCAACGCGCAGAAGGTCGTGCGGTGTTGCTGGTCTACACTGCTATCGGTAGTACCTACCTGGTATGAGAGAGTCCCTGCCGTCTCGCTCTCTCTGTAGCTTTTCTACCTCCTCCAACCCTTCCCCCCACACACTATCACTACTCTTACTTCTCGTACCCCTGACCCTGCCACCTCCAACCGCAAGAGCCCAGCCCCCCCCCCCAAGCACGCCCGAAGAATCATTTACCAAAAACCCGCTGTCCATCAAAATGGCTGGTTTATTACTGCTACGCGCATGTTTCAACGCGCAGAAGGTCGTGCGGTGTTGCTGGTCTACACTGCAATCGGTAGTGCTTAGGAGAGAGTCCCTGCCGTCTCGCTCTTCCTGCGGCTCTTCCACCTTATTATCCAACCCTTCCCCCCACACACTATTACTACTCTTACTTCTCGTACCCCTGACCGTGCCACCTCCGACCGCAAGAGAGCCCAGTCCTACTTCCTAAGCAACCCCGAAGAAGCATCTACCAAAAACCCGCTATCCATCGAAATGGCTGGTGTATTACTGCTACGCGCATGTTTCAACGCGCAGAAGGTCGTGCAGATTTGCTGGTCTACACTGCTATCGGTAGTACCTATGAGAGAGTCCCTGCCGTCTCGCTCTCTCTGTAGTAGCTTTTCTACCTCCTCCAACTCTTCCCCCCACATACTATTGCTACTGTTACTTCCCGTACCCCTGACCCTGCCACCTCCAACCGCAAGAGCCCAGTCCTCCCCCCCAAGCACTCCCGAAGAAGCATCCACCAAAAACCCGCTGTCCATCGAAATGGCTGGTTTATAACTGCTACGCGCATGTTTCAACGCGCAGAAGGTCGTGCGGTGTTGCTGGTCTACACTGCTATCGGTAGTGCCTAGGAGAGAGTCCCGGCCGTCTCGCTCTCTCTGTAGCCTTACCTCCTCCTCGATTCCTTCCCCCTTCAACGGCGCTACTTCTCCTTTAGCCACGGCACCCCTTGTTTCTGCTTGGGTCGCCTGTACTGTTATCCATGCTGTGATCACATGAAGTAGGAGTAGGAGGTGCATGCTTTCTGCTAAATACTTGGTACTCGTATGTACTTACCGGTGCTACGCACTGCTCCTGTAAACTAAAAAACCCAAAAAACTCCGAAATATCCTAACACACACAACAGTATAAAAAAAGCAGTGGTCAAAAGCAAGTTCGTCGAAAGATGTCGCGCACAGAAAATTTGGACGACGGGAGTCTGCCCCAGCACTCAACCCACCCCTTCCCTTGGCGGTTGTTCGAACACTATAATAGTATCAGTTTTAAGAAAAGCAGTCAGTGTTGCAGAGCAGCGCCCCTCCTAAATCCACCGGTCCTGGTTACGTCCGTGACCGCTCTGTTCCCGTCTTGCCCTTCGGACAGGTGAGGATCAGTTCCCTGCAGGCAGGTGAGTCTGCTGCAATGGTTGCCCCGGCCATGTGTCGCTCCCTTCTCGCGGGGGAACAACAACCGGGCTTCGAATTGCCAAACAAGAATGACGACTACGCCCATGGTCCTGCACATACTGGGCGCGCGGAGGAAGGACACCCCCCCTCTACGCCAGGGCGTCCCGCGATTCCGCCCGGATATTCAAACGCCTTCTCCGTGGCTTCTATCAAGCAATCAGCAGCACAACTCAAGCATGCATGTGAGTAACCCACGTAACCTGCCAAAGTAACGGCGTGTTCCGTTATTGTTCTTGTTTAGGCCCCTTGTATGGTATATATGCTCATAAGATGAGCACCCACGCATTCGATCTGCCTGTGGGCTTGCTGCTCGGGAAAACGAACGACTCTGCACGTTGCCACGTGCTCTATTTCCATCTACAAAAATTGTTCGGCTAACTGACCGCACCGTTCGCGTATGCTTGTGGAAAACGTGTCCAAAGCAGAATGTTTATTTTGATTATTCCACGATTCACATACGTGCGTCCTTCCGTAGTTCCAGTGACGAGCGAATCCCAATGAGTCAAGCGCGGAAACACCAACGTCCCCGATCAACGCACTTGAAATCGCTAAAGCATGTGCCACTATTGCCGTGCCACTATAGTCGTGAGCTGGGCCTCACTCGGTCTTTCTTTCTGGGGGGCTCATCCATAACTCGGTGATAAGATTTTCCTCCAAAACCGGTCGTCGCGACAGCTCTACCTACGTACTTTACCACTACTGTTGTGATATCAAGTGGAATAAGCATTGTTTTGGAATAGCATGAACTCGTTCACATCATACGTGTAACTAGTCCGAGGTGTAGTGTCGATCTTAAATTAGGTGCGTTGTCTAGAGTATGGATTCAAACAATTTCCTCTTAGATTTCAGCCATCGCGAAGAAAGATCAAGAGGAGGATACACGCATTGGGCCCCTGGCGCAACACGAGGCCCACAACCTGTTGTGGTGCTCGGAGAGTACGTACCATACTTGTGTGTCACCGGCTTCAAATACGGATACAAGTGCCGAGGTAGTACAGATACCTGGCATATGTCTGCGTGTGCGCGGATGATACCGTCCCACCCAGCACGTTAACAGAGTTGGGGCAGATGTTCGTTAAAGTACGGCGCATTGGTTTCTTGACGCCACCCAATTCAACTTGATGGTGCCGGAGATTATACCATCCCTGTCTACACAGTAGGGTCGAAATAGATAAGCAAAAAGGCGAGGTCGACATTTAGCTGGGTTATTGTGAGCGTCTGTTAGAGTTGTTGTGCAATACGGTGCAGCGTAATCTATTGAACTTCAACGTAGGTAGACAATATGTTAAAATAGTCAAATATATTACAATCCATTAGTCTTCTACGACTCGTTGTCGTATCTGACTGAGACCCGCTGGAATACAAAAGCAATGAGATGCCGCAGAGCAACTCCCACGTTGTACCGAAGACATGAGGCGAACGATTCACGAAACACAAGCTGGATTTCTCATCTCCCAACCACGTCGTGATGATCCCAATTTTGTTTTCCTCAGGGTCATGGCTCGTGTCGGCAGCGACAAGAGAACGGCGACACCCTGATCTTTCCGTTGTAGCCACCTCTACACCTGCCGAACAGTCTTATCGGGCGTCGCGGCCACCGTCCACTAAGCTTCGTGCAGCGCGTCCCTTGTCCGGGAAAGGTGCCAGCAGCAACAGCAGCAACAGCAGCAGCAGCGTTGGCAATGACTGCCGAAAATCAAAGTACAACCGATTGTTCTCCAAGTCCGCTGCGGATGGCATGAAGGCAACGCGTAGTGAGGAGGATAACGACGAGGAGGGCGAGGAACAAGGGGGGGTGAGGGAGGAGGAGGAGGAGGAGGAGGAGAAGGAAGAGAAGGAAAAGGAGAAGGGGGTGGTGGTAGGGACGGCAGTAGGTAGCGGCGTAGGTTTATGGGCTTCGAGGGGGATGCTAGCCGGCACGGCAATGCTCTATGGAACGAACTTCGGGTGCGTGAAGCTGCTGGAGGAGACTATTCCCATGAGCCTAGCGGCCGTGTTGAGATTCACCATAGCGGTGGTCCCATTCCTTCATTTCCTGAGGAAGATCAATCTCGGAGTCTTCAGGGCCGGTGTTGAGGTACGATATATTTTTACAGCAATAGGTCGAGGCTATTTTTAGTGGGGGTATCTAGGACAAGGGTGTTATCAGCCAGCGGAAGTAGCGTTGTCGGCCGCAAATCGCGCTTCTTCACTTTAGTGCGATGTTGGTAAGGAGAGCCGAAAAGGGAGAGCGCGAGAGGATGGGCCGGGTCCTTGAAGGGTGTCTACAACTCCTCGCAGACCGGTGTTGAGTATCGGTATTTTGAATGCGGACCCAACAGGACTTTACAAAAATGGGGGAGGGTGTTTGGGGGCCGACATATTTTAGCTGACAGGGTTGCTGAGAAGCTCATGTTTGTTGCGCATTTTGTTTTGACCACGAAAACGCCTGGTCCAAGGCAAAGTCCACGCAGCTCAAAGACAAGGCGCCACCCGCGTCAATATATCAACTACTCATGAGTATATATATATGTGATTTGCCCTCTGCCACCGCTGCTGACTCTATCACGACTTTTCTACCGATAACGCCATCCCTCTCTCCTTAACCCCTCCGCCCAGATCGGCTTGTTCGATGCCGTTGGCTTCTGGGCTCAGTCGAAGTCGCTCAACACCACCCCAGCTTCCAAAGCCGCCTTCATCTGCAGCCTCTCTGTGATCCTCGTTCCTGTCATGGACGCCATGTTCGGGGCACGAGACGAGGGGTTGTCGAAAGCGGCCAAGGCGACCGAAGCGGCGGACAAAAAGTGCCAAACGGTAGTGCTCACCACCCTTAACGGCCCTTGGTTCCCGGCCCTGCTGGCGGTGGCGGGGGTGGCGAGTCTGGAATTAGTTGGGGTGGATTCGAGGCCAAGCACGGGGGATGTTTGGGCGTTGGTGCAGCCACTGTGGTGAGTTTGGGATTGCGAAAGGAGACACAGGGCGGAACGGGGGGTAGAAGCGGGGAGCATGGGAAGAGGTTCGCGCTGCAACGGGAAAGTGGCGGCAAACTTAAGCTATAGTTTAAAAAGTACGTGTATACTGCTGTCTTGTGTGTATCATGTACATTAAGGCTGTGAGGCAAGTATTCGCAATCGAGGGAGCGGAAAATTATGTAAGGGAGACACCATTATGTTGCGTACCTTGAGTGCTCGCCTTGTGTCGTATGTAAGCGCGTACGTTTCGTACAGCAGTATTTTTTCCCTGTCGCTTACTGCAAAGAGTGTGTTCCGCGGTCAAATATCTCGCGATGCCCCTTGGACATGTCTCCATGGCTCCACGACAATCACCGATTTAATCACCACCCCCCCCGTCCCAACCGCCCTTAAACAAACGTACCCGGTACGATTTTCCCCTTCCCACCACGACGACAGCTTCGGCGTAGCCTTCTGGCTGACCGAGCGTAGTTCTCGGAAGTACCCCGGGGATACGCTCGGTATTGTGGCGGCGCATTTGCTAACGATAGCGGTCCTGGCGATCGTGTGGTGTGCCCAAGCTGAGCAATTTCCCGTGTCCTTCGAAAGCTTCCGTGAGACCGTCCTTCCGTCTTCCGGGTCGCTGGCTGTCCCCTCGGCGCTCCTCTGGACCGGGCTAGTGACCACCTCGCTGACTGTGTTCGCAGAGACGCTGGCCATGAAGAGGGTTTCGGCGGCAGAATCGACGGTAATATTTTCTACCGAGCCGATTTGGGCCACGGCGTTTGCCGCGGTGCTGCTGGGGGAGACGATCGGGTGGAACACGGGGTTAGGGGCCACGTTGATCGTCTTGGCGTGCTCTTGGAGCTCCGTGGGGGGCGCGATACAGAACAAGCTATCGTCACTCGTTGCCGCGTGGGGGGTGGCAGGAACGAGCGTCTGGACGACTGGAGTGGACGGCAACGACTTGATGGAGACTGTGTGGACGAGTAGCCACGAAGAAGTTCGTAGAAGTCTAGATATAGTTTAGTGCGGGGAGGGGAAGGTGTGACTCAGTGATGCACATTATTGTTTACGCCACAAGGAGGGTGTAAGTTTACGGGCTAGCCCGCTCGCTCAATTGATTTGTCCCGGTGGATGAACGGGTGCGAGCCTGCTGCGCATGAGGCGGCGGCCGCGGTATCGTTCCGTGTACTACCCGAGTGTTGCTTTAGCATGTTTTCCAGTTGCCCAAGTGCCGTGTTTAGCTGGATGACGTGTGCGCGGATTTGTTTCTTTTTATTTTGCTCGCCGTTAGTATCTTATCGTGTTGTGGATTGTCGTGACACCGTGACCGGATGATTTGGGTGTGGCATTTGGCAATAGCTAGAGCAGCTGGCCAGAGCTGGTTAGCAGGCCCTTGGTGGGCGAAGGATTAGTCTGTGTCTAGTACGTGGGGAAGTATAAGTTGCACTATGGGTGCGTCTGTGGGGGCGACGAAGGCAGCGACGATGAAAGCCCCGCTGATGAGAGGGGGGGGGGGGGGTGTTTCGTATACATGGATCGTGCGTTAGAGCAGCAGATTTCCCCGAAGTGGGTGCCCAACAAAGTGGTAAACACGAAGGACGGGCTACAAAGGTAGCGGTGGGCAAGGAACGCAGTGAGCCAAGGGATACACACGGACAAAGCGCGAGTCGTCTATGGAACCACAGGTGGCCACTGGGGTATACGTTGCGGGACGTTGTGGCGAAACCACAACCTTAGAACGTTGCGGCGACGGGGAAAACGTATACCGCAACGCTTGCGCAACGTACTAAGTGAGACGTCCTATCGTGAAATTTGCGTAACGTTTGGCATTGTCGTTAGATTTGGGGACGTTCTTGCAATGTTTGTTTGAGTTTTTTTTCTCCAACACGTATGATGCTCGAAGCATGACACATTTTGCGATTAATTGTATACTTCGAGGTATATACGAGTATGGTGCTATATATTTTATATGTATACATTGACGAAATAATCATGGAATATCGAACGAAGGAAATCTGGGGCTAGTGCTGAGGTGCCGAATCGTTGGCATGTATGTGTTTTAGAAGAAGGGAGGGGCAAGAAAGGTATGAAGCTGACGATGAGTCGGTGCAGTTGGTTAGACTGGAATTACCGTCTGCCAGGTATATACGTATATACCTATAGGTTCTGCAATGTTTGCATCGTAAAATTAATAGTGGGGTGAGTTTGTGTCGATTGCAACTTTTGACCGAAATATCTGTAGTTTTGTTTTTGGCAATTTTTCGTCTAACGTGGAATAGACAACTGAATTCCAAATACTCATGTTTTAACGTTTGTTTTGGGTGATTTTTGCGAAAAAAAAAACACGCGATTGCAAATGGTGTCGTCTTTGTGCGATGCAAAACACCGAGTGAGACTATAAAAGGTATTTATACAGAAAAAAACATACACACTGATAAGTGTACTATATTCTTCATGGAGTGTGAGTTAGTTGTTTGTGTGGGTGTATACATCGTGTACGATGTTGTCTTCTCCAGTTTCACTATTACTTTCTTCGTGTATTCCATACCAGGAACGGTATCATTCTCCCCGATTAGGGCCCATTTCAACGAGAAACGTTTTTTATGATACTCCGCTAATTATTTTTTTTCGTTTTGATTTGATTCGCATCTGATTGGTCGAAAAGTGAATCTCCAACCAGGCATTTTGACTTTCGATTCGACTAAAGCCAGGAAAACGAAGTCGACAAGAAGTATTTTGGAAATTTTGCTCTTCGTGTTCTTCGATTTGGGGAGTATGTGCAACTCGACGTGGCGTGTTCCTGAAACAGAAGCAAGCCACGCAAGCTTGAGCGTTGTCGTCGACTGCTTCACAACTGAGATCCACCATTCCCGAGAGATAGGGCCACCGACGCAGCCGCAGCGCGAGGTCCGACGGCCCCCAGCACAGAGTAGACCATCCGCGGCGCCTCAAGAAAATACAAGGCCGTCGCAAACCCAGTTTTTCAACCCTCTTTGCCTCGCAACACAGGTGGCCACTTGGGTACGTTGCGGGACATTGTGGCGAAACCACAACCTTAGCACGTCGAGGCGACAGGAAAAACGTATACCGCAACGTTTACGTATCGTACTAAATGCACCTCGATTGTGAGATGTCCTGTCGTGCAGTTCGCATAACGCGTGTGTCGCTGTGGATGTTCTTGCAACGATTGTTGAGTTTTTTTCTCCAACACGTACGACACCTTTTTTTGCGGTTAATTGTATAGCGCGTATTTGTCGTTATGTGCCATATGTTGACGAAATATAACATGTACTACAAAGGGGGCTTCGCCACGGCGGGCTGACGCCCGCCGGCGCCTCCGCGCATGCCTGTATTGTCTGAAGGCGTACGAGTATGCAACTCGAGGCCGTTTGTGCGACAGTACTGCCGAGGGGTGCATTATAAAGTTGTTAAGATCACGGGGGACACTTTTGTTTGAATACGCTTGCTGTATACCGTGGCATATGTAGCCGCGCGGCGTGCCCCTATGGCGTAGGTCGAGGAGAGAAAACAAAACACTTGTACAATAAACCAAGCACAACACACACCAGGCGGATCAATACCGTTCTGTCAGAGACCTCACCACATAAACCACACACAGGAGGTAAGCCGCACCAAGATTGTCACCGGCTGCACCACTCACATATAGACAGGCAGTATCGTTATCATCAAAGCCTGGGCCGTATCATTAACATCAGCGACTGCTCCCGGAGGAGCAGCTCCTCCTCTCCATCCACGAGGCATACTAAATGATGCCTCGATACATAATACGAAACCCCACAATATATGAAACCCCCAATATCCGCAGACCCGTATCAAGCTACCGCATACCACAAACAACTTTGTATCCCTGGACAGGTCTGCTTATTAAGCCGGCACTCGTTGGTACTCACGTTGATGTTCGCTTAGCGATGGAAGAGTCACTTTATTCCTTTCTTGCACGTCGGAGACTGAGACCACGCTCGTGCCTCTCTGGAAAACCCTTGGTTTTCCCCCTAATAGCAGTATCATCACAAATTGTAGAGCAGGGGAATCGTTGCCCTGCTGTTCCCTAGGTGTTGTCATGGAGTAGTTTCGTAGATTTGTGTTGTTTGTACAGATTACACCAAAGCACATGAGACAGCATCGCCGAGAATGAGAGTGGACAGGTCGCACAAGGACACGACGTTAGTGAGCGAACGCGAACGAATGGAGGAGGTAGATGGTATGGCGGAACAATGGAGCCAACAAAAGACGTAAAGTTTGCGACCCAGCAGTGCAAACAGGAGCCATCATTCTTTGGATAGCAATAAAAACCAGGAAGCTCAAGAGAAAGGGTTTACAGGTCGAACAAGAGCGAGAAGCAAACCAGGAAACTCAAGAGAAAAGATTGACGGATCCAACAAGTGAAGCAGCCGACAAATAGCGGTAATAGTTGAAAAAAATAACGTTGATCGAAGAAATATTAACAAAAAACCGAAGGGCAGGAGAATATCGTATTAATCCCAAGTGCGACGTCAGCGGATTGCGAGATGAACTGCAAAAAGGTAGGCAAAAGTACGAAGGCCTATTCCCTTATGAAGCACGATGACGACGGCAAACGACAACAAGAAGCGGCCGACGTCCAATACCCTTTAATGAGTGCTTCGAGATGATGAAGCTAGAGGGGCGCCGTACTATAAATTGGAAGCTGGAGGAGGTCGATAAGACTTGAAGACGGCACCTCATAAGACAGAAAAATTGAGGACACACGACGACGACAACGACGGCGTACGACAAAAGAAACGGCCGACGTCCAATACCCTGTAATAGTGCTTCAATACTCTAATGCTAGAGGGACGCTGTTGTACTATAAATTGCACAACGGCACGCAGACTGAAAGAAACGAACAACAGGGATAAAGTAGAAAGACGGAGGAGGTAGACAAGATTTGAAGACGACACGCTGCAGATAAGGCATTGGCAAAAAAAAAATTCTACGGCGACGAGGGTCTAAAACATCAACGATCCAGGGGAACGACGGCCCACAACGGACGGCCTAGACTTTCTTGTAAAGCACGACGACGACGACGAAAGCTTACGACAAGAAGAAGCGACCAAAGTCAAACACCCCGTAACATGCTGGCAGCGATAATGTGTCATTGCGAGACACGGAGAACGAGAAACAAATCGCGAGGCCTTATATACGAAAGAAAATACGACAACGACCGCCAACGAGGACAGGGTGTGCGACCACAACGATCAACAACACCAAAGGGGGTTTTACCCGCTGCACGACGGTCTGCGAAGACGGTAAAATCCCCTGTCTTACTCTGAGAGAATCCGAGAAAGCCCAAATACCAAACATGCAACGAAAAACAAGGGACCACTCAATGCGTGCGGAAACAGGTGGCAATAAAGACCGACCAAAACGCCCGGTTCCGTGAATTCCTCCACCAAGCACCCGATGTGTGGAATAACCATCGCTTTGAGTGAGCCTCCCGGAGGCGGGTGTCCAGCGGCGACTGCAGCAGCGGTGGCCGCTTGCTCGGCGAGGCCAATGTCCGCTGGGGTAATCGACGACGCACGCAAATCGGACCCCAACGTCCTAAAGCGCTCCGATCTACAGCCGACAGAGAGAGTATGGTCGCCGCCCGTCGGCATGACTGCGCTGATGTCGACCACGATTGGGCAACCGTCATCCCTTTCGTAGCCGTCAGGTTGACCGTCATCACCCTCAGCAGCGACCTCTTCTTCGCGATTGCCACGCGCATACGTAGATCTAGCATTGGCGCATGAGTTCGTGGGGTCGTCGAGTGGGATCAGCGCACAGAGGATTTTCTGCGGAACCGATCCAGAGGATAGGTTGCAAGGTTCTCCTTGGAAAAAGCAGCTCGACGAGCGAGGACAAAGGATCCCGCAAGGTGATCGTTTTCGTCCTGCTGGTACGCGAAAGGCTCCGCGACCTTGTCGCGCCTCGCACCCAAAAGGTGGCGGAGCTGGGCGTCCTTAGGCCGGGCTCCGACCAGAGCGTACGTAAAAGATCCAGCGATATCGGTGTCGCATGCGGGTGGCTGATGCTGTACATGCTATACGCACCCTGAAAGCGAAAGGTGAAAGTGCCGCGTAGCAATGATTGCGCTGACCCAGGGATTCCACCCACCTTGAGCTGCTCAAGGGAAATGACCATGCCGCTGGTTCTGACGGCACTTGCGTGCGCGTGCGAGCCCAACAAAGGTGCAGTTTTGCAAGTACTCAGGCATCTCCCCAAACCAGAGACCGTTGGCCATAGAAGCAAAAGCCACCCGATTCTTGCGGAGGCTTTGCAGACACTTAAAAGTGTACACGCGAAGTCCATGGGGAAGGAGCGTTTCGAACCCGTGTCTGGACAGGATGCGTTTGTCGAGCAATTGCGGGATCGTCGCGAGGGAAATTGGGTAAGTCGGCGGCGATGTACGGGCGGTCCAGAAGGTTGTGGCCGGCGGACAGGAGGATTTTTTTCAGCAAGTCCCCGGCTATGACCCACGTGCAATCCGAGCCTCGGCAATTACAGTCACACACTGCACACACAACCCTCCGCAAGCAGTAGTGCAGGGGACAAGGATGGCAAAGTCGCGGAGGTAAGCAATACAACTGAGACCGAACGAAACCCTGAGACAAATACTTAGCATAGGAACGTTAGTTTAAGCGAAGACGCGACGGAGGTGGTGCCATAACATCCAAAATCACCTGCGGACAGAGTCTCTGATTCGCTGATCGTGGTCGTGTACACATTTGTGCAGTCTTGAAGAGGCCAGCACGTCGTCAAGCATGAGAGGACGGTCATGTCCATCAACCACACCCACAGGATGGTCACACACCAAGACCAGGGTACCGGTTTGCGACGAC
This sequence comes from Nereocystis luetkeana, assembly GCA_031213475.1. Classification (NCBI taxonomy): domain Eukaryota; class Phaeophyceae; order Laminariales; family Laminariaceae; genus Nereocystis; species Nereocystis luetkeana. The sequence continues at coordinate 3,944,262 of JARUPZ010000002.1, read as the reverse complement.
TCCTGCAAGACACACAATAGCAAAGACAACAAGCCAGGAGATGGGCAGTCGAGCGGAACCCATCAGGTTGGTACTGCTGCACTGCTGGGGGGGGTGGGTTACCTTGACTATGGGAGACCAGGGTACCGGTTTTCGACGACTCCTGCAATGCACGCAATGGACGTGCAGTCGAGCGGAAACCATCAGAACACCAGAGGCTCTGCTCAGGTCATTCACACACGAACAAGAGAAGCTTGGCGGGGGTGCTTGAAAGCTACGAAGATAGTTTGTATTATTAATAGTGGCGCTTGCTTGTTACGCTTGCCGAGTGACACATGTTACAGCAAGCAGTAGAGGGGCACCCCCCATTCTTTTTGTTTGCTGGTTGCTGTAGTACTGCTGTGCTGCTGCACGGCTGGGGGTGTGATGGCTTGGTTGGATAGGTGGGTTGGGGTTCTGGTGGTCCGCACACACAACCCAAAGCATGAGTAATCATCGTCGGTGGTGTGGGTATATACGTACACCGGCCCCCGGCAAGAAGGGGGACAACAAAAAGCTGGCATTGCAGCAGCTGCACTGCTGGGTGTGTAGGTGGTCAGGCTATACTGCTGCACTGCTGGGGGTGTGCGTGGTTTGGTTTGATTGGTGGTGAGTAAGCACAGGAACGTCGGCGGTGTGGGTGTGAACGTATACTGATCCCCGGCAAGGAGGGGGGTCATGAGAAGCTGGTACCGCTGTACAGCGGCGCAGCTGGGCGTGTGGGTGGTTTTGGGTGGATAGGAGGGATCGTAAGCATCTGGCACTGCTGTACTGCTGCACTGCCGGTTTCTGTAGTACTGCTGTGCCGCTGCACTGGGGGTGCGGGTGGTTTGGTTGGATAGGTGGGTTGGGATTCCGGTGGTCCGCACACACAACCCGAAGCATGAGGAGCATGGCTGCACTGCTCGATGTGTGGTGTTGAGTGTGCTCGGAGTACTGTATCGCACAGTCTTGTGCGATGGAATACGTATATGGTAGGAAGGCTTGTTTATTCCGGGGGCATTTTGGTATTGGGTGAAACCGTCACTTCGACGAACGACCGACTTCAGAGGTGGACACGTCTTCGCTCTCTTTCTCTTTTCTCGTTCGTCCGATGTAATACAACACGAGAGTCCTTCCAGAGGCCATCATGAGTTATGTTTACCTCGCCTAGCTGCGTAAGGCCTGTCACGCCCCAGAGTAACGATCACGCTAGCGGGATCCGTCGAGACTCTGTGGGCTAGGGGCAGCGATTAGAGCGATCCCCGTCTCACAAAGATGGAGGCAATACTGGAAGCTAGATTGACTGAAATGCAATCTAGAATGGACGAGCAAGCCCGCTCGATGGAGGCATGACTGAAAGAAAACTCCCGCTTGCTGCAAGTCGCGACTGAGGAACTCGAAAAGGAGCGAGCCTCTCGGAGGGATGACAGTGTGGAGGCCGGGAGAGAACCTGGGAGCCCCACCATCGCCGAGTCCGAAAGAGGTCAAGACTCTTTGTTGAACCGGTTCGTCGAACAACTGCAGCTCCAAAGCGGCGGAGGAGCTGTTGGAGCGACCTCTTCGTCGACGATCGTGCCACCGTCAGAGCCGCAGGCTCGTCCAGGCACGATATTAATAGTAGTGGCAAACATCCCCAAGTTCAGTGGTGACTCATCAACGGGTTTTGTCAACGAGCTGTTACGATGCATTGGCGGCTGAAGTACCCGTCAAATTAGGAGGTGGCAAGAGCGTCGTCGAGTTGGAACGTACACATTCGAAGGTAGATATTACAAAAGCACAGACAGCTTGGCAAGGCCTTTTGAACGGGGCTAATTACCCTCCCCTTTTAGATGCCATCTTGGCTGCCGGCTCTCCGTCCGAGGCGTGGACCGTGATCCTCGGTTGGGGTTCTCCCAACGACGAGGCTGCTGCCGAGTACCGTACCATGAGGGAATTCGAAGTATTGACCATGAGTGACGAAGAGTCCCCCAATGAGTACTGAGGGAAATCGGGGTTCACAAGACGGCCCTTGAAACTAACCGCCATATTCTTGGTTGTATTTCGTCTAAGTACGAGCTTGTCAAGCTCGTACTTATGATGCGTGATTCTTTGACCAGGGTGGACCTTGAGCGAATGATGCTGGAGTCCCACGATGAGATGGAGCGGAAGAAGGGGGGAAAGGAGGAGCAAGGGGCAAGTACGCACGCCCTAATCGCCACCGACGCTGATCGCGGGGCGACGATGGGGGCAGGGACGGAGAGTGGAACCGAAGGAAAGGAAGGGGGAACGGAGGGTCTGGGCTACAGCAGCAACCGCAGCAACGACGGCAGCAACGACAGCAACATGGCATGGCCTGGAGTGGTGGCGCCCAACAGCAGTGGCAACTGGAGTGGAGCGGGCCTGGCGACGGTGGCCGTGGTAGGATGGCAGGGCCGAGTGCGCGGTGGTGGACTTATCGGGAGGGGGGGCGGTGGTGCCAAGCCTGAGTACCCCCCCCCGCCCGGTGGCTACGTATACCCACCACCGTACCCGTCACACCTTCCACGGCCCCAAGGCAGTGCGCCAGCAATTCACCCCGACCATCCTCGCGAGATATGCTACTGCTGCAATCAAATTGGTCATCGTCATCAGGATTGTCCGGCGCACGTCGTTAACAGGACTAACGGCCGTAGTTTTGGCCGCGCCAACGTAGACACTACGTGGGGGTTCCAGAGTCACGAGAACGAGAGCGCTGCGCTGCTGAAGCGGCTCGAACAGCTCGAACAGCCTCAACTACCGACGTACGGCCCGGCTACCTACAGCGACCCCCAGCAGTACTGGATGTCGCCAGACCTACAGCAGCACCAGGAATGCCAGTACCCACCTAGTCCATCGCAGCAGCAGTATTCGCAAGATGCACGTCTACGAGCAGCTCCCCCAGCGAGCTCTACCTCTACCTCTACCTCTACCCCCCCGGATGCTGCTTCCTCTCATGACAGGGCTCTGCGCCTACTCACTGCACGTTTTGTGCCTCAAGGCGAGTTTAAACATGTTTCTGCTTTTGTCAGCCAGTCGGCAGTAACGATTTCTGATCCGGAAGTATGGATGTGTGATAATGGTGCGAACGACCACATGACCGGAAATGCTGAACATGCACTTAATCGTCGGGCGCCTTCCAAACAGCAGCAATGGGTAATGATAGGTGACGGTAGCGCGATGAAGGTGCTGTGTGTAGGGACTTTGAACTCAGAGTTGCATGGTGACACTGATATAGGCGTGCAGCTACCAAGAGTATACGTAGTAGATGGGTTTGCCATCAACCTATTCTTACTGCACGCAGCTCAGGCTAAGCATCCCATTACACTCGACTCGAAGGGAGTCCATCGTTTTGGAGGTAAGATAACTTTCCCCCGTGGGGGCTCAGGCTCCTTCTTACGTGGTACACGACTTTCCCCCTCGCACCCAGTCAGACTGGCTGCAATTTCTTCAGTATCCCCCCTCTCGCCCCCGGTAGAACCGAGTGTCCCGCATGTGGATGATTTCCCCCCCCCCCCGCTAACTAAAGGGATGAACGGAGCGTATGTGGATAATTTCCTCCCGCCCCTGCCTGCCGTAGAGCGCAGAGGAGTGTACGTGGATTATTTACCTCCGTCCCCGCCCGCACGAGTAGATATAAAGGGTGTGCAGGAAGACAATTTTCTCCCGCCTTCGCCCAGTAGAACTGGGGAATAGTGTACGTTCCCTGAGTAGTTCTCCCACTGTAGGACAGTATGTAGATCCTACTGTATCGATCCCCCCCCCTCCCCCTCTCGCCCCCAGTAGAACTGAGTGGCGAGGATGATTTTATCCCACCTCCGCGTAGGGTAGAGTCAGAGAAATATTTCAGGCCCCTGGGTGCCTTGCTCCATGCGCCCACTGTAGGACAATGTACAGACCCTGCAGTACCGGTGCCCCCGGACCCTCCCTTGACCCCCTTGGTCCCCCCCATGCCCCCCGTTGATCAAAACGAGATGGCCGCTGCAGTACTGGCCCCGGGGAAGCAAATCGTTTTTATTGGCTAGCGCCCTGCCTTTGAGGTAGATAGTAACACCTTCCACATCACCGACGCCCACGCCAACGAATCTATTGTGAGGGCAACGGCACGGCAGCATGGCATCCGCCTAACGGGTCGGCTCGTCCCCTGCGCTGGATGTTCGATGGCGAAGGGGATCAGAGTGGCGGTGCCAAGGCCGACGTCCTCACGGGCAAAGGTTCCTGGGGAACTGGTGCACATCGACCTCGCCGGGCCGTACGAAGCCTCCGTCGGCGGATCGGAGTATGTGATCATGTTTAGCGACAGTGCCTCGAGGTCAATGCGACCGTACGGATTCAAAAAGAAGTCGGACCTGCCGTTGATGGTGGAGCGCTACATCGCTGACATGGAGCAACCCTGCGCGTTTCGTGTGGATGGTGAATTCACCAGCAGTGCGTACGTGCGCCTTTGCGACAGCCGCGGTATCTGCCGTGAGAAGACGCTGCCGGGGACCCCCAAACACAACGCCCCTGTCGAGAGCAGCATCTGGAGGGCGGCCAAGGCCGGTCACGCGGGCCGCATGGAGGTTTCCCTGTTGTTTCCTGGCGTTCAGCTCGAGGCGGTCAAGAACGTCCACTCTGCCAATGGTGGTCGCCTGTGGGTAGAGGCCATCCTATGGGGAGTGGAATGCATGAACCGCAATGTAACCACGGCGAACGCCAGAATGAAATCGCCGCATGAGGCCTACTACGGGTCCCGACCGGAGCTTCTTGCTTCCTTTCAGCCCGGGTACATGCGGGTGATGCGGGACCAGAAATCCCAGCCGCAGGCCTTGGCGTGCTATTTCCTCTACGGGGGTTATAACCACCCCTCCGATTGTTTTAAGGTGCTAAAGCCGTCCACCGGTGCGATGTGTTACACGCACGACGTGACGTGGGCACACCCTCGCACCCCGCTGGTGGTGCCGCCGCAGCCAGCGGGGGGGGGGGATCGGCTTCGTCCGCTGCTGCGCCGACGCTACCGGAACAGCCGGATGTGTGGTATGTTGCCGCATCACCGAGTGCTGCATCTCCCCCTATCGCATCGCCGCCGCCACCTTCACCGCCTGTTGGACCTCTGTCGCCGCCGCCGTCTCAACCGCCTCTTGGGTCCCCGTCGTCGCCGACGCCGCCTCAACCGCCTGTTGGGTCTCCGCCGCCACCGCCGCCGCCACCGCCCCCACCACCGCCTGCCGAGTATTCGCCTGCTGCGTCGTCGCCGGGAATGCCGCCAATACCACAGCATGTTGCCCGGGAGCTTCGGCATTTCGGGGAGGTGCGGATGCCGGGGCGTACGAGAGGCCAGAGCAGGGCTATCCGCGAGGAAAAGGGCTTGCAACCGGGTGAGTCAGAGCAGGCTCTCAGTCACTACCTTGGGAGTCGATCGACGATGGGCCGCACTGCATTCGTATCCATGATGGCGGAAAGTGAGGACATCGAAGCGGCACTACGCGACGATCGGCCTCCCCGCGACCCCCCCAAACCGTCGGACTACCAGGCGAGTGATATGCAGACGCCCACAACCTATGCGGGGGCGATAGCCTCGGGGCAAGCCCCGATGGGGTGCGATTCGATGTCGCGTGAGATCCTTGGTCCCCTGGATGCGGATACCTTTGCGGCGGTGAAGGAATAGCAATCAGTCGACAACGTCATCGACTCCAAGTGGGCGTTCGACATGAAGAAGGACGAGCTCGGACATATCGTTAAGTTCAAGGCGAGGCTGGTGGCGCGGGGATTTAAACAGCCCGAGGGGATTGACTTCAACATGGTTTTCGCCCCAACGTTCTCTGGTTCTTGTGCGCGTTTACTGACTTCGACTGCAGGTGTTTTGGATTTGGATTTGTGTCATTTTGACTTACAGCAGGCGTCCGTTCAGTTCAGCTTGAAAAAGGATGTTTTCATGCGATTGCCACAGGGCTGTGGGAATTTGTCTGGTAAAGTAGGTCGATTGAATAAGAGCCTGTACGGCTTGAAGCAGGCGTCGAGATCGTGGCACGCTCACTTGACTACTTGCTTAAAACAACTGGGCTTCCAGCAGTGCCTCGCCGATGCCTGTGTTTTTCGGTTGGAGGAGGAGGGGCGTGTCGCTTTTACTGCAGTAATTCACGTAGATGATATATTTGCTGTAGAACGTAAGAGTAGACGTGACTATTTCTGTAACGATTTGGCCGAATGGTACCCGTGAAAGATCTCGGTGAGCTCCGTTGGTATGGTGGTTGCCAGTTTCCCAGGGACCGGCTGAACGGCTAGCTGAAGATTTCGCAAAAGACGTTCGCTGATTCGTCAGTGGAAAAGTTTGGTGTGGTTGACGTGAAGAGCATTCCGATGCCTGTTGGAATAAAGCTTGAGGAATTCAGTCAGGACGAGCCTGTGGGGACCTGGCCGTTTCGTGAGTTGATTCTGGTAGCCTAATGTGGCTGGCTACCCAGACACGGCCAGACATTGCGAATGCAGTACGGGCGGTAGCGAGGTATTGCGCTGAGCCCAGAGAGATACACTGGAAAACCGCACTAGGTATTTTAGCGTATATTAAGGGCACGAGTGGGTATGGTATTACTTTCCAGAGAGGTTTGATGGATGGGTTGCTGATGCAGGTGTTTGCCGATGCAGATTACTCGAGCAAGGCAACTGATAGGGGATCGGTTTCGGGAGGTTTGATCCTGTGCGGGGGTGCTTGTGTACAATGGTTCTCTAGGAATCAGAAGTGCGTTACGCTTCCACCACAGAAGCAGAATACGGTGCAATGGCAGAGACTACGAAGGAAGTGTTATTTCTGCAGCAGGTTTAGTGCTTTATGTTGCCGGGAGTGGGGGCACCTTGTGTGCCGGTGTTCGAAGATAACAAGGGTGCTGTGCAGCTCGCGCAAAGCCCTGTGACCAACTCGAACTCAAAGCACATCGGTGTACGCCATCACTTCCTGAGGGAGCTGGTTGCGAATGGAACAATCTCCATTGCGCACGTGCGGTCGGCATGGCAGCATGCTGGTTTCTTGACAAAGCCGTCCAGCGTGGAGACCTTTCAGTTCCATTGCAGCCTTGTTATGAACATGGGATGGGTTTGATGTTATTTTGGGCTGGAATGGAGGAAGTAGGTTTTCATTGAAGCGAAATAAACGAATATAGCTGATTCGAAAGGGATCATTATTTGATTGGGGGATGTTTTGAGTAACAGAGAAAATGCTGTTTGAAAGAGACAATTAGTATCACGTCCGAGTGAGGAGCATTTGATGTTATAGATGGATAATCTGAACATTGTTGACGTAAACGTGGCAGTGTTTGTGTAATTTGAAGTTTTGATATTAATTTAAGAGGTATAGTTTGGGGGTTTGGGCAGGTGGAAGATTTTGTTGTTGGTTAAAAGACTGTCGTTTTACATTGCAGCTTAGTAAGTTTTTGGTTCTGATATTGTATACCGGAAGAATTGCTGTTTTACCTGGCAATGGTGACGATATACCGACATTCTTAAAGGAAGTATCAAACAGGGGGGTTTCTGTATTTCATGCGTGTTATTTGATTTTATATGGCTTTGGTTTAGTTTATTTTTGTGTCGTCAGAAGGTTTCCCCCGCGGTGTTTCCCTTCTTTATATGTGGATGGCTATAATATGCCGTACACCAAGCAGGGGGGCTGTTGAGTATGCTCGGAGTACTGCTGTATGTATCGCACAGTCTTGTGCGGTGGAATACGTATATGGTACGAAAGCTTGTTAATTCCGGGGGTATTTTGGTGCTGGGTGAAACCGTCAATTCGACGAACGACCGACGTCAAAGGTGGACACGTCTTCACTCTCTCTCTTTCCTCGTTCGTCCGATGTAACGCAACACGAGAGTCTTTCCAAAGGCTATCATGAGTTCTGTCTACCTCGCCTAACTGCGTAAGGCCTGCCACGCCCCAGAGTAACGACCAAGTGATGGGTGGTTAGGCTGTACTGCTGCACTGCTGGGGGGGTGTTTATTTTGGTTTCATTGGCGATGAGTGAGCATAGGAACGTCGGTGGTGTGGGTATAAAAGTATATCAATCCCCGGCGAGGAGGGGGGTTATGAGAAGCTAGTACCGCTGCACAGCGGCGCAGCTGGGAGTGTGGGTGGTTTGGGGGGACAGGAGGGATCGTAATTGCCGGAACGGAAACGTAACGAAGTTTTGATACTGCTGTTAACTGTTGCGAAAGTGGCCGTCGACTATTACGGGGGACCATATTAAATAGGACCTACGGTACACACAAAAGCCATATTTTTCCATATTTTTAGTAACAACATTTTGTCCTATTTATTATGGTCCCCGGTAATAAAAAGACCGCCAGGGCTAAATAAAGAGATGTGGAATTTGACAAGGGAAATTGCGTCATGTCGCCACGGTCATGAGGCCAGGTCGTTTCTTTGTGTGGAGGTTGTTGTTGATGGTAGGACTGGAAGGCCAGCACGAGTCTAGTGGCCCGCAGTTGGCTGCGGTACCAAAGGGGACTGTTGTATTATTAGGCCAAGAGTTTCACGCGGGTTTGGATTGGTGGAAATGGGCTTTGCACGAACAGTATATTTGGTGGACGGTGTGTCTTTATATTCACCTTGTTTTTCTCACTCGCAATGGGATCCGGAACGACATTGGCTATCGGATGCGACTCTAAGTGCGGTTGGAAGTTTCTGTGTAGATACAGGTGCGTGGTGAAGATACGATTTGACATCTATCTGAAGAGAAGAGTAAGTCCGAGGTGCAGGGGCAAAGTGCGCGAAGCATAACAAGATGTCAACTAATTTGTTGGAATTGCTGGGGATGGTAATGACAGCGTATGTGATGGGGTGGTGCAGGAATCGGACCACCCGACCATTGTTGGAGCGCCCGCTGTCATGCTTGGAGACGACGTGTCGGCGGTGACGTAGGTTAACAAGCGCGGGGGATCACGTGATCCAAGAGCTGCGTTTTTTATGCGATATTTGGGGAGGATAGAGATGCGAGCTGGTAGGAGCTTTGAAGCTGCGCATATTCCAGGAGCAAAAAACGTTTCGGCAAATGGCAGTTCTGGGTGGCCTCGCGAAAATATCAATTCGCGATTATCTTCCCTTCACCCGCATGTGCAATGGCAGGAGGCGAGCTTAGGGGAGAGTGGTAGAACCGACGTGTTCGGGAATCTTGCAGGCTTATTGGCGACGGTCGGAGCGGCTCCTTCGACAAACAAACGTCACCAATAAAGCTGCCTGGCGTTTGTGGACGCAGTGGCGTTTAGTAGCTGTGCACAAAAGGCGTATATTTGGGCGTGGAGTTGGGAGAGGAGGCGGTGGAGAGTGAGATCGCGAAGTATATGGCACATTTTTATGTTTCTCGTGGAAACAAGGCGTCGACGGTTGAAGGGAAAAATGGTAGCTGTACAGCATTTTCATCGCCCAGCGGGAATAGAATTGCCGATGATTCATGAGCGAAACATAACCCTAAATAGGGTGGATCGGAGCTCCTAACGAGCGCACTCCGTTCAGAATTCACGTCACAGTCGTTGGTGTTGTCGGTCCACCGAGGACTCGGAATGTCGCCGCGTCGAACTACACATACATCTGAGCTTTTCTGAAGCTGCCCGTAGGAAGGGTGTTCTAAATTCAAACTTTTCAGGGACCGAAAAAATAGCAAAAAAAATGCTATTTCGGCAAGACTGTAAACGTTGGCAAATATTTGGCAAATTTTCGTATCATAACCCCCTCAGATTTTATTCAAACCCCTTAGCATCGTGTGGTGAGATCGGTTCCCTCTAGATTGGAGTATTGACGTTTTATTTCGTTAAAGTTTGTCGTATGCAAGAAAGGGTTTCAGCGGAATTCATCAGGGTGTTCTAAAAGGGTACTTGTAGTTAAGTGGGCCCGTATGATATATTGGAGAATTGCATTCTAAACGAGTCTTCACGGTCTTTCTCTTGGTTTGGATGCGAGCTATAGTAAAGGAAATAGGAGAACGGGAGAGAGAGAATAGGCAAAGTAGTAGGCCAATCAACGTCAGCAGTGCCTACTCTAGGAGAAATCTAGGCAATCTGTACCGAGAAAAGCTGATAGGATGAGTGCTGGGTAATAGGAGAGAGAGGTAGAGAGGGTATGCTAGTAAGAGACAGGTAAAAGTACTGCTCCTGTCCTGCCTCTCGGCACAGGAGGGGCGTTGGTCAACCGATAGAGGGAGGTAGATCAGCTCTACCCATGAGCACGGATAGAATATGAACGGCATAACCGGAGAAGTTGGGAAGGCGAGACGAGCAAGGTGAGAGAGGTCGCCCCCGCCCCCTGTCGTCAGTTCATCGTTTTCCTTCGACATCTGCCCACCTGCAGGAGGATAATAATAAGACTTTTCAGCTACTCTTGATCTCCGCCTACTGCATTTACTCCACGAACATCAGCACCAGATCAACACACAGCATCGCACTGTACAACGCACATCGTCAGCGTACAATAGTCTCTCTCCCCACATCGGCGTCGACAGCAGTTCCGAGTACTATATACGGCCGGCGAGTTCAATGTTATTATGTTTTCCAACGGTGAGTCGCGTGTCTAGGGAGGGGAGGGGAAGGGTAAGGGGTCGCCTGCCCCTCCTGCAACGAGAACTCGTTCTTAAGCGAGAGTGGCGGCGTCTCGGTCGATAACTGCCGGAACGTCGCACGCGCGTAGTGGGTTTAAACTGGGTAGCCCGGCCAAAGGGAAAAGGGCGAGTGGTAGCCCCACGGGAAGGTCGAGCGAGCCGAAGGTCGCAACTGAGGTGGTTGCCAACCCTGCGCTAGCCCAAATTCCCTCTTCGCGACCCGTCCCTGTGCCTCCCCCGATGCTCCCCTCGCTTGTCAGAGGCCTGACTACGCCATACGGCAGTGGATGCGCCTCCCGCACGAGTAGCTTCGGCCCCGCTCGTCGCATGCCTAGTACCACGGCCCCCGCACGCCATGCCCCGCCCATAGCCATCTCGTCGCCCGATGGCATCCCTGTGCCAGCCCCGGCTCTAACGCCGTCCCCTGATTCCAACCATGTCCGCATGTCCTACCTAGATGTGGCCAAAGCTAGTTCAGCCCCCACCTCGCCGGTCTCCCGCGTCCAATACAAGGGCCAGGGGAAGGGTCGGGCCCCTCCGACGCCGGAAGTGGCTCCGGTGGTCCCGGAGAAGGGTCTGGCGCCTAGCCCGGCAGACGCGGCTCGGTTGGCGCCGTCCACGGCGGCGCCAGCCGATGGGGTGAGTGTTGGCGTGCGTTCGGTTCGGGATGACATGATAGATAACGTTCGCTTTATTCTCGAAGGGCTGTCCTTTAACGACAAGTGTCTTGTGGTGGGTGTCGAGCCACGTAAGGCGGGATACACTGTAGGGACGGCGGCAAGTGCGGACGGAGAAATTGTGGCCGTAGATGTACCGGCGGGCCGGACGGGTCCCCCCGGCATCTCCAGTAGAAAGAGTGCGCCTAGGTCGGGTTTTATTTCGTCGAACCAAGTTTTTGTGCGAGCATTACAGGCTGAGAAGCAGGAGGTAGCGAACAGAGTTGCGCAAACTGTAGCAGACAACAAGATACTCGCGCGGTCATTGTCTGCCACTGACTCCCCGGCATTGCCTTGCGTGGACCCCTTGTCCCCCGTTCGGAACAGTTCGCCGCCGAGCCCCTCGGGCTCCCCTGTGTACACGGCTGACGTAAACAACCCGTACTATTTGTTGGCCTCACCTCGCCCGAGGCAGGTAGTTGAGCCTAACCTTCTCAAGGAAGCCGCGCATGGCCGAGCACGCAAGGAGGATGTCATGGCCTCTTTTCAAGAGGCAAACACTACCCAGCAGACCGTAGAAGCCGCTCATCTACGCTCGATCTCCGATTTGGAGAAGGGGCGCGCCGCGGAAGCACAGTTGGGCCGCGAGTTGCGGGATTTGGGCATCTCCCGTCGGAAGGCGGAAGCCCACGACCGGGAGGCGTTGCAGGTACTCAAGGCCCAAGAGACCGCCGAGAGGCTGGCCCTGCGGGAGAGGTTGGAGGCCCACCGAACCAAGGAAGCGACCACCCAGGCCCGGCTGGCTCGCCTGATAGAGGACAACGCCGCGAAGGCAGACGCGGAACGAGATGCACGCAGGGCCGCCAAGGCGGGGGCCCGGGAGGCTGTGCGGCGACGCGAAATACGGGAGGTCGCCAGCGGGAGCGCTGTGGCGGCGGCGGAGGAGGCAGGTCGCCATATTTTACCCAAGGCCCTCAGATTTTATTCAAACCCCTTAGCATCGTGTGGTGAGATTGGGTTCCTCTAGCTTTTAGTATGGTTTTTTTGTTTCGTTGAAGATCATAATGGGCAAGTGAGTGTAAAATAACACAGGGCATTTGACGCCAGCTATCTTCCAATCAAGTGGCTGAAATAACGCGAACGACGGGAGCCATCCTCCAATAAAATCGCTGTATTAACGGGGACCACGGGAACCACGGGAACCACGCGAAATCACGCCGCACACAAACAAGGTGAAGAGAGACACAGCTCACAGCTCGCGCGCCCACAGCCACGCGACGATTGACCTTCGATATCGACATGTAATCCCCCCACGGTCAACAAGCTTCGTACCGGGCAAGGCCAATGAGTGAAAATGATGCCCTCGGAGGAACCATTGGCCTCCGTAGTCGAGGGGGGCGAGAGGTTGGCCGCGTTGTCCTATGCTCTTCGTCAAAACGTTCAAAAAAATCAGTTTTGTGCCAACGGAGAGGAATCGAGAGCTTTTTCGTCTGTTTTCTACACACCAGCTGCCAAATATGTTTTTAGTAGACGCCTGGCCCACCCACGCCACATATCACCGACCGAAGTGTGAGAACTGTGATACTAGTGTGGGTCGGAGCTTCTAATCAGCGCCCTTCATTCAGAGTTCGTGGCGTAATCGTTGGGTTTGTCTATCGATGTCAAGCCTGAAAAATGGTCGATTTCTTGCCATCGGAGAGGGGTCGAGATTTTTTGTCGTCTGTCTTCTACAGGCCAGCGCCAAAATGTGTTTTGATCAGACGCCTGGTCAGCCTACGCCACATATCACCGACCGAGTTGTGAGCACTGTGACACTAGGGTGGGTCGGAAACCTTAACCAGCGCATTACGTTCAGATTTCACTGCGGTGTCGTTGGTTTTGTCGATCGATGTCTGCCGAGGACTCTCATAACAGTTGGCTCTAGTCAATGGGAATGACTATACATTGCTCCAAGTACCTACCAGAACAGGGGTTTTATATACATTGCGCGGCGAGCAAGTAAAGTCCGCGTTGTCCCGTGAGGTTAGAAAATTGACTCTTCATCCCCTGGTGTTCGCATCGAGTATTCGATCGATGTTTTTTTCTCTAATTATTTTACCGAAATAATAAGTGCATATATATTCAAATTGTAGTCTCACGTAAATGTGTCTATTATTATTACAGTACGGCGACGAGTATCGTAGTGTTGATTACTTTGTAACCGTTGTGCGTACAGGCGCACTACATGTCATGTCAAGAAACCCTGCCGCAGACCTGGTTTTCCAAGGAGAAAAAACAGACGTTCAGTCTTAGACCCAAACACCCGCCTGCTGGGGTGCCGTCTGTGCCGGTGCCGACTGGCCTCTCTCCACACTCCCACGAACTCCAACTGCGACTTCACCAAAAACAAAAGGACAAGCAAGCTGAGAACAGCAGCGCTCGAATACATTTATTTCTTCGAGGGCAAACAACAATTTGTTAAACTCGTGAAAATCAAGTACGTGTCAAAAGTTCTGATACAAAAACGAAAAACTTGGCTGGGAAATCGGGATTTTGTGTCCCTCATCGTAACATCTTGACGTTGTATTGCGGATCATAAACACACTCTCTCTTGACAGACAGACAACAAAATTAGGCGATAGTGAGGATATTACTATTATTATTGTGCTTGCCATCCGACAATGTGTAGTGATGTTCTAAAAAAGACTACGTAGGAACATAGAGTGAAGAACTCGCCAGAACAAAAGCGCGGCATTATCATACGACAAATCAAAACCGATGTGGATATCGATCGTTTCGCCATTATTACTCCACAGGAATGTTCACGCCGAGAATCAGCGTCATTCACTCCCTACCGTGGGGAGACTCTACTGTACATATTTTTCGCGGTTTCGTATAGGCTTTAGTACGGAAATAATTTAATGTCTACGAGTGTGACGGGATTTATTCGACATGTATTTTCTCGACGAAATGAACTCGGATTCCAGAACTTAGGGTGTCTGCAAGTGCGCTGTAGGCTCAAAAACACGGTCGCCAAATTTGGTGTTAACAGAGTTTAGTTCCAAATGACTGCAAAACTGCCGATCGAATGATAATCTGTTTTATGGCTGGACCAGCCTGAGCTGGACCAGCCAAGGCGCCGATTTCTTGGTAGATTGGCGATGCCCCGCCTAGTATTACACATTGGGACGTGCTTTTTTCGCACGATGTTTATCATGCGCAAAGCAACAAACGCAAAGCACACCTTTATTTTTATATATATTTTCGAGAGAAATGACCGTTACAACGATCCGAAAAAACACAAAAAAAAGTGGCCATAGTTTGCCTGAAAAAAAAAGGTCGAGATTTCCGGTTGTTTGCACACCCGCTTCGAAAACGAGGTTAATTTTTCAGATCGAAATTCGCAAAATTGAGGGGGGCATCGCAGTTTTTCGGGTCCGCCCTTTTGACCATATTCTGACCAGGGTAAGTAGGGGACCTCTGCAGCACGTGTAGTGCAGCGATGGCGAGTACGAAAACTCATATATATATATGTACTCGTACCTCGTAGATGAGTATTAAACGCCCGAGCGATATGTTTCAATGGATCCTGACGACAAGTCGCCAAAAATAATGTATTGCCGCAATAGTTATACGCGTGTACTCGAAGTACTGTATCCCGGTGGTGCTCGCGTACCAAAAATCGACGCGACCAACGAACACCCGCGCTCAGCGCGGCATTTCTACCTACCCCTCCCAATATGCGTCCCTCCGTATCAACGGTGCTTACGATATTATTACAATCAATGCGAATATTTTATATAACACGAGTACTACTGATGATGGAGTACCTCACAAGAGCTCATTTCCCTTTAATCGAGTCCAAGGTGACACAACAGGCTAGACGGCGTCTCAATGAAACAAAACAACTATTAATAGGCAATAAATACGCGCACCGCAGATCCAACACGCAAGGGAACGGTACTATAAGCTTGCATCCTGCGGCACATGATACTGGCTAGCCAAAAACGCCTCGAGTATACCCATCGCACCCACACCCCATCACCACAGCGGTACGAAGAAGGCAAACACAACAAAGGAAGGAGTACGAAGAAGACAAACCAGAAAGGAAATAAGGGAAGGAGGGGACTTGATAAAAGCGAAGCAAAAGCAAGCATGCGCTCAGGGCGCAGGCCGAGACATGAGGGGACAAGGTTGCTTTTTTTTTTTTGGACTAACAGACCGATGACGCAAACGAATACCCGACAAAACGACGGAAAAAGAGACAAAAAAAAGAGCGAAAATAAAACGGGCAAAATCCTATGCCCAGCTAGAGGCCGAGGTTGCTACTTCTTGTCGATGAAGTCGGGCTCCATGTCAAGGATGTTGCGGTGCACTTTGCAGATCTTCTTCATCTTCTCGATCATGTCCTTGGACTCGATGTCACCACCCTTCTCAAGCGCAAGGTATGCCCGGCAGTAGTCTCGCGTGCGCCGTGCAAAGCGGCGAACGCGCTGGGCCGTCAGGATTTTTTTCGTGCACATCGATGCAACCATGTTTCGGTGAAGATGCTTTGGGATCTCGTCGTTGATCTCCTGCCGAAATTTCTGCTTCGACATCCCCCAGGAGTACTCGATCCCTACCCCCGCCAGCTCAGGGTGAAATTTCGGCGATAGCAGCAAGATGTACCCATGGCTCTCCACCAAGTGCTACTGCGCCGGCCTTTCGTTCTTGACGTCGGGCAGGTTGCCGAGAACCATGTCGATGTTCATCTCGGGCGCAGCGGTCGCCGCTGTCGACATTCCGTCGACGAACCACCCTCGCTCCCAGAGCACCTGCTTCCTCTCCTGGGCCTTTCCATCGTACCCCTCCCGGAGTACACCCAGCTCCAATTCGGTTCCACCACTGTCCGTCCCACCTGCCTCCGGCGAGGAGCGCTTGATCCGCTTGTTGTCTCAATGTTTCCTCCCCATCACGTCCGATCTGGGGGCGTCACAAGCGTAGAACGGTGGCGGAGCTCTGCGTCTCGCCCGATCTGAGCTTCAAGCCCACCGTCCTCGTCGTAACTCCCTCGATAAACTGCGCGCCCCACGCGCCACGATTGAGGTGCATCTTCGCCTCCTCCGGGCCCAAGCACCCCTCCACCACGACGCTGTCCCGCAATTCCCTTTGCTTGCCCCGAACCTCACGTTCATGTTTCTCACGTGCAGCCCATTATTTCGGTACTTGGCCTGCCCTGCTGAGTGGTCCACCTCTATCATCAACTGGTGGTCTGGGCAGAGCGCTCCGAGTACGTCCATCGCGTCCACGATCTGCTCCTCGAATTGGGCATACCCCCCAAAATCCGTCCCTGTTCTTGCCGTGCACCAGAAAGCGCGTCCCTGGAGTCTTCTCCAAGGCCGGGCGTCCCTTGCAGCGGCGAAGTGCGTTCACAGTTATGAGATCATTCGTTCACGGTTATAAGAATTCGCCGAGAGTGGAATACCGAAGCCACGCTGCTCGTCCTGGAACGCGGACACCATTCCCCCCGGCCCTTCCGTTTTCTTCCTTCATCCCCTTCCTCCACCGATGACCCACTCGTTCCCCTCACGTGCGAATGTTTTGTATAGATGGACTCATCCTGCTCAGTGTGATACACCGGTTGGTGGCTCTTGAACACCTCGAGCTCGTGAGAATACTCGCCGGGCGCGCGCTCCGCTTTCTCAAAAACGGACGCTGTACCACCCGCCCTCCTTGCCCATATTCCTCACGAAGAGCATCGTGCTTCTCGTTCGATTTTTACTCGTAGTACATAGAAGTGCCGGTCGGGTGGCGCGAACAAATTTCTTCCAAGTATTGTATCGGGTGAGATGTTGAGCTCCTAATGTGAGGGGCTAAGGAACTTCTGGTGCACCCCTACCGTGGGATGGCCCCATGCATCGATCAAATATCCCTGGTGACGACAAGGCGGACCCGCGAGTTCTTCTGCAGAATATTGTGGCCAAACCTTAGGATAACCACTGAACTCAGGGTCAGCTGTGCCCAGCAAGGACAGCTGTGCTCAGCAACCGTTTAGGTAAACACGCAATCATATGGAAGCTGTTGCGGCGACGGTACTGCTGTAGTTAGCACTGTGTGATGTTTCAGATGTAAAAGAAGCTCAACTGCTTGGTGCGTGTGATGTACGGGAGCAGTACCAATGTGTCCGTTAGATGGTACATGTTGAATTGAATTGGATGCTCGTTTGCAAAGGAAAAAGTGCTCCAAGCACCCCAGTCTCAGGGCACGAGCTTCACCGCAACACGTAATGTGGAGAAGATTATACGTATCTGGTGTGTCTTTATTAGCTGGTCCCGAATGCCGATAACAGAGAAAGGTATGGAGTGGGTTCGGTGGGCAAGGCCGCCAAGCTCATCTCTCACAACTTCCCAAAGCACTCGAACTCCCATATTTCCACAGTGTTCCTAGATTGGTTCCAGAATAGTCTACAAAGGAATCCAGGAAAATATACCATGTACAATTCCCATGCTAAAATATTCTGTAATAATATCCCGTCATAACCTGTGATATCTATCGCCTATTCCTATTGTCTTGCTTCGTCCGTTGAGACGGGCTGCGTCGGGCATCCTCCCAGCCGCCGAGTCAACTAACAAGCCTCGGGAAACATCATCTACTAGAAAAATGTTACGGCGGAAAAAGTATATTCTCAACAATACTAGTGGTGGTGTTTCTCGAAGTACCCCGACCCATAGCCTCCGTGAGAATACCCGCATGTTGGCCTTCTGTCCGTACTTACTAAACCGACGAATCATGCAAACTTAGGTAGCAGGCACATTCATGCACGAACCGGACACATCTCGACAAGGGATTATTATATCCCGTTGGTCATTGGTGAACCTTCCTATTCGCCAAGCACCACGCTCTAACGCTTGAAAAACAAGATTTTATTATGACACTGCAACAAAATATCATGCCGGGAGCATCGGTGAACGCTTGAACACAGTCGAGTATGTTATTTGACCGAAGGCCGTCGCTTCAATACAGTCGATCATGCTACTCGTTCGATATGTCAACCTTCCAGCCTAGTCAGTCGTCCCACTCGGATGATATGTCATCCGACCAGTCATCCTCAGAGCATATGCCACCCGGTACTAGCCTGCAGTGAGTTATCTAGGCAGTAAAGATCTAAGTTATGCATGTCATTACCCCACTGCCCCCCTTTTCGTCATGTCGATCTCGACGAGGGAACGTGAAGTGGGCTTCTCGACATTACTGCCCTCACGTACGTCAGAACTATCGACCAAACTCTCAACAAAAAAAACAAACTCCTTGAAGGATCCCACCAGGCTCGAGTCCTTAAAACCCCAAAGCCGTTTCCCCCGCCCAATCGCCCAGCTGCCCTGACGAAGGTGTCGTGTAGTCTGTTGTTGTTGAGGTACGTTACCCTCCTAGGCACGCTGATCTAGCAGCTTGACCGTTTCACGACCTGCCGATTTCTGCGCCAGTAGCGCATGGAACTTGCCGCTTCCCGCATCGGGCTCGATATGACTGATCAGGCCCCCTGCTGCCTCCTGATTGAGCGCCCTCGTCTCCGTTCCTATTGTTCCCTCTCGAATATTGTCACCATCGCGCGGTCCTTGTTTTCGATCACTGGACACCTCACGGTGGTTATGGGGAATTATCTCCCCCCAACCGGTAGTGGAGCTATTGGGGCGGGTACCAAAGCATCCATCCCTCCGGGCTCCGACGCGTCTCCAAGCTATAAGGTACCTCTCAGCTCCGACGTATCTACAAGCTCTTGCACCCTTCCCGTCTCCGACGTGTTTCCAAGCTCTAGCGTCTCACCGGGTCAAGCACGTCCCCAAGATTTAGCGCCCCTCTCTCAGGTACGTTTTCAAACTCTGCGTCCTTCCCAGGTCAGGTAGCACCGGAAGCATCGGCATCGCCCCCACACTAGGCGGCGCCTGTCCTATGTCGTTCCCATTTCCCACCATTTTGCTGGCCTGCGTGTGCCTCTGTGAAGAGTCGCTCATGTAGTCGATGTCCGCAGCACTCCCGGCAACACCGCCCTCCGTCGTGCGAACCTGTGCGCCTTACTGCCCAAGCTCCCCGGCGTAGACACTGCCCCCGTTAAGAGGTCTTACTCTCAACAAGATGACGCGTGAGGTCGACATGCTGGTTCACACGAAGGGTGTGGATGTCGCAAGTAGCTCTCGGTCATCCTTTGTGGAACCCGCTGGTCCTGCCGCAGGGTTTGTCAGCTCTCGTGCTTCTGCTGTCATGAGCAGCTCGGCTCATTTGGGGGCATGAGTCAGGCGCGGCTGATAGGCAGCGCGCACGACCCCTGGTGAAGCAGACGGTGTCGGACCGTCGACCTCAGACAAAGATGAGTCAGATGGTTCTCTGGTGATACCAATGTAATGTTGATAATGCAACGACCCCATATGATGCTCTAAATTCAGCTGATGCTACATTGATTCCGGATTGTGTTGATGCAGTGATCCCAGGCTCTGATTATTCTTCTATGTGCGATGGCGATCCAGTGACCTCAGGCGCTGATGCTCCGATAATCCGAAACACTGATTGTCCGATGATCCCAGATGCCGACCCTCCAGCGATCCCGGGTGGTACTGCTCCAAAAAATGGATGACGTATTGGTGCTTTGTTGGGGATTGGGATCACTCTTTCTTCCTCCTGCGAGACCCGAAATTAGTCTCTATCGGTGTGAGCAAACTCACGCACGTGGCCGGGGGGTCTGCTCCCGATGCTTCCTTCGTGTGCATGTTGCCGAGGGTCTTCCCGGCGCTTCTTTTAAGTCCCATACTCGCGGTTTCGTGATGCGGTGCATGCGGTTCGATCCCAGCCGACGTAGAAGGTGCGACCCCGGGTGAAATAAAATATGTGGCCCCGGATGCTGGTGACACTCCAGCCCCTCGGGGTAGTAGTGTTCCAGCCTCAGATGATGGCGTTCCGGTACCTGATGAGGAATCTCCAGTCCCTGGGAATGACGATCCGGCCTCTGGTGAGGATTTTTTAGCCCCTGGTGATGACGCTCTTGCCCGTGGTTAGAATACTCCAGCTTCCGTCGATGACGCTCCGGCTGTTACCGAAGACGTGTCCTCCTCCGTAGGATTTCTTTCGCCTGCTGCTGTGGCCTGTCCTGGATTTATTTGGGGGCGTTGGCGCTCCTTCTCAGAACCAGTGGCCTCCTTGGGCTTATTGTCCTGGATTTGCGCCCGTTGGCGTTTCGTCTCAGTGACAGTGGGTTCCTCAGGTGCACATCGACATGGTTGTCAGGGCCTGCCCATCGTTCTCGGACACCCCCTCCTTTTGAGGTGTCGCAGTCGAGACTAAAGCGGGCATTGTGGATGCCTTACGAGGCCGCGCTGTTTCCTGCGTCTAGGTTCACGTTGAACAAGTAGAGTCCAAGCCTGCATGCCCGGACCGCTACGCGGTCTGGTTTTATTGTGTATGGAGTCGTTGTACTAGAGGACAAGAGGAGGGAGGGAGAGCGAAGAGGCGCAGAGAGCTCGAACTCTCATCTAGTGCATGGCAAAATTCATACTAACGCCTGCCAATATATACACAACTCTCAACAGCTTCCGAAACCGTCACTGCTGCAAGGATCCCATCGAACACAGTCCCTGGCGCTTCACAACAGTGACGAGACCGAAGGGGCATTCACGACAAGCTGGGATCTGGGATATAACAGCCAACAACGGTTCCGCAGGATGAAACCCGGCTACCGAGCAAAAAACACCCCTGAGTAATACATATCCTCCAAACCATTGCAATCGAAACAACGGCAGCATTCCAAACGATAACCAACCACGGCCAGAAACTAAAGTGCCAAGTGGTGCCCTACACACACGCGCCCCTCAGAGTAGCGTGGAGGGGCGGCCTGATGAACTATTCCTCGCATCACTCAAACATGGTACTCATCCAACGATGTCCATACCCCACACTCTCCCTCCAAGGCCAGACTCAACAAGTATCTACGTTGAAACTTGAAAGGGGTCACAGTAAAATATTTCGTTCACAGTATCATTTTTCTGGTCTTTCGAAGCCACGAGGAATGCCGATACTCTTGGCGCGAAGTACTGTAGTTTTCTGACAGAATGAAAGCGCGCTTCGAGATTATTGCTCCGAGCAGGACTATTGATAATAGGATTCTCTGGCAACGCTATGGCCCCTTGGTTATCCTCTCAAAAACCCGGACACATGATCCGCTCAACTCTGGACGAATAAACGATAGCACTGCGCCTGTAAACGAAGCCTCTTTCACTCCTTCACACAGGGAGGCGTACTCTGCCTCTGCTAAGGACAAAACGTAACACACCTCTGCGTGCTACTTGCCCAACTGACGGCCGCACCCCAGAGGGTAATTATGGTCCCCGTTTGACTTATCATCAGGATCAGCATCACTATATGCAGTCAAATCCAATCCCGAGCCCCGCACAGAAGTCAATCCAAAAACCTGATCGCGTGAAGGTGTCCCATAATCTTCAAAGCTGTTTTCCAGTGCCTCTCCGTAGGGTGGCGCGCCACAGTACGCACGGCGTTCGAGATAGCCGGTTTCGGCATGGTCGACAGCCATATCAAGCTTCCCCTAGCCTCCCTGTACGGCCAGTCTCCTCCAAGTTCGCCCTCCTCTCTTGGATGTAGTTCCACAACGGAGGTCGCAGGGGTGTCAGAGGATGAGTTAACGCCGAAACGATTGGGCATGCTCTCAATTAACGCCTTCTGCGTAATACCCAATGCCCTCAACTCCCAGTCTCAAGAAGGATACCAAGTCAATTCGCTGAGGTTATTCGTGGGGAATTTCGTAACTAACACTGCATAGAAGTATCTACGTGTCTCATTCGACCCAGCAATCAGGATATGAACAGCCACAATCAGTTCTATCTTGCCGCCCACAGCCATGCGAAACACACAAACGGATCAGCTCTACACTTCTCCATACCGTACTCCATCACGGTCTCTACCAAGTATCCAGCCCACTGCCGTGGGCTCTGCTTTAGACCATACAATGATATGTTTAGGCGAACGATCGTTCCTGATTTGTCGCCACACCCACCGGGTAGTTTCATGTATATCTCGGCGAGGAGTTTCGCGCGAACAAAAGCTTGCGCCGCGTCTAAATGGAGAATCTTTAGGCCATGTTCATTGACGACATCCACCAGAAATTCAACGGACGCTGACGAGGGAGTTGGTGCTAACGTTTCAAGATAGTCTACATGCTGCACCTCGTTAAACTCGTGAGTGGCAAGTCTAGTCCTTGTCTTTACTACCAGGCCATCCTTGTCCGTCTTGTAGGTGAACACCCACTTCGCACCTACATGTTTTCGTCCTTGTGGCGGTGTCGCGGCTTCGTGTGTACCGGTCGTTTAGTGGCCGTCCAACTCAATCTTCATGTCCTCGTGCCACGCCGCTTTGTATTTCGAACGCTCAATCTATGCTACGGGCTGTGGGGGGGCGGTCCTACGTCGTCCGGGAAACCACTCGGCATGCACACGTTTAACTCCCCTTTGTTCTCCACAGCAGGCCCTCCAGCCATCAAGGCCACTATCCTCCGTCGTCCAGGGTGAACTCTTCAGGATATTTCCAGGCCTCGTCCACTCGTACGCTGCCGCAAGCAGCGCGTCCTCGACCTCAGGGTTCAACCGTAGCCGGTGCTTAGCAGGTCTACCCTTCCAAGCGCTGGCTTTGACCCCGGGTCCGGCCCCACACTGTTGCGGGGAGCCGTCCCCAGCTGCTGAGCTCGGGTGCTGCCCTCCCCAACTGGCCCGCCCTTCCCTTGTCGGTGTGGGAGGCTGACGCTTCGCCCGGGTCGCTTTCGTCCATCCATGCGGGGACCGAGGAGGTGTCCACGGCGCCCCCTTGCCCCGTCGCCAGCCTCACTGGCGACAGATGCCTGATGTGCGTGCTCCTGCAAAAACACGTCCAGATCGAAACCCCACGCCACATCGAGGCCCTTCGAGTGGTCGAGACCGTCGCCCAGCTCATCCACCACCTCGACCCCACGTGCTCACGTCGTCTGACTGAGGCCCTCCTTCTTCCTTAGACATGAAGTCATTCGCCTGGGCAGGAACAGGTGTTACAGGCGACACGCGTAGCTAGGTGACATTTTTGCATGATTAGCACCGTACGGTGTCTATTAATAGTCAGCTCTCGTACAGAGTATCGGGGATAGTTGAGTGCAGGGCCAAAGCAAACAAATTCCTGTGCTTTCACCTGTGACTTGTTCTCCCCTTTCACCTTGCAGTAGCCAGGCTTGATGGAAGATATCAGTATTACTGCGAGGTGGGAATTCTATGCTCCATCTCATGCGGCGACTTGCTCTCTGGGCCAACTGCCGTTGCTGTGCGGTTCAAGGCATCGCACGCCCAGTGGGGTGCTTCTAATTTGGCCTACCTCTTCACGAAATTATGCTTGTTCGGTAGTATCATGGCATGTTTTCCGTCTTCGCTCACGGGGGAGGTGGGTGAAACTGTGACGAACCCCTCTCGTACATTTCCCCCTGCCCCTCCCCCCCCCTATATTATATACCTGGTATATATACCAGGTATATATGTTGGGTTGGCGTCGGTTGGCGATGACGCTGTATAACACGCCTCTCACTGCGTGAGCTAGACAGCCAGGGTACCTTTCGTTTTGTTTTATTTTTTTTGTGGTCACCACGGCTGACGGTCGAGTTAGATCATTTTTGTGCTGAGAGGACGCTTCTCTGCACAAGAGGGGTAATCGTATATCACGTAGTGTGTGTATGGTAAGGCACTCACGAGGCAGTTACAGAGTAAACCCATTGCTGCCTCTGGAAGTGGCCACACCAGAAAAGGACTCGATTAATTGACGCTGTCATCCATATGCAAGAAAATCCGCCTCAAACGCGGTTCTTAGTAGGATCCGACTCATCCTTCATGCGACTTGTCCAGCACCTCATGGCGCTTCGCGCTTGATGCAAGCAATATCTTCCTGGTCTGTGAAAACCCGACGTGCTCCGTCCCGGCATTATAGGGGTGCGAGGGTCTATGACCATACGACTGCGGCCACGCATGAAAATGAGTACACCCCCCCCTGCCTTCAATCAACGGAATGGCCTGTCCCTCACTATGATAGGCAACCTCAATAGCCAAAACCTCATTCAAAGGTCACTTCCTCTGCCTGGCTCTCCGGTTCTCTTCTCTTACCCGCCCCACCCCATTCCCCTTCCCCGGCTGACTACGTACTCGGCTACCCTTTCCTTCCCACTAGTCCCTGGGAACCCACAGCGGATCCTCTATATTCGACCTTGCGTATGCCATAAACGCCTGCGACGCCCATCTCTCCTGTCCTCGAATCCCCCACGGTGTGACTCCAATCTCCTCCAGCCTCGTTGCTCCTCCTGTCCTTCCCGAGTGCAGCGAGAAATCCTCCGGAGTCAGTTCCACCCCTATTCCCTTTCCCTACGATCTCAATTCCTCCCTCACTTCCTCCAGCTCCCCCGTTTAGCAACACGTCGCCAGCTACCTCGTCCCCCCTCCCGCTCCTATTTGATGTCAGTGGGGCGTTCTCCCCTCCCCAAGATGCTGCTTCGGTACGTAGTGGTCGGACAGCTCCACCCACAGGTCCACGACATTCCCCTCCAGCTCTCCGCCCGGCGCCCCCCTTGTCCTCGCCATGACCGCCCTGTTTTTGCCCCGGTTAATTTCCCTCCCTTGAAGTGTGCTTCCACGGTACTCGCCCTCCTCCTCTCCGGCCGCAGCTGCACGCTTTTCTATGAAAAAAAGATTACGTCCCTCTCCTGAAGCGTAGTAATCTGGTGCGCCCCCCCCCCCCCCCCCCCCCCCCCGCGCTCCCCGCCGATCAAATCCCGATGCCCTCATCGACAGCTCGTACAACAAGCCCAAACGCCATCCTCCCCCCACACCCACCCCATTCGCCTAGACCCTCGTGCCTCACCCTGACCAGCTCCCCGGTTATCGGTCTCCTCACCCCCGTCTGGTTGCCCGCCTCCACATGCGCCCCCGTGGCCGTTTTCTCGTCGCCCTGCTCCTTACGTGCTGCAGCGATAGCGACCGTGTTGACTGGATAGCGCTGAATAAGTGGTCTAGCAGGTAGTGCTATGTAATTCCCAAGGGTGGGTCGGGGATTCAATGCTCGTCGAATTCGTAATTATTTCTTTTCGAGCGTGCGCGCTGGAGACAATACGACTGATTATGATAGTGAGCTTCTAGACACCAGAACCGTTTGGCCAGGGGAGGGCCCCGGGGATCACTGCTATTAACTCGACGAGATTCCACGAACTCTATAGAGTATAGTCAACAGACCGTCCCACCCACTGCTCGGGTAAATGTTCACCATCACCCACGTCCCCGCCACAGTCACGTCCTTGTTCTTCTTCGCGCAGCAAGGTACCGCAAATGCCGCCAGCTCGTGTACCAGCTCCCACAAGTGCCAAACCATCCAGCTCGCCCACATCCTCCAGCCTTGCGCATGAGTCCTCCTCGTCGACTTCGCAAATTGTTCGAGTGCGAAATGGCATGAAAATGTTCGGACACACCTCCGTTCCTTCCACTCCAAGCTCCTGGGCCTGTCACTCCTCTCCCTCGCCTCCCCTGCAGGTGAGTACCCGCTGCATGGCCGACGAGTTATCCCCTCTCATCATCACCGACTCCGCTCCTTTCGCTGGCCTGCCCTTCCTGATCGCGCTCATTGCGTAGGGTGTCACGACCATCTCATCAGCTCCAGGCATTGATGGGCAACCGGATCCCATCCCCATCCTTCCTACTCCTGATTTATCTATCATTGTCTCCAGTACACTCGCGTCTCCAGGCACAGCCCCCCAAGCACCTCCAACGAAGCGCCTGAATCCAGATCCTGTTGCGGGTCTGCTTCACGAATGTGAAGCCGGCGTGGTGAGCATGTCTCCTTTCATCGCTAGGCCCTCCTCCGGACCCATCTCCGCCGCTCCACGCCTTCCGTAAATTCCTTCGTCAGCCTCAGCTTCTGCCTTTTCTTCCTACCCCTTCACCTGCGGCCCTCTTTCCCACCGTTATTTTGCCTGCTCAGGTGCAGCTTGCTCAGCTACGGACGCCGCCGCACGACTCCGCTCGCCTTCTCATCTTCCCACCCCCCCCCCGTTCTGTTCACGGTCCCGCCGCGCCCTGCACCGCCGCTCCGTGCATGGACTCGCAGCGTATGATCCCTCCTCTTAGCTTCGTGTACAACCCCGCCGCGCACTTCCCTCTAATTGTTTCGTTACAAACCTCTTGGTTGTGGCCGTTGGACAGAATTATGCTCGATGGCCTTTCTGTGCGCCAAATAACAGGACCAAATGGCGGTGATCCGAGTGCCACCGGCGGCATGTGCAGACACGCAGAAGTCGCCTTGCAGGTTCTCGGGATCGGGATGGTGAAAGACGCAGAGCCGGTCTTGTTTAGAGAGAGCGCTTGCGCGTATGACGATTTTAAGGATTGTGTGGCTCAAGCTGTCGAGAGACGACACTTCCCCGTTCGTTTCGTGTGCCGCTGAATGTCGAATCGTGGAATATTCTCCCCTCCCCTTGTCCGCCTGCCACTCCCACCGGATTTATTCGCAGGCCTCGCGCCCTCTCCACCAATCTCGCCGGAACCGCTTTTCCCTCCTCGTCTTGGCATCGCCCACTGCGTTCTCCGCCACACCTCGTTGACGTGCATTTCGGCACTTCCATATATGGTTCCCGTACGCCAGCTTGCGCTCGAGGTCTCCTCTTTGGGCCTACATCCACAACGCACGCCGACCCTCGCAATCTGTTTCCACAGTGCGAATTAGTCGATATAGTGCTGTCCCCCAACAATTTTGTCGCCCGCCCCGCATCGAGAGAGGGTGCCAGTATCTCCCCTCCCAGCTCCCATCCCACCTTCGTTCAGTCGCCTCATCCTTGGCGTAATATATCCCCCCCGACATCAGCCACCACGCGTAACACCCGATCCGTCTCTTCTGCCTTGTCCCCTGTCTGTCACACTCGCACAAACCCCCGCTTCTACCAAAGTGTCTCTCCCTACCCTTCCGACCCCGCCTGTTACTCTTTCCCGTGCCCTGCCCCGCTGTCGCGTCCTTGTCCCCCGTTATCGTGCGCCCCCCCCCCTCCACAATCTCCCGACATTACTCTACACGGCCCCGCTACGCGCTTCACCCCTCCTGCCGTGCGTGGCCCACCAAGCATTTGCCCCCCCGTTTCGTGCACGGCCCCGCCGCGCACCTCGTTCTGTGCTCGGCCCCGACGTGCATTTCCCCGCCCATTCCGGCCCCGGTCCGCACGTTCCCCCCTCGTTCCGTGTGCGGCCCCGCCCCGCACTTACCTGTTCGTTCCGCACCTTCGCCCTTGTTCCGAGCGCGGCCCCGCCGCGCACTTCCCCATTCGTCTCATGTGCGGCCCCACTGCGAACTTCCCCGCCTGCTTCGTGCGTGGGCCCGCCGCGCACTTCCCTGCCTGTTCCGGTCCCGGCCCCTCGTCTCGCGCGCGGTCCCGCCGCGGACATTCCCCCTCGTTCTGCTCGCGGCCCCGCCCTACACTTTCCCCCCCGTTGCGTTCACGAAACCACCGAGCCCTTTCCGGCTCGTTCTGTGTGCGATCCCTTTGCGCACACTTTTCCCCCCCCTGGTCGCCCCCCCCGTTTCGTTTACGACCCCGTCGAATACTTCCCGGCCGCCGCGCCCCTCCCCCCACCTTTCGTGCGTGGCCCCACCGCGCACTTCCCCGCCCATCCCGGCCCCGCCCCGCACTTCCCCCCTCGTTCCGTGCGCGGCCGCAC
Source organism: Nereocystis luetkeana (assembly GCA_031213475.1). Classification (NCBI taxonomy): domain Eukaryota; class Phaeophyceae; order Laminariales; family Laminariaceae; genus Nereocystis; species Nereocystis luetkeana. The sequence goes on along the minus strand of JARUPZ010000002.1, from coordinate 3,916,344 downwards.
CTCGAACTTCCCCGCCAGCTCCGTGCGCGGCCCCGCCGCACACCTCTCCTCTCGTTCAGTGCTCGGCCCCGCTATGCCCTTGCCCCCTCGCTGGGTTCACGGCACCGCCGCACCCTTCCCGGCTTGTTCCATGTGCGGCCCCATTGTCGAACACTTTCTCCCCCCCGTACTCGCGCCCCCGTTTCGTGCACGGCCCCGCGACGCACTTCCTCGCCCGTTTCGTGCGCCGCCCCTACGCGCACCTCCCCCCACGTTCCGCCTTCGGCCCCGCTGCGGACTTGCCCTCCAGTTCCGTGCACGACCGCACCGTGCACTCCCCGGCTCGTTCCGTGTGAGGCTCGGTTCCCGCATGCTTCTTCCTCCCTCGAGTATGCGCCACCTTTGATAACGCACTCTGCGTGCGTGGCCCAGTCGGGCACTTGCCCCCCAGTTCCGTGCACGACCCCGCGGCGTGCTACCCGGCTCGTTCCGTGTGTGGCCCCGTTGCCGCACACTTCTCCCTCCCTGGAATGCGCGCCACGTCTTAATATACGCACTCCGTGCGCGGCCCCGCCGTGCACTTGTCCCCCCTTTATGTGCTCTCCCCGCCGCGCACTTCCTGACTCTACCCGTAGCGACCGAGTTGCCGCAGCCTCCTCCCTCTTCCCCGTGCGATACACGCACAGCCCTGTTATTCCCTCTTTCCACTGCACCTGATTTGACGAAATATATAATAGACCTCGTCCCCGCCTTCCCCCCTGACTGCCCCCCCCCCCCCCCCTCTCTCTCCCCCACTTTACTGCACCTAATTTGGCTAGTCGCCCTATTTCCTGGACTGTCCCCCCATGCAAAATTTCTCGCTCTTCCCCTCAGGGCATCCCCCCTCTTTTTATTATGTGTGCATTGTTTAGTTCGACGTTGCTTGTTGTGCCTAACACCACCACCACCCCCCTGACCCCCTTTTTACTTCACCGGATTGGCGTCATTATATTTCTTCTTAGCCTCTTATGCTGAATATTGACACTTCGTTTATGATATCCCTCACTCCACACACCCCTACATTCCCCCTTGGACTACTATGCTCGAACCCCCCCCCCCCCCCCGGTGATTCAACCCCTTGAATCGCCCTCCCCCACTCTTACATTATCATGTCTTATTTTTTCTTCCCCCCTTTCTCCACTACTTCATTGCGCCTATATAGATTGACTCTATCGCTTTCCGGGCCACGAGTATACCCCCGTCGAACCCATCCCCCTCTTTCCACCTCCCCCAATCCCCCCCGACTCCCTCCCTTTACTCTCCCCCCCTTCCCGCTTGGCATCCCCCTCTTTACTGCGCCTAACCTAGCAAGTCTGGCCGACCCTTGCACCGGTCGCCCATCCCTTTCTCCCACATCTCGTTTGCGTGTTCACACTTTGCTGTATTAAAGCCTGGCCCGCACCCCCCGGCATTCCCTTACCGTCGACGCCTGTCCAACATGGCCATCGCCTCCCGGCGCAGCAAGACCGATCATACCCCCCTGCTTCCACCACCACGCCCACCAGTTGATCCCGCTCGTCTCAATCTTTCCTGGCTTCCTCGTCCCCCCTCACAATCCACCTGTCTCTCTCTGGCGCCCATCGCCTCCTCCTCTCACAGCATCGCCTCCCGCCCGTTTGAACCCTCCTGTTGATGCGTCTCCTCTCACCTCTCTCCGGTCTACATTGAACCGCTTCACCAAGCAATGCAGTAGTATAGGAATTCAACAGTAGATTGCGATCGATACATTACAACGTGCAGAATGCCCGCATGTTAAGATCAAGCATGCGGGGCACTCTGTATCCCTAGATAGACCTGCCTATCAAGTCGGTACTCGTTTGTATTCACGTGTATTGTCCCCATAATACGACATTACTACATACAGTATTCCGGGGGACAATAGTTAACAGGACCAAACATTGTTAGTAAAAATAGCGGAATATATAGTTTTTTGGGTGTGCCGTAGGTCCTATTTAATATGGTCCACCGTGATAGTATGCTCTTGTCGTCGATCCTCTTTACAACTAGCAATAGTTGCTGCTGTGCGGTTGCTGCTGTTTGCTGCTGTTGCCACTCACTGCTTTGCCTACACTGCTGGTTCTCTCACTGCGGGTGCCTGTCAGTATGTACGCATAGTTGTGCTACTGCTGCTATGTCACCCCCAAGAACATCCCTACTACTGGAACCACCCCACCCCTGTCCCGTTTCTTGCTTGTATACTCAAAGGCACTCGAAAAAAAAGCCCTTGACCAACACGACGTTTTTCCATTTTCGGCCCGGCGGGGGGGGGGGGGGGGGGGTAGGATCAACCACACTAACATCAAGTGGTACGCTGTGAGCAGGGGACGGTCAATATACATCCTCCCCCCCACAAATGCCTCGCGATTATTTGGAACCCGTCAGGGCGCACCCGTCAGAGCGCACATTATCTTTCACCCGCTGGAGACCGAATTCTTCACCCTAGATGCTCGGAAGCTCGCAGATAGGCTTTGGTGTGCATGTATGTATGTCTGCGAGGGCAGTGCAGGGTAAATATTTGTGTCCGTCGAAAAGGTTGTATTTGGCGATATGCCGGGGGGGGGTGGGGTTCTCGGCCCGCTGAGGGGGAGGGGTTGTACGGTATCTGTCAGTTTACCTACTACTACACACTGCAGTATAGTTTCTGTGTCATACTCCAGACTGTCACGGCATCTATCTTTATATTTGTTCCTGGTGAATTTATCTTATTACAAGCCAATGTGGGAGTCAAGTCTCTCGCCCAACCTGACAGCTGAATATATCCGGAGATCTTCGTAAGGATCGACCTCTTATTACTACAGTAGTATGTGAGTATGGATCTTTAGGTTGGTACTCGTACCTCGTAGGCTGTTCAGATGTTTTGCGTCCTGTTGGGATCAAGGTATACGGGCGAAGCCCCAACCCAACCCGTGACTCTAACCCTAACCCTAACCCCAAACCGCAGCCCAAACGGGCCAAAACTGGTCATAAACGCAGCCGCGTTTGCATCGAACCAGGGAAATTACCCAATTACGAACGACGATTAAAAAAGGTACAGGCCGCGCTACGCTTCTTTCAGGTCAAAAACACACCCCTGAAGATTTTTCGTCGCTCAAACCCTACTCATCATGTACTGTGTGTATGTAGAAGGTTGAACGAGATGCTGTGATAAAACCCGAAAATCTTCGTACGTTGTTCGAGTCACTATTATATTGTTGTTATAGCCGAGTTATATTAAAATTAATATCAATAGTTGCGTTCACTGAACCTCACACAAATAAACCCGATAGCAGTGTAGACCAGCAACGACCTTCTGCGCGTTGAAACATGCGTGTAGCAGGAATAAACCAGCCATTTCGATGGATAGCGGGTGTTTGGTAGATGCTTCTTCGGGGGTGCTTAGGAAGGAGGACTGGGCCCTTGCGGTCGGAGGTGGCAGGGTTAGGGGTACGAGCAGTAAGAGTAGTCATAGTAGTGTGTGGGGGGAAGAGTTAGTTGGAGAATAAGGTGGAAGAGCCGCAGGAACCGCAGGAAGAGCGAGACGGCTGGGACTCTCTTCTAGCTAGGCACTACCGATAGCAATGTAGACCACAGCAACACCGCACGACCTTCTGCGCGTTGAAACGTGCGTGTAGCAGTAATTAAACCAACCATTTTAATGAGCAGCGGGTTTTTGGTAGATGCTTCTTCGGGGGGAGTGGTCGTTTTTTGGTGGACGAAATTAGATGGAGGGATGGAGGGTGTTGGTTTTGTAGTATAGTCTTCATGAATGAGCGTCACATCAGTTCTGATTTGTCGTAATAGGATACTGCCGCGCTTTTGTTCTGGAGAGTTGCTCTCCGGGGCAGAAAAAAAAAAAAAAAAAAGGTCTTCACTTTCTGTTATTAATACTCGTAATAATAGTCGTTTATTAGAACAACACTACACATTGTCGGATGGCAAGCATATAATAATAAACTACGAGCATGTACCTGGTATAAAAATGTGGTGCGTAGCTACAATAATAATTAGTACTCCAACCTTCGCTATTACGGCATCATCGATCGGTACATCGCTTCCTGTCCAGCGAGACATCATATATATATGGAGAGGGTCAATACTGCAGTATAAAGTAGTATCAGGTACTATTAATATTATAATACTGCTGTACACGGAGCAGTAGTACCAGAAAATCTACCGGCCACCAGGTGGTAAAAAAAGACACGTCATACTATTATTTATTACCAGTGAGTATACGTTCTGGCTGTCACGCATATTTTTATTTATTATTATTTGCCTTCTGAATATTCTCATTTAATTTAATTTTTGTTAAACATACAGCGATGACGTCAGCACTCGCGTAAACTATCAGTATTACAATAATGTTCCAACACCATTCTGCATCGTGACCCGAGAGCGGAGGACGGCAGGCTGCGGGCTACGGCGATCGCAAGCAAGAGGCCACCTTCCCCTACACCAGGAAGTTATCACATTTCGCTAAAATGTAAACGGGACCAGGCAGCAGCTGGTCCACCGGCCACCTGGCTAGTTGCAATCAGTCGGACCACAGCAACTTCAACACTTCAACCCACGAACCGCAACTTGTGTTGGCTGTTGGGCGGGGGGATAGATGGCCTAACTAGAAAAAGCCTCCATAACACGTTAACAATCAACGTTTTCATATATATTACCGGGGCTGACGATTCTTCTGTCAGGCCCTTCGACTGCCCACGAGGGACACCACGACACCGTACCATCTCACCCACCACACATGAAAGCATCGTAAATTATTTCTCGCAACGAATAGAGTGTCCAGGAGCAGCAGTCGCCGACCCCCACAGTGTAAGGAGGTTCGCTCTACCGCTACTGAGACCATGAGAAGCGCAGGAGCAACGCCGGCCTTGTTCGGTGAGTCGACTGGCGCTATTCTCGTGTGCTGCTCGTTCTCTGTGATGCAGTTGATGCGAACCCCCCTGCCCCAGCAGTAGTTTTGCCGTCCTTGTACCACATCCCCACAGCACGCCCGCGCAACCGCGCTGGCCGGTATCCGAGCACGCGGGTCTCCTTCTCGTGTTCCCCGGAAACTACCCGCTTAGTCAACACCAAGGGGTGCTTGTTGCCATGGCTCGCGTAGCACATCCCCGCCGGAGTACACGAAAACACTTCGCGCAGCTTGTTGTTCCTGTACCGCCACACCACGTTTTTTGCCGGAGAAAAACGAACGATTCGCAACGTCCCACCATCTGGTCCTCTTTTGCACTTTCCTCCCTTGAAATCCCTGACCCCGACGCTTCATGTATGTCGCCTATCCGACCCTCGAAGCAGGCGCCTGCCTCGCGTGCGCAGCCACAGGGGGGCTGTGCTTCACGGCTGTTCCCTGCGTGGCTCCCCCCTCGAGACCAGCCGGTAGATTGTCACGTGTGTCGCGGCCACCATCCGCCAGGCTAGACGCAACGCGGCCCTCGTCCGGAAAGGGCGACGGCAACAGCAGCAGCAGGAGCAGCATCAGCGGTGACGGACGAAAGTCAAACTTTGATCGATTATTGTCGATATCCGCCGGTGCCCCGGGGGTGTCCTCTGATTCCACCCGGCGCCAGAGGCAGAAGTCTAGGCGGAAGACTCGTCTCTCGTCGACGAAGGAGACCTCGAGCAGAACGAGCACCGCCACTATCGACACGTCACCGGCGCCCTGGACAACGAGCCAGCAGTTCGAAGCGGAGGTTGCCGCGAGGCGGGCGGGCGGCGCCAGATTCCCGCCAGCTTCAGGTTATGGCTTCAAGGATGACTGTAGCAGCAGCAGCAGCAACAGCAAGAACAACAACAACAACAGTGCTGGCCTTGAGCCCTCCGAGCTTCCCCCCCGAAGCAGCGGCCTGCAGGAGGGAGTGCTTAGGCTGACAAAAATAGCTGTAGAAGGCGGTAGCGGCGGCAGCAGCAGCAGCAGCAGCAGGCGACCCCGCTCGGACTCCCAGAGTTCAACAGAGTCAACAACAACAGCTGGTCACCCCAGTCATGCTGCCCAAGAAACCACCACCACCCCTGCGGCAGAGCGGCAGCGGCTGCTGGACATGGCCACCCCCCCTGTAGAGCTCCGCGGCGCTGCGAAGACCCGCTCGGTCGGGGAGGGAGAGGCCACGGTGGGCATCAAGGTGTTGGATGGGGGGGAGGGGTTGGGGGCAGAGGCGAAGGCCGATAGTGCGGCTGTTGACGTGTGGGCCTCGAGGGGGATGCTAGCCGGAGCGGCCATGCTGTACGGGACGAACTTCGGGTGTGTGAAGCTGCTGGAGGAGACTGTGCCCATGAGCCTGGCAGCGGCATTGAGGTTCTCGGTGGCCTTCGTCCCGTTCCTACCGTTCCTTAGGAAGATCAAGCCTGAAGTTTTCAAGGCGGGCGCTGAGGTATGTACCCCTCTTGTGTCTTGTCTGTCTTGGTTTCCATGGAATCATACTGCGTTCAGTGTGCACGTTCGTGTGTCCAAAATATTCATCGAGTTTTAGTGATTCATCGAGTTTTGGTGAGTGTACGTGTTCAAACAGTCGGGTACAGTACTTGCTTTCTTCGCTTCATTTCACACTGCTTTGCAGCAAGCAGTCAAGTCAGTTCGTCTCGAGTCCCGTCGTGAGGAACACGGGACACAGGTATCAATATCTCGTCCCTGCAAACGAGTATCGACATGTTGCCGAGCTCTCAGCTGACGCATCACTGGCAACGGATGGGTTCAAATAAGCCGCGCTGTTGTTTTAGGTGGTGCGTCTATAGGTGATGACGATGATTGACGGCGGTGCTTGATCGCAAAAACGCTCTTTCTGCTTCTTCTGCTACATCCGAGTAAATGAGTAAATGCTTCCGTCAACCCTCGGACCCTACACGATGATGGAGGTGTTTCTGTCTCGCTGGTACTCGTACTGCTGTACCTGGTACACAAGTAATACGTTTTTTGTTGTTGAAATGTTTCGCGCCTGCTGTGTTGGCGCGTGTCAGAGCTTTTTGGTCGAATCGTCTCCCATCCCCCATGTTCAATGTTGACCTGACGCTGAAGATTATGTCAAAGACTGAAGACATGGACACGTAGGGACCATACTTACGTATCAATAATTGGGGCCAGAATTTAAAAGTACACCATGGTGCATGCGTTGAAGATTCTACCGGGCAGAGCCTGCTGTCGTGGTCGTACGCGTGACAAACCTATCATGCAGCCAGCCAGTACATAGAGTCACCATACATGTCGTACTGATGTTTGCTGTGTGCACGACTCCGAACGAGCGGTACATATTACTGTAATTATTGGTAATACTGGTGGTACCTGGTAGGTACTTGTACTGCGGAATACTATTAATATTAATATTAATAGTGTTGTTCTGGAGTTGTACTGATCAAGGTATATGCGTACAACAGAACATTCGGCGTATAGGCTGGATTTGTTTTACCCGCAGAGGTAAACGAAAGAAAAACTTTTGAGTGTGAGCGTTGCATGGCGAAATGTTTTCAGTAGATGCTGCTGAAATGCGATGCTGCTGAAGTTCTCGCTGTGCATATCATGCGTATGGAATGTGGAGCATGGTGCGGCATAGCATCGTCTGCAGGTAAGCACGCAAATGTCATCAAGAGACAGATGAGAACATCCCGTTCTGTAGAGACTTTTAGAACGGGAGAGGGTGCGACCTGGAAGACATCGGACCGGTTTCCGCGCCTTTGGCCCCGTCGAGAAGAAACCCCAGCCCACATGAACAGACTCGAGCGACACAGCAGTTAAGGGTCGAGACCATCCATCGCGAACGTACGTGTTGAGTTATTCCTAGGCAAGCCACACTTCTCTAGGAAACCTTAATTTCGCCTCTCGGTTCCCTTCTTCACGGAAGATGGTGATCGCGAACGTTTTGTTCTTTCTCGTTCGTGTACCCCCCAAAAGATGACCTGCCTACGCCGACTTAATTGTTAATCTCCCCCATTACTTGGCTACCAGTAAGTACCATGCTCCAGATCCCAACGTCATCTCTCCGAGGCCTTGCATATTCCCCAGCTGGTGCATACCTCTTGCTTAGGCCACCCGCGTGTCCGAGGTTGCGCCGTTGACACGTTGACCCCCCCCCCCCTCCCCCCTCCCCCACCCCGCCTCCCTAAGCTTAATCGTGCATCGCTCCGCGGTTGAATGCCACCTCTGCTGCTGTACGCAGCTACCTGTAGACGTCGCAACTTCTCCACGACATTGCTAACCCCCATACCCACCGCCCACGCACCCCCCCCCGCCCGCTGCCCAGATCGGCTTGCTCAACGCCGTCGGCTACTGGGCGCAGTCGGAGTCCCTCATGACCACGACGGCTTCCAAATCCGCGTTCATCTGCAGCCTCTCCGTAATCTTCGTCCCTCTCATGGACGCCGTGCTCAGCGCCAGAGACGGAAAGGAGGCTAAGTTAGCTAAGGCGGTCAAAGCGGCCGAGAAGAAGAGCCAGGGGGGAGTGTTCGCCAACCTTAACGGCCCCTGGTTCCCGGCGCTCCTGGCGGCGGCGGGGGTGGCGTGCTTGGAGCTTATCGGGGTGGAGGGTGGTCCGAACTCGGGCGACCTGTGGGCTCTCGGTCAGCCTCTGTGGTAAGATCTTTGGGGCGTTCGTTGGAGGAGGACGCGCGTGTTGCAACGGAGAGGGAAGGGTGTAGAGACCCTGTTGCCCCGGCTTCGACAAGAGGGCTGAAACAAATACTGACAGATGATCTATCGATCTACACAGATCATCCAATTCCTCACCTACCGTTGTGGCGGGAACTGTATGTAGGACAGATCCTGCCAAGCAAGCAACTGTACTTTTAACCCTTTTAGGACCGCAGCTCCGTTTTTAGGGACATACTACTTGGAATTTGACTGGCTTTGTCCCCAAATTGTCCCCAAAACGGGGCTGCAGTCCTACAAGCGTCAAGATAGATCATGCAGGTTTTTCGGGTCCCGCTCGGCAAGATGAGCTTACAGACAGTGGATCATACGAGATCGGGAATATGTTTGTGTATTCAAGGACCTGCAGTCAGTAAGTAGATCATGAAGCGGGAATCGATCATCTGTCGGAGGCGTGTTTTTGTTCAACAGCTGGGACGTGTCTATCCAAGAGCGCACCCGGAAAAAGAAAATGTGCACCCTCACAGATTTTTTTTCGCTAGACAAGGGGGGGGGGGGGGGGGGGGGTTACTATCAATAGCCCCAAGTGAAAAAAAATGACTACATGGAGAAAGAAAAAAAAAAAACTTTTTTTTCTCGCATGTATGATATCATCATGTGATCACAACCGTTGCAACGGTTTTCCATCCCGACCTCTGGGGGTGTGGTGTGGTGTGGTGTGTCGTTTTCTATTCTCTTCTTTTTCAGGTCACGGACGCCCCTGGTCTCTCCCCTCTCCCCTCTTTAGCTGACCCTTAACTTCAATACCTTATACCGCAGTAGTTCTGCAGTGCGCCTGTACCCAAACCTGAGTCTAGCCCGAAGTGCTTGGTCCCCACAAGGAGAGGGCAGTGCTACAGCAGTACAGGGTTGGCGCCCCGACCGCCGGGGGGTTTTCTCGGAAATTAAAAATGCGTTGAGGGGGTAGGGGGTCAATCCTCTTGGGGTGGCAGTTCCGTTTTGGGGACAAGTCACTCCAATTATATACCTGGTAGGTATCACGGGTGGCCATGGTTAGTGGGACCTATGGTATACATGAAAAACCTACCAGGTATATATTTAACCATTTTTACTAACAATATTCGGTCCTATTAACTATGCCCCCCCGTCAGATAGTTTCCCCCAAAACGTGACTTCAGTTCGGAAAGGGCTAAGTGTGGACTTTCAACCATTTTGTCGGAGCTAGGCCCGAGTCGAGTGTGAACGTCCCGACTCGGAAGGTTTGCGCCGAGCTTGACTTGCGTATCTGTTGACGCGATGGTGCTACTGCTGTAGTTCTAGGGGTGTATTTAACATTATCTGTGACTGTCATCGGGAAGTAGGGCGAGACGAGGGGGGTGGGGTCGTGTCCGAACCGTTGGAGTCTTACGTGTTGATGTATGTATGTCCTTGTACACCATGGACCTCCTACTTTATATACCGCCGTAGGTGGCGTGTTTGTTCATTTGCGTACAAAAACTGTTACATTTTGTAGACCGTTATTAACCTTTTTAGAACCGCAGTCCCGGTTGGAGGGCAATCCAGTCACATTCTAAGCAGTTTGTCCCCCAAGACGGGACCGCGGTACTAAAAGTATTATTAATAATGCTATAGTACATCAACTGCGGCAAAACGATTTGATCGAAATATCACTGATATTATCATGACAACACAGCTTGTAAAAATGGATCTTTCTTGAGAACATTTTCGATCTCGCAGCTGACGTTGTCTTAACCCTTCTAGAACTCCAGTCCCGTTTTGGGGACACACAAGTCAAACTCCAAGTGGTTTGTCCCAAATTGTCCCCAAAACGAGACTGCAGTCCTAAAAGGGTTAATCATACAATACGTACCGTTTTTTTTGTACGCGGACTCTTTTGCACCCTGTCGCTGTGATGTTTCGTCTGTCTACCTCCGGCACTAGGAGTTGGACGACAAACGCGTAGCATGCGTGCTACCACGGTCGCCTATCTCCCGGCATCCCCCCAGATAGCAAGCCTGCATGGGTCCAATGCCAATCCAATAATCTCCCCCTCCTCAATACCCCCCCCTCCCCCCCCCCCCCGCGCGCCGCTCCGCGACACTCCCTCACTCACAGCTTCGGCGTGGGCTTCTGGCTGACGGAGCGTTGCTCTCAAAAGTACCCCGGGGACACGTTCGGGATCGTGGCGTCGCAGCTGCTAACGGTGGCGGTTCTGGCGATCGGCTGGTGCGCCCAGGCGGGCCAGATGCCTACGTCGTTCGCGGGCCTCCACGAGACCGTCCTGCCGTCTTCCGGGTCGCTGGCCGTCCCCCTCTCGCTGCTCTGGACCGGGCTCGTCACCACCTCTCTGACCGTGTTCGGAGAGACGTTTGCCATGAAGCAGATCTCGGCGGCGGAATCGACGATCATCTTGTCGACCGAGCCAATCTGGGGCACGGCGTTTGCCGCGGTGGTGCTCGGGGAGACGATCGGGTGGAACACGGGGTTTGGGGCCTTGCTCATCGTCGCCGCGTGCACCTGGAGCTCGGTGGGTCCCGCGATCCAGACCAAGCTGCTGTCCCTCATAGCCGCCACGGGTGCGGCGGGGACGAGCGCCGGGGTGGACGTGGACGATCTCTCCGAGACCGTGGGGACCGTGTTCAAGGAGCTAGCCAAGGAGAACATCGACCTCTGAAAGCGATTTCTCTCGGGTGGGAGGAGCCGCGAGCCAGCTCCTTGCTCGCCTGGTTCGCTCGCGTCGTCTTCTGGTGCTTCTTGTTTCGGGAGGGCACGTGTGAGGCCGCCATACAGCTCGCTTGCGTCGCACGAACCCAGCTCGCCTTGAGAGCGTCTCGGGTTGGACGGGCGCGGACCTACCGCGCGCTCGTCGGGGGCGGTGGTGCGGCGGTTTTGAATGGTAGTGTCGCCTGAGTGGATGAGTCGTTTCTTGGTGGGTTTTGTCACGCGGTGCCCAAAGTGTGGCGAGCTATTGTTGCTGTTGATGTTTCTGCGTGTTTTTTTTTGTTTTGTTTGTCGTCGTGTGCTCTGTTCTTTTTTTTCTTGTGAGTGGGGACTCTTGACATCGTTAACGTGGTTGGTCTCGTGTTTTGGGAGAGTGAGTGAAAAACAGTTTTGTTTTTTTGTTCGGTTTCGTGGTTCTCGCTGATTGGCTGCCGGACGAACCCGGCCGGGGGGGTGCTGGAGTCGACCGCGCCTAAGCGTTGCGTAGCAATGGCATACGTTTGACATATTACTACTATCCATGTTTCTATTGCTGTAACACTCGGGAGGTTTTGTCGTTGGATCGGCTTTACATTCTGCAGCCACGTGCTCGTATTGCATCGCCCTCTTGCAAGCTCCTACCTGCGTACGACCAACTTGCGCTGTAGCTTTTTCAGGTTGCCATGGATGTTTTTCACACGCGCTTGTTGACCTTGACTCATGGACGATTGATCGTTCGCGAGCTTTATAGTGCAAGCGCAAAGGGGGGCGGGAGGGAGGGTGGGGGGGGGTTTATGCCATTCATGGCCGTAGAGGAGGGGGTGGGGGATTTGGTCACAGGATAGAGTGGTGAATGACAGTATTGGAATGCCGCCCAATTATCTAGAACATTGGGATTTTTGGTTGAGGTAGCTAGTTGACAGCGTGATAAATCGTGCATTCCGTACGGAATACCCAACCGGCCCCCGCCCCCCCCCCCCCTTATGGAGTCCCAGTGGGGACGCGGTGGGGCAGCACTGAAGAGGTGGTGCATGCACGCGATGAGTAACACTCCGGCGCGCACGGGGCGCGCATGCCGCGGCCCGTTGTTCTTACGCTGCCGTGTCAGCATTACCCCACGTCGGCATTGATTTTTGTTGGTTAGTCCCGTGACGTTTTTGTCTGGCCTGGATGGAGACTATGAAGAGTGTTGGCCCCGTTGTTGTCTTGTCGTGTCGACGTTTTTTTAATTTGGCCCGGTCTCCCCCTATGGGAAGGAGGGGTGGACTCGGGGTTGAAGAACGGAAGGAAGCGAACGGCCCTCTAGTAGCTCGAATCGACCAACCCTGTCGCTTCTATTCGGCTCGCGCATCGTGGTCAACTTTGTTGTTGCTGTTGGGTGGCACCCCCGTGGCGGGGGGTACGGCACGGGATAGCATGTTCTGCTGCTGTGCATCTACGTTCCACCCGGAGCTAAACTGAAAACGTACTGCTGCTGCTGCTGCTGCTGCTGCTGCTGCCTGTGGTTATCGACCTGCAGCGATAATAGCTACGTTAGGTCAAGACCATTGTTGTATCTTTCGTTGGGGGTGCTTCAACGGCGGATTGGGGTCTCTGCCTCAAAAGGGCTGGACCACCGGTTATGGATGCACCTTAGATATACTGACTGTTGACAGAGCGAAGTCGGCGTAAATTGGAGATTTACGCAAACCGGTACCCCGTACGTGAGTACAAGGAGATTTCGCTATCTCTTCCCCCCCCCCCCCCCCCCCCCCCCCCTCCGTGTGTATGACGTGGAGTCCCTGTTGTTGAGTCACTGTCGTACGCGACGTGTGGCGGTGACGGTTGCCGCAGCTGTTGAAGTCTTTGGGTTAACCTTTTTAGAACTGCAGTCTCGTTTTGGGGACAATTGGGGACAAATTACTTGGAATTTGAGTGCCTTGTCCCCAAAACGGGACTGGAGTTCTAAAGGGGTTAAGCTCGTTGCTTCGCTCTGTTTGCGGTGATGCAGTTCGTTTTACGTCGTGCACAGCCAGCGGAGCTGGGGAGGTACGACTGTTTTATGTCGGCGAGAGGGGCGACGCAAGCATCAGTCGTGCTCGTTTTACTGTACGATTCGCGTCGCGCCTCGCCTCGCTGACTGTTCCAACATTATTTGGCGTGTGTATGGTATATAAACTCGGTCTTGTTTGTTGCTTCAAGTGTGTTGAAGCGGGACAAGTTCGGGGTGGTTCTGTACGATGAGCCAATGGGACTTTTTTGTTCGTCAGCCGAAAATGACGGCTGCTCTCTGCAGCATTACTAGGTTGAGGGTTAGGAAGCTGATTGATGAGTTGAGGAGGGTCTAGTAAAATAGTGCAAGAGAGCAACAATTATGCTGTAAGTCGAGTGGGTATATACGGGGGGGGGGGGGGGGGGGGGGGGGCGAGATGAGCGGAGCGGCTGGCTGTGGCTACCGGAATGTTGGATTTTTTTTCAGGGGGGGGCGGTGAAACAGCGAAGGAGAATTTTTGTTGTTGCTGATGCGAAACGAACAAGGTTACATGCTTGAGTATCAAATACATTATAGTAAACACATTATAGTGGTAGAGGAAAACTCTGGTCGGCGTGCTGTTAGTTGCAGTGATGGTGAGAGAGCGATTGCACATCTCCTGGTGTTTTTTTTTTTAGTTGTGAAATGGTGGATGGGTTTTTCCGGGTTCCGCTGGGGTTTGGGGCTCTTGGGCCCGGGCCGGTCGTGTGCCAGTTAGCATCAGTACGACAACCACAGCTTACGAAAAAAACGAAGATGAAAAACTATTAAGCGATATTAAAATAATAAAAGAGAAAACGTTATTTTTCTGCACGCCCAGGCTTTCAGGGACAACTACTTACTGCTAAACAGCTGTTTTAGATGCATCAACTTTTAGTCTCTTTTTTTTTTTTCAAGTGTACATGTAAAAAATACCATGGATTCGTCCCTGGTGTTACGTCGTTGCAAATGATACGGGATGGTATATACCACAGCTCGTTAGCACCGTTTCCCTCACGGACTGGTGTGACGTATGACACTGCCGTGCACACTCGTATTTCGTGCTTGTTTGTTTTCCCCCATCGAGATGCCTCTTCGCTATATACAGCCTGTTTCTTGTGGCCACAGGCAGGACTTCACGGAAGTAGTGGACTAATATGATAACATCATCACCACCATCAGTCTACATGATACTGGTATGAATCTATGGACGGATCTATCCGTCCATGTCGTACATAAATGGCATATCCTTCAAGAGCTAGAGCTTTCACGTAAACCTTGCGTACGTAGTACAAGGTACAGTAGTACTCGCGATCAAAGCATCACAAACAGCTTGCGAAGATGGGGCTTGAGAGATGAGTGTCGACGAAAACTTCGATCTCACACATACATGATCTATTTTCAGAGGTTTCATCATATTAGATGCACAGAGATGCACGCCTGCTGTTGTCTGCGGCTGAACGGTAACGACGCGTATCGCAATCACAACCAAACCGACATGGCTACGTTTCCCAAGAGCAAAATGTGTGTCCGTCAATCAACAGCAATAATACTTCAGCTCTAAAATACTGGTGTTGTCGAATGGCGGGTCTCTTGTCCCTGCTTGAAGGACACACCAGAAAAAGAACTGCAAGCAGCAACTCCCTACACCAAACCATCAATAGCATTGAACGTCAGCGGGGGGGAGGGGGACCCCCTGGCTCCCTGCACTAAAAACTATTGACATCGATGGTCAGGGGGGGACGGGGGGGGTACTCGATATCACGCATATGTATGGCCACATTATTAATAATCGTGCGACCATAACTCCTCGCATCCATACAATGCCGGGGCGGAGCACGTCAGCTTTTTACCGACCAGGCAGACGTCGCTGGCACCACGCGCGAAGCATCTGTGAGGTATTCGGCGAATTCGCATGAAGGGTGAGCTGCATCCTACCAAGAAGCACTTCCTTGCTAGGAGGGGGGGCTTTCTTGCGTGTGGATGACAGCGTCGAATGAGGGGGGGGGGGGGTGGCTGCTTCCCAAGAGTTTTGTAGTTTTTGTCGATATTATGGTTAAAGCTCGCACCACAGGTATCGACTCTTGAGTGATAGCGGCGAGGTTCCAAGACCACGCATGAATAACTCCCCACCCTAAACTATTAATAAAGAGGCCTTGGCCGGACGGAAGTAGATCGTCTACGGACTTCATTTCTTCGATCAAGAGTCTTGTCTACCGCCGGGTCGTGTTCCGGAACGGTTGACGTTTCGCCTACTACTCCCTCGTACTCCTATCCATGCATGCGTTGTTACCACTCTAACGCGCGTCGCCCTGCATACTGCTTGCTCCCCAGTGCACGGCTTCACCAGGACGGTTGGACGCTCGTACGGGGTCATCAATCTTGCCAAGGAAGACTATCTACTGTATGTAAGGGAATTTCAGTAGGCCCTACTCATTCGAGCCGGGAAATTCGGTCGAGCCTCGGCCTTTACCTTGACCTGTTGTGCAGGCGTAACGTTACTTTGTTATTTTTCGGACGGAAAACAAGGCCTGAAAACGCAGCTCGTTGACTGCAATACACACGTGTAACCATGTATATAACAACAGGTGCGTGTGAAGTCTGCATGCATGCATGTACCAGTACGTATTATGTGGAGCGCCTGTCTTGAGTGTGTTTGGTGTGTGCCTTCACCTACTTCGAGCCTGGAGTGTACCAGGTACCTGGTAGTGTTTTTGTTTTTGTTCAAGTAAGACATGGTCACAGGATGCCCACGTTAGACTGCAAGTAGTAGGTGCATGATCCCATCTTCATTGGTGCTGATATCGTAGGCCGAGTCGAAGACAAAATGACAGCTTGACTTGACATTCCGACTATATAGGGCCAAAGTTGCCGGGGGCGACGACAGCCCTCCCCCATCATCCGTCTTATCTATTCTACTGCGAGCACGCAATGTCCTTCTCTCTGTTGTTCGCATGCACCTGGTATGTACATACATACCCTCCGCAGCTAAAGGCAGTGGACAGTGCCGTCCCACACCCATGAGCTGCTGATTGCTGCACTCCTGCTTCCTCTCTGCTGGCGCCGCTGCCGCCGCTGGCGGCATCAACACTACTGAACGAAACCTGTCTGGCTGTGGTGAGATGAAGAAAGCACGGACACAACGAGACACTACCCACGTTAACGTCGCCGGCTTTACGCTCTGGGGGGAGTCCTGCTGTTTGATGTTGGCCATCCCCTCACGAACCAGCGAGTTCATTACTGCTGTTGCTGCGTCCAAGCTCCAAAGATATAAAGTCAAACACACAAATCGTGTATGTAGTCGATTCACTGAGGTACCGCGCCGGCTATGCGAGCTCCATCCGCCCACCACACCCTCCCACCAACGTCTTACTACGTATCGTGAGACAAGTCAAGCAGCCAACTACCCAATCAGCGAAAACCTCCGGCAGACATGACAGAGGCCTCGAAACAAAAAAACAAACTCGAAAGCGCAACAAGCAGTCAACCAAATTACCTAGATATGATTTCAGTAGGAAAGCTCGCAACCAACCTCGCGAAGAAATAGAAGAAGGCAGGTCTACTTGCGAGAAGCTCATCACAAACCTGGGGGCTTGGGTTTTCATCCAAGAGAGCTCGTTCGCCGTTAGGGCGTGCAATCGCCGGACAAACAATAATCAACCAAGACGACAACAAGGAAGCAGGCAAGAGCAGCAATCCACAAAACGAGGGGACTAACGTTTTGGGTGGCTTCCCTTCTCTACCGAGCTCCGCGCTCGAGGAATGGCCGCCGCTGCCGCCGCCGCCGTCGTCGCCGCAGCATGTCGATCGAACCTCGCCCACGGTTCCCTGAAAGCGTCACTACCACCACCACCACCACCACCACCACCACTGCTGCTGACGTGATCCACGGCGCCAAAACCTCGGGAGCTCAAACTCGCGTAGCCTCCATGTCGGTGACCGCCGCCGCCGCCACCGCCACCGCCGTCGCGGACGGGCGGCGGGGAGACGCGATCGGTGCTCCGCCCGCCGGCACCAGACGACGCGGTTGACTCTCTGCTGCTTCTACTCGACCCAGGAACGGACAACTCCTGCCGGCGGCGGCGGCGGCGGCGTTTTTCGCTGGGGGGAGAGACATCGGCATCAAGGTCGGCGGGAAAAGAGTGAACGGGGGGGGGGGTGGACAGTCGCTGCGGCGGTGGGCGCAGAAGAAGCGACGATGACGAAGAGGAGGGCGGGCGAGGAGCGCCAACGCCGATCGGAGACGGAGAAGGCCGAGGAAAAGGGGGACGCGAGCTCGCCGTGGTGAGGTCTTGGTGGTCATACCCGGCAGTCGATGACGCCGTAAAGGCGACCTCGGCCCCACATGCCCTGGCCCTACTAGAGACGGAGGCAGTAGCGTCGACATTGCGACGCGGGATCCTCTTGCCCCCATCCCCGCCGCCGCGGCCGTCTGTTCGCCCCGCGGTTCGCCGGGGGATCGGACCGCCCTTACCCTTCGTCGCACGACCTCCTCCTCCTCCTCCTCCCGCTCCTCCTCCCGCTCCTCCTCCTGCTCCTGCTCCTCCTCCTCCTCCTCCTCCTCCTCCTCCGTGAAATGCCGCCGAAGCGCCGGAGGCGCCGCCAGATTCAGATCCGACGCCCCCCACGCGGAACGCGTTTGTCGGAGAGAGGAGGCGGTCCAAACGATAACCCCCACCCCCTCCACCGCCGCCGCCGCTACCCCTCCCGCTCGACTCCACGCGCGGTTGCGGCGGCGGCGGCGGCGGCGGCGGCGACCCCTCCCCTGCCAAGGAGCGCGCGCGGTGCGATCGGACGGCAGCCGCCCAGGCCCCTCCGCGGGCCTCGGGCGCCGGACTCGGCGTAGAGAAGGCACCAGTCGCGCCGACGGAATGCCGGCCTCCTCTCGGAGAGACGTGGCTCTGAGGGGAGAACGGAGACACTGGAAGCTCTCTGGGGGTCTTGAAAACCAGTTGGCTCCACCGCCGGATTATCTGAGAAGAGGGCCAGGGGGGGGTGAGAGACGGGATCGGAAAGGGAAGTAAGCGCGGGGGGGGGAAGGAAGGAGGGGAGAACACTGGAGTAGTTGTGCCGCACGCGGGAGCACCGCCGACCTTTGAGTGAAGGAACGCGGAGAAAAAACAGTCGGCCGAAGGGGTTTGCTTTCCTCTCGCGTACGGGTGCATCCACACGCGGTAGCCGACGCGCGCTTTCCAACGGTAGGGTTTTGTCAACGGTTCTGCTTCCTCATAAGAGGGGAGCTTCAGCGCATGTTACAAGGTTGGTAGCCCGGGAAGCCGGCCACACAACCTGGCGCAAGCTTTTCACTTTCCCAAAAACGTATTAAATCCAGCCTACTCATCCATCTCCAAAAGCTGCCGACTTGCGTCGCAGGCACCCTCCTACCATCTTCCACGGCTGCTGACTTGCGTCGCAATCCCATTCTCGCTCTCTCTCTCACCTGCTTGATCAACTCCCTGTTGTCCCGCGTCTCCCCTGGGTCCGCAGCCATCGCCACCACCAGCTTCCCGATGCCGCTCTCCCTCAGATGCGACTTCTGGACCGGCAGCACCATCAACACCTTGAGAAGGGATGCCCGCTGCGGGGACGGAAGAAAGGCGCCCCCGTCTGACGCTGGCTCCAGCCAAAGGCGAAGCACTGCAGGTAGCTGGGGAAAGAAAACAGCGAGGTCGGCGAGAGGGGGGGGAATAAAGGCGACGGCAGCGGAAAGCGAGGGCAGGGCCTATCTTAAGCGGAACCGCCGGACTGAATTGACGCCTCGCCGTTGCCCCCAATGAAACCCCTCCCTCCTAGTCCCGCCCACCTCTGAAACAAACTGCTTCGTCACACCCGCCCAACTCGTACCACAGCCCAGGCTCCCCTCGCCTCCATCCATGAACTCATCCATCTACATTTAGCGCGCACGCCAACCAGTGCCCCCGCCCCATTCCCCTTGCCTCCATCCATGAATATATCCATCCACCCTTTACACGCGCACCTGGGAGGAGAGGAGAACATCCAACGTCGTAGCGTCTCCGTGCACCGCAACTCGACGGAGCTCTTCCACCGACGCCGCCACCTCGGCGTCCATCTTCTGCTCGCTGCCCGCGCGGCCCGCGCCACCGCCACCTTGCCCGTGCCCTCCCTCCCCCTTCGCTCCCACCCTTGCCCCCACGCTTGTATAATCGCGGGATCTGCCGCCCGGCGCCCTCCCGGCCGCGTTGGACCGCCGCTGCCTCTCCACCATCGCGACGGCGCGGAGTCGTCGCACGAGCGCGTGCACCTCCCACTGGCCCATGCGCACGTCCGACGCGGCGGGGAGTCGCGGGCCTGCCGCCACCGCCACCGCCGCCGCCGAGGCCGCTGCTGACGCCGACCCGCCGCCGCCTGTCTGGCCGCGGCGTGCTCCAAAGGTGGTGTCAACCCCCGCCTCGTGGCGGCGGCCGCGGTATCGCGCCGAGCTTGCAAGCGGCGGCGACGGCGGCGGCGGCGGCGGCGGTGGAGTCGGCGTTGGTCGTGGCGGCGGCGGTGGTGACGACAGTAACCCTTGGGCTGAGCAAGGCGACGACGACGTGCGTATCATCCTAGGCCGTTTGAAAACCCTGCGCGGCGGGGTGGATGCTGCCGCGGCTGCGGAAGAGCTAGAGGCGCCCGTGGCGGAGCTTGCGGCGGGACCGGAGGCGGCAGCGGGAGTGGGAAGACGTCGGGCGCTCGAAGCACCACCACCGCCGTGGGTGGTGGACTGCTGCCGCGACGCCGGCGGCCTCCCGAGGGCGACGAGCCTACTCTTGGATGTGGTGGAAGCCTTCCCCTTCTTCGCGCCTCGTGACAGCTGCAGGGGTGAAGGCGGGGCACAGGCGCGTTTAAAGCGGGGCTCATATCGGACGAGACGCCCATTAGTTCGTGAGCGTATTTCCTACTGGGGGCACAACAGCGCCCGCCGGCGATTGCATGCCTAGGGCCGTGGACGCTCAACCGGCGATGATAAAAGTGAACGGAAGATGCCTCTACTTGAAGACAACTACATTTCGAGCAAAACTCCTTCGCAATCGGACCGGTCCGTCACACCGCATGGCAAGCGCCGAAACAAACACCTTCCCACAGAGCATGCGGTACATCTGTCGGATATCGCACTTCAACAGATCCTGTGTTGTATCTTATTGGTTGAGGTTGCACCGCTTTTGTATCAGATTGTGCCGCCGTATTTATGCGACGTACCACGTCAGATACGTACGAGTAAAAGTCTAAACCGGATGTCGACCTCAGCCCTTCTTCCGACTACCCTGAGATCGCGACGTGCTCCATGAACATCTCCTTAGCTGGAACGACTGGCGTTACCTAGCCGCTCTACAAGGTTGACACAGGACGAGCGGCATCGCAGGCACCACCAAGCCAATCTACCGCGAAAACGAAGTGAGGAAGAGACATCCCGATACCGAGTTTTACCGAGAACTGTATATATAGGTCTTTGTGTGCATCGTAGGTCCTATTAACTATCGCCCCCCCGTAATAGTACATACATAGAGCACTAATGCTGCTATCACAACTGCATGAAATAAAAGAAGCGATGCAGCATCAACTGGCCGCCTCAAACCGGCGGTAAACATCTGATGTGTGTGGGTGTTGTTCCCCTCCCTCTTCATGATCTACCACACAACGCAGACGCCTCTTCTATCGTAACGCTCGGACCCTTCCTTGTCGGCTGCAACACACGGGCAACACACGAGACCACCATAAAGCCCGTCGACGCCATCCTGCGAATCACGACGGGTGCAACCCGACCAGGGCCCGCGTAGAATACGGCACGGTTGCAGCCGCAGCTGGGCACGCAATAAAAGGGTTCCCGGCGTGCACAGATAGAGACGGTTACTTTACACCAGGTATCGACAAGGAATCGGGGTCTATACGACAACGACAAACGAAAAAACAGAAAAACGATACCATTTGGATATCCGACATTCGATATACAGTACGTCGGAGAATCCCGTTCAGCATCAGCGGAAACAGTACCCCTGGTATGAGGTTGCCGTGGAAGGCAAAACGCGCGCGATACTCCGATACATCGAAAAATATTCAACACATCGAGACGGATCATCTACAGATCATCTACAGATATAGATCATGCTCTAGATCCTTGAAGGCGGCTGGGTTCCTGATCTGTGCGATCTATTAATAGCTCGTTTTGCCGGGTGGGAGTAGCTTAACCTGCATCATCTGCAGTAGCACACATTTTCTACTGCGGGTTGGATCTACAGGAGACAAATCCTGCACAGCATCCCAAAACGGCAGGTTACGATCTACTCACAGTAGATGACCTGTACATGATCTATCTGTACATGATCTCTCCGGCGTGTGAAAAACATTGATGCAAACATCCATCGTCAACGCGAGCGAACGGCGCCGGCCACCACCCACCCCCACGCTACGTACGATAGATACCATGGGAAGGGAGAACACACACCAATATTAAAAAAAACAACTGCGTCGACAGCGCGGCGCGAAACCAAATGGGCGAAAAACGCCAACAGCGGAAACCCGATATTCGCAAAAATACGTCACACTCGCCATCAGCGAAAAAAGCACATACACACACACCTGCTCAGCGAGTTCAGCATCCGCCCAGGACTGCGATACGACTCCCGCGGCCCCGCCCCCACCCCCCCCCCCCCCCCCCCCCCCCCCCCTCGTCCTCGTCCTCCTCCGCCTCGACCTCGGCGAAAATATGCCGAGGGGTAACCGAGGAAGTTGCCGACTCTAGCACTCTCGGCCAAAAGTTAGGCGCGTTCGCGCGGCTGCTGCCGTCCCGACTGCTGCGTGCGCGGCCTGCGACACTAGCACCGCCGCTATTAGCACCCCCGCCGCTCCTAGAAACTCGAGCAGGCCTTCCGTTTTCCTCGGCATGTTCCCGGGCTGCTGTACCGTCGGCGGTGCCGCGGTTCGTTCGAATCGCCCCGTTCTCCAGCGCGCGTTCTTCCCCCACGCGGGAATCACCGCCGGCGGTTTCTTGGTGCTGGGAACGGCGAGACGTCTCCAGCTCCACGTCGATGACAAAAGGGGGGGTGGCAGCATCGTCAGGACGCCTCCCTCTCCCACCTCCTCCTCCTCCTCCTTCGGCTTCTCCTCCGGCTCCTCCTCCTCCTCCTCCCCCGGTCTCCGCCGCAACGTCGC
Organism: Nereocystis luetkeana; assembly: GCA_031213475.1. Lineage (NCBI taxonomy): Eukaryota > Phaeophyceae > Laminariales > Laminariaceae > Nereocystis > Nereocystis luetkeana. Next base: position 3,893,932 of record JARUPZ010000002.1, on the reverse strand, counting down.
CGGTGCTGTTGCTCTCCCTCCGACTGCTCCCCTCGATCACAACGACTGGCTCATCGTCATCCAGCGTTGCCATAACGCCATCAACAACAGTCGCCGCCACTGGCACCGCCGCCGCTGCTGATGCCGCCGCCGCCGATTCAGTCACCGCCCCCCCCCTCCTGGACGCCCGCTCCCTCCTACTCCTAACCCCCGCCGAGCCACCGCCGCCGAAGACACCCTCTCCCGAAGAAGCCGTAGCGGCGATCCCGGACGCCCACCGCCTCCTCCTATCGGCCCGAATCGAGACGCTTCCCCCCTGCCCCACCTCCTCCTCCTCCTCCTCCTCCTCCCTAGCCTCGTCGAGCTCAGAGGCAGACGAGTCGATGTCGGCCCACACCCGCGTGAGGATTGCATTGCGACGCTCCGTGGCATCTCGACGGGTCTGGCACGGTGCACAGAACCAGTCGCCCGAAGGAACCTCCTCTAACCCGCAGCAAAACGTGTGGGCGGCCTGGTTTTGTAGAGGGCGGAGGCATGGCGACCGGTGTTTTTTGGGGGGGAGCAGAGAGGAAGAAGGATCGTAGTGAGGAAGCCCCACGAACGCGGTGGGTTCGAGCAGTCGATCGCCGCAGGTAAGGTTTTCGGACACTCAGCAGGGTCCGGTCGGGTCAGGAAAACAAAAGTCGGGGGTTGCTTTGCTACTACTTGCCCTGTGACGAGCAAGGGCAGGCGGACAAACCGTATTTTGTTTCCGCCCTGATACGCGTGTGAGGGTATGACCGCTAAAGCCACCGCCAGAGAGAAAGGGAGAGAGCGCGGGAAGCAGAGACGCTGAGGTAAAGAAACAGGTGCGGGCGCCGCGCGGGTTTCTCACAACAATCGGCTGCGAGTGCGCGCGTCAACCATTGTCATTCTCGACGGCGACGAACTTCCGCTTGCCGAGCGAAGTCGGAAGGTCGGCCGGCCGCCGCTCCCATTCAAATACAGGGACAAAAAACGCCGGCGCCGGAGCACAGCAGCGCCCAGACGATTGCTACGAGCGCGCGGAATGACAGCGGCTGCCGCAGTAGCAGCACAAGCAGCAGCGGTAACAACACCAACACCGATACCACTATTTATCGAGATAATACTCCCCCGCCAGCAGAAGCAGCAGCAGCAGCAGCAGCAGCAGCAGTCACAGCACCACCGCCATCACCACGACTTCCCAAGGAAACATTCCCCCGCGGCATCGACGTCCCAGCTAAGCAAGGCAACACACCACGGCAAAAGGTAAATCATACCAAGAAGGACCGCTCTCGCTCCAGCGCTCCTCCTCCTCCTCCTAGGGGTGCACACACCCGAAACGCAACAGCAGCACGCACCCTTTTTACGATGGGTAAAACGGGGAAGTGGGAAAGGCTCCGCCTACCCGTCCTCCGTCCACCCGCCTACATGACCGTCCGCAAGCCCGCAAGCCCGCAAGCCGCCAAGCCCATCTCACATTATCGCAGCTATCGCAGAGCATCAGCTGCGCATCCGAGCCTCCATCCCCGCAGTGCAAGCAGACCGCCCGCGCCCCCTCGGGCTCCTCTTGCTCTTCCTCTTGCTCGGGCGACGCCGCGATCGCGGGGGGCAGCCGCGCTCCGGCGCGGGCGCCGCCGTGGTCCCCGCCGTCCGCGGGCCGCCTTCTTCGACTCCCTCTGAACCTCTTCACGTGATCGTCTCTCCGCCGCGTCACCACGTAGAACCGGGCCTTGCACATCGGGCACTGGTTCGTCGTCTCCCCCCACTGCAACGTGCAGCGGCGGCGGTGGCGGCGGCGGTGATGGCGGCGGCGGACGAAGCGGCGAAGGCGAGGGCGGGGTGTCAAGGACAACAGAGGACGAGGCTGTCGGATCCAAAGTGAGTTGCGGAGTCTTTATCTAGGGAAACATCAAAATGAAAACGTCCCGTCACTGCTGCCGCTGCCCGCTTTACCACCGCGGCCACATGCCACCGCGGCGACCCAACGACCAGCTGCTCTTGTAAAAAAACCAACGGACTACGCTATTCCTTGAAGGCATCTCGGGCGCAACCGCCACAAGATACAAGACGCGCACGTGAGCAACCAGCCCTTGATTTCCCCTTTGCCTTGGAAGGCCGTAGATTGGGCAAGTCCCGACCGCGCTTTCATAAACTATTGCGCGTGTATGCGCACTTCTGTGTGTGTATTTGCGTATGTATGCGCACTTGTGTGTATTTGTGTGTAGCTCGTACGCGTATTTGCGTACGTTTGTATGCGTATGTGTAAGTGCATGCGTATCTGTACACGCATGTGTATGTGTGTTTATACAATATGCATTGGTGTGTGTGCGTTCAAGCACCTTTGTAACGTATGTGCATCTGTGTATGATTTTTGGAAGTGATTCGTCAGACTTGCATTTTTATGTGCGTACGTAGTCGTCTATATATCTGCGTGCGTGATGCACCAAGACACACGGACCTTGATGATGCACGCGAAGTGAAAGGCGTGCGTGCACTTGTCCAGAGACGCCTCGTCCTCCTCCCCTGTTACGGCGCACATGCAGATAGAGCAGTCCAGCACCTCTTCTTCCTCTTCCTCCTTCTCCTCCTTTTCCTCGTGGGGCTTTTCGACAGCCATCGTGTCGGCCGCCTGGTTGGTCCAATCGCGGCGGCGGCGGCGGCAGCAGCAATGGGGGGGAAACAAGCACCGCTTTCAGCCATCGCTGTCATCTCTCCTACCTGCGCGGAAAAGTCGCTTTGATTTCTATCTGCTCGCTTCTGGCGCAGACGAGCGCGACCCCCCGTAGGCGAAAAAGAGAAAGCGGATGGACAAAGAGGCGTGACCTGCCGGCCAGCCACCCACCCAACCCTGACCCTAACCCTAACCCTGATCCTAGGACATCAAAATAATCAACCTACCTACCGACCGACCGACAAACCAACCAACCAACCAACCAAGCACGATACCCTCCGTCAGATTTGATACGTGGAAACACCAACAAATGTCTTGGGGGAAAATCTGGGTGGAACAGGCACACATGGACGACGCATCAAAGCGGGTTTGGCCCGCTGGCGATCGCAGCCGTTTTGTCTGGGCTCCTCACCCTCGCCGCCGATTCCTCCTCCTCGCGACCACCTCCGGCCAATTCGACGTCAGCGGCGTCGGCGTCCGTAGCAGTAGTGGCGGCAGCACTCTCGCCTGTCGTCGCCGCTTCGCGGTCAGGCGACCGGCGCCCCGACAAGACTACAAGCGACGTCTCGGGCTGCGCGGGACCGCCGTCGCCGCGCTTACGGTTGCCGCGGGTTAACCCGCCACCTTCACCATGACTACCGCCAACCCCACCACGAACCCCGTCGGCGTCGCCACCGATGCCGCCGGTGCCAGCGCCGGTACCGTTTGAGCAGGGTCCGGCCGGTGCAGGGGAAACGGGAGCGTCACCGCCCACCGGAACCGTGGCGATGGCCTCACCGGCATCACCGACGGCACCAGCTGACGGCGGTCGAACAGGAACGTCTCGCGCGGCCGCGGGGGACACCCGCCGAGAAAATCCGTCTTCCGCCGCGGCCGCAGCAGCTTCTCTGCCTGCCGCAGGAACCCGAGATCCCGCCCCGCCTTCGGCAGATCCAAGCGCGGCCGGGAGCGCCTCTTCCTCCCCCTGCTCCTGCTGCTGCTGCTGCTGCTCTTCCTCATCCCGCTGTTGCTGCTGGTGGTGCGGTCGCTGCGCCTCCCCGCCTACCCCGTTCGGCGCCAGCGAGCCCGACGACGACGAAGGCGGGGGTGGCGGCGACCCGGCGGGGGCAAGCGCGGGCGCGAGCCCCGCTACCCCACGAGCGCCCGAGGCGGGAGGTGATGGGCCCTGCGAGCCGGACGAAAAACTCGCCCCATTCCGCGCCCGGGCGAGCTCTTCCGCGGTCACGGGGTCCCTCACCCGAAGACTTCGAAAGTGCGCCTCCCCGTGCAAGGACAACCACAGTGTGCGCCCCGGCAGTTGGACATCGCGCGCTCTGGAGTCCAGGAAGGCCACCGGCCGTGGTCGGAGCGTGTCCGCCACGAAGACGCTACGGAGGGGACGCCGCGCGTCCTCGGTCGGCGCCGGCGACGCGTCTGCCAGCGCACCACGGTCATCGGCCACGGCGGCGGCGGAATTGGCGCCCATTGAGCTGTTCGTGCTGCTCGTGCTGCTTGCGCTGCTGGCGCTGCTAGCGCTGCTGGCGCTGCTAACGCTGCTGGTGCCGGTGCGCGGGTACCAGCCGTCGTCTCTTGTCCACTTCACTACGTTGATGTTCACCTGGTGGATGTTTTGTTGGAGGGTTTTTTTCGAGGCGGGGGGGGGCGGCTAGGTTAATGGGGAGAGAACACTTTTGAGAAGAGGGGGCGGCGCGCGAAAGGCGTGGCGCGATCAAAATCGTTGGGTCAAAGTCCGGCCAAGCCCAAACCCTTCGGTTTCTTCACAAGCATTTCGTGGTTGCTCTTCTTGCGCCTGGACGGGCACAAAAACCGTTCAGTCGGTTGGGTCTGGTGTCGGCGTCTCATGTTACAATTAACCACGAAGAAAATATCCGGTAGCATCGTGACACGCAGGTACGAGCCACAGCAGCAGCAACAACAACAGCTTGCACTCTCAAACGTCACGTTTCGCACCACGCCACGCTCCGTAGAAAAACATCACACTGCCAGCGCTACGGTGTGGAGTTCCTCAACTTGTTCACCTCGTCTTCTCTGCTAGCGATAGACTGGGACGCGTATTCTACACACGACGTATACACCCGCGTGGGATGCAGCACCCCGACCTGGTCAGTGAAAAACCCCCCAAGTGGTACATACGTCCCGGCATTGCTAGGATGAGAAGGTCTGTGGTCATACCACACTACGGCCATGCCTGTCATGAGGATATCCCTACCGCCCCCCCCCCCCCCCCCCTTCCTCCACTCCCCCCCGCTATCAACGCTCTACAACCCCGAGTCCCAAAATGTCCCCGCCTCCCGTCAACCCCAATCGGCCCCGACCTTAAGTGCGTCGCACAGCGCTTGCAGCGTAATGTGATCTCCGTCGCACCGGCTGCTGGCCATCCGCCGGGCGTACTCTTCCATGTCGACACCCCCACCCCCCCGCTGGTAGGGCAGGAGAGTAGTGAGCGAAGTCACCACAGCAGAGACAAGCAGTGCAGTAGATCATGAGGCAGGCAGGCAGGCAGGCAGGCAGGCAGGCAGGGGAGCCGGACGATGCATCAGACTCGTCCTTCCCCGGGGAGCGTGGCCGATAAAAACGCGACGACGGTGGCTGAAAAAAAAAGCCAAGACAACCGTCGGCGATAAAAACACGACAACGTTGCCAGATAAACACGGCGACGGTGGCCGATCAAGCACGACACCAGTGGCCAATAAAGCACGACACCAGCGGCGTGAAATAGAAGACGACAACGGCGCCAGACAAAACGCGGCACCGGTTGCCGCTGAAAGAGGACAGCGATGGACGATAACACACGAAAATGCCGGGGGCGAAGCAAGGCCCGCCCGGCTTTTCTGGCCGCCCCGGCCCCTCAATGCAGCAAACCTGCCGTACACAACAAGCAGGCAGTCGATACGCGCGGTCACCTTGCGCTGCTGGCGGGTCATCGGCGCGGCGTGAAGCATGAAGTCTTGAAACGCGGTCTGGTTCTGGGACACGCAGTGCAGGGCCAGCAGCCTGCCGGATAGGGCACGCAAAGGTTAGAAGGGTGTGCATGCGCAGGGAGTGGGGGGGGGGGGGGGGGGGGGGGGGGGGCGGGAGCCACTGGCGTGTCGATACGCTCACGCCCTGATTGGGGGAACGCATCGCGACGAAGAGCATGACGATGACAGGATGCAGAACAAAAAACAAAAAAAAGCGGCGAACAAAAAAGGAACACAAACACCACGAGTACAAACACAAACACAAACACAAACACCAACACCAACTCCAACACAAACACCAAACACACACCAGCATAAACACGAGCACAAATATCAACTCCAACTGCAATCAGAACACGAAAAAACATGAATAAAACTATACCCGAGCGCATACACATAGCCGATTCCCAGCGCATCCACCCTACTACAACCCCCGACACATTCTCTACAAAGTCGGGCCGACCACTTTTATTCGCCGTACATCTGGTCTACTCGTACACACGCATTCCCATATTTTTACCTCAGGTACACGTCGGGCCTGAAAGTCTCCGTCACGGGGCGGGAGCGAAAGAGCTGGTCCGCCACCGCGCTGAACTGGCACGCCCCCGACCTTAAGGACAGACCGGTCAAGCAGTACATTCGAGAGAACAGTATTTCAGGGGCCAACAAGCATTTCAGAAAACATTATTTCAGGGGCCAAACAGTGTTTTAGCGACCAAAGAGCGGTAGCTGTTTTTTTTTTTTTTTTTTTTTGGGGGGGGAGGAGAACGGGCTGTACTACAGGTACCACACAGTATTTGAGTGGCCAGACAGTATCTTCTTCGGGACCAGACAGTGCTTCTGGAGGCAAACAGTACTGCTCCAGGGACCGACCAGTATTTCAGGGACCGACCAGTTTTTTGGGGGGCCAACCAGAGTTTTGGGGGGCCAGACAGCAAGCCGGGGGTCAAGGGGAGAGACGTCATTTCACGGGATCAAACAGCCGGCGACTCCGCCCCACGCTCGGGAGTTGCAGACGTTGGAGGGGCGAGAAGAGGACGGGGATACACCGACCGTAGGGTTGCACCAACAACTGTTCCGGCGAAGCTCCGCCATTCCAGGTGCAAAAAAAAGCAGCCGTGTCTATTCTGGCGCTCGGTCTCCCCTTCAAGTTTCCGTGGTCTCAGCTGCAGCTGAATGAAGCACGAGAGGAAGCTCTACATCTTGCTCGTATGAACGCGATACGGACGGTACCACGCAGACAATCGCCATCGTCTTCTAGCGACACAAAAATATCGGCAAAATATTGTATTATCTGCCGCACGTGTTACGTATAAGATATTTCGATGTAGACGAACGTGAAACTTGACGACTAGGTCTTCCGCTTCCACTGCTGCTGCAGCTGCCCTGTATATTACGACAACGTCCAATACAACAGCAAAAAACGCCAAGGTAATCGAACACCATCCCACTTTTTTTCTTTTTCTTTTTCTTTTTTTCAACATCACTTTCACTTTCCAGCATAACTCGTAGGAGGTTTTACCCTCAGCGATCTCCTGGACAAGCCGTGGTCACACCCTTCTCCCCCCCGGTACGTGCCTTTATTTTTGGTCGTGCATAGGGTTCAGCTTCCCCATTTGCTCATCGATTTTCATCGAATGTAGCTACTCACGCTCTCGCGCTTTCCGCTAATCATTACTTTTTAATGCAAGAAAAAGTTCCTACGAGCATGCACTCGGTGAGACTTGAACCCACGAAAATGATCTTGATAAACACGCGGACCACCTACCAAGCCACCGGGGACGCCGGCTCCACTGCGCCCATTTACTATCAATAACAAACATCACAGGTACTGGTACCTGGTTAGTATTTTATAACTAAAATCATACCAGGTACCAACTATATATACAACATACTGGTAACAACATGCGCGGCACCTCGCGACATGGTTGAGCGTCTCCCGCTCCACCAGCCCGTTGCTCCGGAGGAAGCTGCTCCAGCTGGTGGGGTCTCCATGGTCCAGGCAGGCGTCGATTCTAAGACCTATCACTTCATCGTCGTGAGAGTGCTTCACATGCAAAAAAAACAAAAACAAAAACAAAAACAAAAACAACAACAACAAGGGCGCCGGGGTTGTGGTGTTCGAGTTCGGGATTAGAACATCGGTCGGACTCGGGATTCAAGCACAGTGCTGCTGTTTTTCTTCTTACATTAGCCCCTTCGCGAATCAAAACAATGGTTGGTAAGTTTGGTGTTGTCAACCATGTAGGAGCGGCGTGAGCGACCAGGCGTAGGGGCGGGATCACGCCGTGCCCCGTGCCGCGCAAACTCCTCGCATCAACCATTGCCACTCGGACACCAATACATTTGTGTACCACCACCAACTCACACTGCAGTCGCCGCTGCTGTAATCGTCAAATTTGTGCTCGTAATTTTTGTTCTTCTCCGAAAACCCCCCGAGAGGTTTACCTCGTCGTTCATCGAATTCACTTGCCTTCCGTGGCCCCAGGTCAGGCTCACATAGTTACGGACTGGGAGTAGACGGCAAAATTAGAGGGGGTAAACACAATGGTCTGTGCGCAATCGCAACTAAACAAAAAAAAAAATGAAACATACCACTACGTGTAAACTACTCCGAGTGCGCGCAATACACACCAAGTTTACATAACCGATGCTACGTACCGATGCATAGTGTTCGGTTCTCGAGGTCGGAAAAAATCGGTCCAAAAATCCTGTCTGTTTGTGTACGACGTACCAGGTATTTGTTACCTTGGTATCAAAAACCTGGTAGTTTCTTATCAACGCTTTATATATACACGAAGTCCGAGATTTAACTTGTCGTAGACCCATTCGACCCGGAGAATAGCCGAATCGGGCTCTCGCCCTAGCCAACACATTTGCGCTCCTTCGGTGAAAGATACCATACAGTATTATACAGGTCTGAATTTTCATTCTTCTCTTTACCCGAGGGGCGTATGTTAATACCAATACTAAAACAAAAGCAGCCAGTGATTTCGGGCCGTTTAGGTCCCCTGTGGTAATAGTAATAGTAAAAGAGCGTTTCGATCCCGGACGAATTTTTGCGTATGTACGTGTTTTTTTAGTCCGAGAAAGGGCGAATCAAGCTTGCTCGTCTCAGAAAAACCTACCGGCTGTCTTCCGGTGACAGGCACTGGGCCCCTTCTTCTGATCCAGGGGCTTACGGAGCGTACGATTGAATAAGTTTTGACGGCGTTAAAACTTCCTATATATTTTTTTTAAAAAAAACGGGAGTGCAGTAGACTACTTATTAACAGTAGTCCCATAGATAATTCACAGACAAACCCGGACAAAACTGTTGCTTCAACTGAAAAAATGCCTTCTTGCGAACATAAACGAACCGTATCTCTGCGAAAAAACAATTCCTGGGTTTTGTTTTGTTCAATATCGAACCGGCAGCACTCAACACCGTCAAACCTTCCATAGCTGCCGTCAACTAAAAATGTGAAGAGTGTTTCGAACCTTCTCTTCGTAAGCAATCGGTGTCGGCAGCGCAACTTGCACACAGCAGGATAGAAGGCGTGTTTGGTGCAGGCCAGCGACGACGGCAGGAACGGACTGCCGGCTGGCCGCGGGAAACGCACTGCTGCCGCAGCTGCTGCTGTTGCTTCTACTGCTGTTGACAGGAGCATGTTACGCATAAAACCATTAATCACACACATCGAGAGTGCACTACTACCGTTATACTGGCACCAGGTGGTGGTGGGCGGTGGCATGTATGCTCGAGATACAAATATATGGGCGTACGCGTACAAACTGCGCCGGCACCGCCACACGCGCGTGGTGTTTGCCTGGTGCTGCTGCTGGGCAGCAAGATTGTAGCTTTGTGAGCAGCTGGTTGCAGCACGCCCTCTGCACTCGGCACCACGTAGGTCATGACCGTCAAGACAATTCCTTCCGTCTATATATACCTGGTATACGATTAGTCCCCTATCCCCGCTACAAACACGGCTCATTATCTGTCTGGAAACCCATACTCAATAGTTCGTGTGAGCTGCTCCGTGTTGCGTGCCAGCACCAGAGCATCAGCATAACAGCAGCAGCAGCAGCAGCAGCAGCAGCAGACCGAGGTAGACATGACAGTCAACAAACAGCCAGTAGCAGAAAGCATCAGACCGCCATGGACGCCTTGATGGGGCTGGGGAAACGTTTCCTCCCGGCCCCGAGTGAGCTGCTGCGCACCGCTCCTTCCATGAAATCGACCTACGATGTACTAGTTGTTTGGATGCGTGCATGAGTACGGTGCTGTTCATGACCTGAAGATGCTACTGTCTGCGTGCGCCCGCGCCGCACTCACGGAGCTCAATTGTTTTATTCTTGCTACGAGTACATGGACGCACATGAACGCGAAAATAATATCTCAGGGAAAACACACAAAACACACAGAGAAAATGAATGTTTTCGATAGTATCGCCAGGTATTTTTCAAAAAGAAGGGAAAATTTTTAGAAAATTACTCAGTGCCCTCGGTTTTGGCCGTGAGGGCACGTCCGTCAAGGCCTTGTCCTTGACGCCGTCGTCAAGGGGTTGCCGGTGCCGTCTCCTTACATATATGTTCTGCGCTCTCAGTCTCTGTGTGCTCCCGGCTCCCGACACGAGCCGCGAGACTGCTGTTGGCAATCGTTGCCTGCCATGGTTGTGCAACTCGTAATGGCAAGATCAATATGCACAATACTACTAATATACCGATACGAAGCTCTTGCTTGATTGGAGCGAGATTTGGCATACATGACCCGTGGTAGGTTCGATTCGTTTGGCAACTCACTACTTCAGACTTTCGCCCTATCTGCCGGTCGGGTTCCAGATCCGAATATTTGCGAGCAGATAATACTTGGGAGATTCTGGGAGGTCGATCGATAACGCACACCTAAAAGCGGAGAGCTTGAACCCGGCCCACAACGTCGAAGGGCCGGAGTGTCGGAGGGGCCTATAAGAAGACGAAATATTCAGATTCAGAATCGGAGGTGGCCTCCCGCGTTCTGAACACAGCAGTACTACAGTTATGGCAGGCAGCGCAACATCAACTTAGAAAGAAAAAAACGTATAAAAGGACTCTCGCCTTCTTGGTGTTGGGCCACCTGCCTCTACCTCTGCCTGCATCATTTCATTTGTCGGTACATATCATGTCATACGTACATACCAATAGTACGTAAAAAGGCGATGGGGTCAGAGGTCAACGATCATGCTCACTCTCAATTCCCGACCGTACTACTACGCAAGGTGTGTTCCAAACTGAAGCAGTATTCTACTTGCGCGGTATAATACCACTCGATGCAATAGTATGAAAACGAGGTATGATCGTACTCGTACGGAGATTGCTACGGATCTTCGTCTTAAATGTCTTCACCCCTTTAGGACCGCAGTCCCGATTCAGGGACAATTTGCCTGGAATTTGAGTGGTTTGTCCCCCAAAACGGGACTGCGGTTCCAAAGGGGTTAAGAGTTGTCAGCGGGGTACCTGGCGTTTTTTCGCCGTGTGCCGAGCATTTCGCGCAGAAGACGTTTTTTTTGTTTTATTTGAGTGTTTGCGATTTTATTTTATTTTACTTTTACTTCTCCAAAAATTCTCCCGAGGTAAATTTTTGAGGTAAATTTCTGAAAAAAACGCGAAAAAGTACTTCAGCGAAGTCAGGATTTCATCAAAAGTTACGGTAACTTTTGGCTCTCTGTCTCATTGGCCTACACGCACCGAGCATTATCCCGACGCAAAATCATCTCAAATCTCGAAGGATCAAAACACCGAGCATCTTCCATGCCACCATGCTGCTTGCTGTACGCATCACGACAACCGCTGGGAGCACAGAGGCTCGAGAGGTGTAGCTTGAGTATAGCGCGCACGAGCGGCGTTGGATTGTGCCAGCGGGCCGCCGCCGCTGCTACGTAGGGTACACGCTTTCGCCTACTTGGTGACGACGTGGAGGATGCTTCGTTCCAAAAAAGGACTCGCATCACACTCGTACTCGTACTCGTGCTCGCACAGAGCGCGACAGCTCGTGTATCATTTCGATTCCACCACACTGCAGCAGCAGCAGCAGCGGCGGCGGCGGCGGCAGCAGTGGCCGCGACAGTGGCGGCGGAGCGGAGCCCGCCGGCGCTGTGGCGTGCGTAGGCTGAGCGCAGCAGCAGCAGCAGCAGCAGCAGCAGCAGCAGCAGCAGGCAATCCAAAAAGGGAAGCTGGCTGGTGCTGGTGCTGGTGCTTGCTGGTGCTGGTGCTGACGCTGTTTATTTTTGTTGCTTAAGCTGCCTCTAGCTGCGGCTAGCGCTTGCTAGCTGCCGCTTGCTGTGCTGCTGCTTGCAGTCGTGGGCTGGCAGTGGTGGCACCGCTGTCAACTCTGACGCCGAAACGTTGCTGGGCCGCCGTTGCTACTTACTCCCAAGCTGTTTTTTAGTTTTTCGTTCTTTTTTTTTGGCGCGTTTGCCTCACCTCCCCCCTTCCCTTCTTATTTTCGGAGGCGTCGCCTGCAGGATTTGATTTACATCACTCGCAAACACACCGAAATCAGGAAGGGAAGGAAATTCACTTTTTTTAGCGCAAGTGAAGTTTTTTTTTTTTCACCTCTATCGCAAACACTCTACTAGTATTGTTTTTGGTTTTACTTCCACCTCGTGAGGGATAGGAATTGTACTTTTATCTACCTCTACTATTACTATTAATATTGTACATACTTGATAACGAATTGAGGATTGAGGAGCGTCGCTTACCACCATACTCGAGAAAATGGTTGACACAGATGTGTACTATTAATACTACTGGCTGTGTACGAGACGAATGCATCTAACCCTAAAACGAAGCCAAATTCTAAGCCAATCGGAGCAACCCTAATCCTGACCCTGAGCCAATCAGAGCAACCCTACCCTGACCCCAAGCCCATCAGATCAAATCTCAACTGGAATCGAGAAAGTTCCAAATCTACGATCCCGAACCCGCACCCACGTGTTTTGGGACAAATTGCTTGGAATCATTGATGAGATCATTCTTGCAAGATGGTAGGTACATGGTACACCAGCACAGCCTAGCAGAACTGGACGTACAGGGAGCAGGAAAAACCGCGGGTGGAGGTAGACGGGTTTAATACGCTCGTAGCGAGACACAAGCTTGAGTTCGGCGACGGATATAGCGCATGCTACTGTTCCTCAAGCTCCACCTCCCCCATGCACGGCCAATGTACTGTAGTATTAATGGTGCTACCACTCCTATGCACGCTGTGAGACATGGAGAGTGAAAACAGGTCGACTGCACCGCGCTCTTGATCGTGCGAATAGCAGCACATATGATAGCGCACCCGATTGTACCACTTTACGGCTCCTTCTGGCAGCCTCCCGCTAGCAAATGATCCGGATGTGAACCCACCTGAACGAGAGCCCCGATGATATCTGGGTTCGTGAGCTCCTCGGGGAAGTCCATTGTCTCTCTCCTCCTGCACACAGTCTGCTACCTTCTACTTACTTGGTGCAAGCTGCGCGACATCAAAACTGTCAAATAGGGTTTCGATGATATTTGAATTGACGTTCTCGTAGAGGGGAAAGTTGTGGAGGAAGGCCGGCCGTTTTTTTCGGTTTTTTCCCTGTTCTGCCTGTGCCTCCCGCGCCGACAACGCAACGCAACCGAGCAAGGATTAGGGATTGGCACTCTAGCGTAAGCGTGGAAACGCACAAGTGCGCCATGAAGAGATGTGCGTGTGAGCCATGCATGGGCAATCGCACCTTGTAGAAGTTTTCGGGTTGGAGTTTCACGAAGAAAGCACAAGGTGCGGGGCTCTGACGTGCGGACGTGCGAACTTTCTGCAAATATGCGGCGCAATACGTATGACAATGGTTACTCTCATGTCACGGCAAGGGGGCGAGCAAGCAAGCAAAGCATGCAGCTTCCAGCTCCTCTTTTTGATGTCAGTGATCTGCCTTCCTACATCGACCGTCAACGAAAGCTTACGTCTTGGTGAGCGTATTATCAAGCGTTTATACTTGCTGCTTGCTGTTGAAGGTGTGTTGCCGGTATCATGGCCGATTAATCTGCCAAATGTTGCCCCCAAAGTAGTAATAAATAAATACCGGTACCTGGTAAAGGAGACATGTAGATGTATCCGAAGCAACAAAGCACTGAATGTTGTTGTACATCGCAAGCAACAAGCAAGCAAATCCGTGGATACATGGCGTTACGCTCACACTAGCACACACCCGCTCGTTGTTCGTGTCGAAATAGCTCGTCGTATATATATATGGAGGTATTCAGAATGATACGAAAATAGCAGCACCACCAGCAGCACCAGGTTCGGCTTGGATTGTTTTTTTCCCCCGGCGTCCGACAAAACAGAACAGGATCAAGTGCGTGAAAACTCTACCAGTATACCGCGAGTAGTACACATGAAAAGGCCGCAAATTGATGTGTAGGGTACAGCAGTGCATTACGGTAGTACCACTCCGAGGGGCTGATCCATTTCCCCATCGTTAACATTCACTTCGCAATTATTGTGTGAACGCTTATTTGCTGATTGGTATTATTAATAATAATAAGCTCCTTTCTTGGTAGACGGGAGCAGCCCTATGAGTAACAATAGTCAGTCGCGGCTGTGTGGTAGTTCTGCCGAACATGCACCGACATACTTGTCCACTAAGACCTATGCCAATGGAAACGCGCGAAGTTCAAAAGTTTTTTGTTGAAATGTACCAGGGTGTTGCTTTAAAAAAACAGCCGAAAAAAATCTCGTACCGCCGCTGTGGGGAAAAAAGAGAGAAAAATGCTTGATTTTTTTGTTTTTCCCCCCAACTGCTGCAGGCGGCGCAATTTGTTTTTTCTGCTTAAACGCGCGGACGGCTTATCATAAAAATTGGAAATTCAGTAAAAATGGGATATATACGACACATATTACGCAGCTTGCAAAGTTGAGTATCAACTATGAAATCAGTCGAACTCACACCTGACGTATTTCATAATTTTATAAAAAAATTGTCAACACGGTGATCGAAACCAGCTCGTGCGACGATCGACGCTCGATCTCGACATAGACTCAGCCCACGGCCAACCCGCTCGGTATCTGGCAAGGCCAACGAATCTAGATGACGACCTCGAAGATACCAGAGGGCGGAGCAGAAACGAGCAGAAGGGACGAGGCTTCGCCGGAGGGCGGAGCCGCAGGCCGCGATTGTGAGATCGCCCGCCTGAAACGAGAGAGGGCCGAGCTGTCGCTCCGGCTGGAGATCAGAGAGGAGGAACGAACGAGGATGGAGAGGCTTCAGGAGGGGGCCGGAGGAAGAATGCGCCCACCGGAGCCACATGGTCAGCCAGGCACGTACTTGGTTGTTTTTGGTAAGCCCTCACCGAAACTTGACAGCAGTAAAGGAGGGGAATTATTTTTAATTGGTCGAAGCGATTTCTATCATGGGCTGTCACTATCACCCGCGACGATGTTTTGAAGGAAACTACAGCGACCCGATAATCTTGCCGATCCCCAATAGAAGGAGCCGCCAGGATCTCGATGACCATTTCGGAACGGCAAGGGTAGCCGCCGCTCGGAGGGCGTACGAGGGCATCACCAACGCAACTGACTGATTCGTCTCTGTTATACAAGATCTATGACATAGGCAGCCCTAGCCTTGCGGTGGCCGAGCTACGTCAGCACTACGTCCCGAGCGACGACCTCGACAAACAGGCGTACCAGAGAGAAAACATCAATGCTCATATGAAGGAGGGGGAGCCCCTTATTTAGAGCATTGATGTATTCTCTCTGGTCCATCTGCTTGTCAAGGTCGTCGCTCGGGACGTAGTGCTGACGTGGCTCGGCCATCGCAAGGCTAGGGCAGCCTGTGTGCATAAATCTTGTATAACAGAGACGAATCAGTCAGTGCGTAGGTGATGCCCTCGTATGCCCTGCGAGCGGCGGCTACCCTCGCCGTTCCAGGACGATAATCGACGTCATGCTGACTCCATCTATTTGGACCCTGGAAGACTATCGGGTCGCTGTAGTTTCCTTCAAAACATCGTCGCAGGTGTTAGTGACAGCCCATGATAAAAATTCCTTCGACCAATTCAAAATAATTCCCCTCCTTTACTGCTGTCAAGTTTCGGTGAGGGCTTACCAAAACCAACCAAGAGCGTGCGTGGCTGACCATTTGACTCCGGTGGGCGCATTCTACCTCCGGCCCCCTGATGGAGCCTCTCCATCCTCGCTCGTTCCTCCTCTCTGATCTCCAGCAGGGGAGCGGAGGAAGAATGCGCCCACCGGAGCCACATGGTCAGCCAGTCACGTTCTTGGTTGATTTTGGTAAGCCCTCACCGAAACTTGACAGCAGCAAGGAGGGGAAATATTTTAGATAGTCGAAGCAATTTCTATCATGGTAGCACCTGCGACGATGCTTTGATGGAAACTAGCGACCCGATAGTCTTGTAGTGCCCAAATAGAAGGAGTCAGCAGGACCTCGACTACCGTTTCGGAACGGCAAGGGTAGCCGCCGCTCGAAGGGCATGCGAGCAACTCGAGGGACGTCACCTGGGAAGTGGAGCGCAAGCCGATCATCGAAGCTGCGCCGCAGGCGAGGAGAGCCTCGGTGCCGGCACCGTGGGAGGCCGACCTGCACGTCAAATTACGCGAGAAAAAACAAGACGACATACTACGTCACTGGGAAAGTGGAAACACACGGGGTATCTGGCATCAATAGACGGATCGCACGGTTGCCGGCCGTGCCGCGAAGACATTCACGTAGTTTCGACAGTTGGCTCGAAAGGTTCCGACCGCGGACATCACCGGGCCCAGTTGAAAGCTTGGCTCGCTCCCCCCCGGGCATCGTGACCATAAGGGCTGATCTTTGTGGCCTCCCTGCGACATTGGGCAGGACGACCAAGCGTCGCGCTGAAATAAATCCAGTCCTGAAAACCGGGTGGTTCAGGTGGGCAGGGGAGGGGGGGGGGGGGGGGAAGCCACTGCGCTGGTGCCTATTTTTTTACGCAGCAGCAGCAGCAAGCAGCACTCCTTGTGAGGTTGTGAGCAACAGGCAAGCCTTCCTGGGGGGTAATGCTGGCTTGGCACGGAAAACACGGATTCTAGACTATCAATAGTATAATGGCTTCCGCGAGGGATTGCCTAAACCGGTTATCGCTTAGGGAAAAAATCAAATCAGCGAACGGGTAACATAGATATATTGCCCATCCACACACAAACACGAAAGGGCGCGCGTAAATGCTCGCGTATTCCATGCACCCGGATGAGAAATCGTTACCTGGTATACGTACAGCAGTCGACAAATCACGGTGGGCTGAGGCCACCGGGTCCACCCACTTCTGGAAGTATAGTCCTGTCACGGTCCACCAAACATGTAACCCGTTTAAACCGGCGAAACCGAAAACAGCCACGACAACCCCAGAAACACGTCGTGAATTGTGAAACAACAAACATATAGATACACGGGACAACACACACTCCCGACAACTCACCCACCCGCCCACCCACCTTTCCTCTGTCTCTGCACCTCTTGGCCTACCGCAGCGGTATTCGACCCACCAGACTTGGCGCAACGGTGCTTGGTCCGACTGTGCTTGGCCCAACGGCGCTCGGCTCAACGGTACTTGCGCCACAGTGCTCGACCCAACGGTAAACAAGACATACACGAAGCAAACGACCCACTAGCGCAAACCAAGGGCAGTAGAAAAAACGCGAGTACTCGTACAAGACCAGTAGCAGCAGTAGCAGTGGTAGGAAGGGAAAACGTGCCCGCGATTGTCCCGCTCTTGCAACATAGGAGTCGCACAGGAAAGAAACACCAGCAGTCGCTTCACCACGTCACGTCACGCCACTTCACGCCAGCAAATCCGGGGTCAGCATTGCGCAGGCCGTGCGCCACAAGCACAGCAACCTCGCCCTGCGCACGCGGGGCTCTCGACTCTCTACGCTCCCCCCCCCCCCCAATCCTCGACCACACCCCACCATACGCTCGCCCCCCGACCACCCCGCGCTAAGTCCTACGAAAAAAAAAACTATGCCGTCCCCTTTCGGCCGTACTGCACCACCATCGAGCGGCGGTTTAGCCCCTCCAAGGCTGCAAAAATGGCCCAACTCCGATTCCACGTGTTTTTTGACACACGAAAACTGGGCGATTCCACGTGTTTTTCACTCCCGAAAACGGGGAGCCGTTCTATTATCTCGCACAAGTGAACCCCTTAAGAACTGGACCCACGTTATTGGGGAATAACCACTCCGAATTAGTGTGGGGCATGCTCAGCAGCAAGAGGAAAAAGAGTGGGGGAAACGACGCAATCGCTGCACGGCAAGGTTTCGTTCGGTCTACGCCGCGTCAACGCGATGACGTGCCTTGTACAGCTGCGTCGTTTCGGACAAACGCAGAGAGAGGCACCGTACGACGTCGAACCGCGCTGTGGCACGGAAGCGGATTATATTTACTACGCTCCCTTCTAGCCGCCGTTACTAGGACTCGTCGCTGCGACCAAGACCAGCCGGGACAGGGAATCACGCTTCCGACGCTAGATCTCGACCAGACAAGAATAGCTGCCGAGATCGCGCCTCCGCGTCGGAAAACGAAGATCATCGAATGCACCCCATAATCCAAAACCAGCCCCATATTTCTCCCCCAAACATTCTAACCCGTGGCTCAGAAGGGGCCCGACGCACCATACGCACGTACCGAAAATCACCAACACGTGTGGGCAGCAACACATCACTCGGAAGGAAGGTGTCTGACCCTTACGAAGCGAGCTACAATCACGCGCGTATGATACCACTCACACGTAAAAAAAAAGTCCAAAACGCGACGTCCATTCAATTCTGTATTGTACAGCAGACCCAGCAGACCCTCCCAGTCGCGCGTTCGCCCCCGCCTTCCTTCCCCCTCCCCGTACCGAGTCCCAGCGCATAGTGCACATCGAACGAAGAATCAGGCTAACAATCCGACGAGTACTCGAACCAAGGAATCGGACAAAGAAAAATTTAGTTATCGGACGCAACTATTACAGCGGCGTCAACACAGCGAAAACTTCGGCTCGAACAAGCCTCCCTCAAATCCCCTCCAACCCCCGCGCCCCCTAGCCTCCCCTCCCCCCCTGCACATTTTTTTTTTTATTTTTTTCCCATTTTTTTCATGTTTTCACTCAGTCGTCGTACTCCTGGTCGTCGTCGTCGTAGCTGCTCGCCTCGTCCATCAGCCGCGCCCAGTAGGCGGCTATCTTGCGCTCCCGGTCGATGGAGCTTCCCATTCCCATCGCCTTCACGCGCAACAAAAAACCGTATCTTCCAGGAGTTGTAGAGAGAAAAGGGGGGGGGGGGGGGGGGGCGGGGGGGGGGGGGGGGGGGGTGAAACGGTCGCGCGGGCAACACACGTAAAAATTGAAACACACTAAAACACACCCGACACAGCCCACTTCCTTTGATCAGGGCACAGGGAGGAAGGTGGATGACGAAAGTATCAGGTACATATGTGTTGGTATCATGAGATCAGGGTATTTTTTAAAGAAACAATGACATGGCGCTCCATACCGTACCCTAGTTGGCTACCGTAGGCGGGTGGATTTCGTCACGAGTCATTCCGATTTCGGTTTCATTTTCGGTTTGTTTTTGGTTTTGTTGGATTCGATTTCGATTCGCTTCCGTTTTTTTTTCCTTTCGCCTGATAAGTTTCCATTGTCGGTTCGGTTTCTGTCTCGGATTCGGATTCGGTTGCGATCCACTCCATTCCTATGATTCGGTTGCGGTCAACTCCATTCCTATTATTCGGTTGCGATCAATTCCATTCCTACTCCGAAATCAAACTTTAATAACCGTTTCGTTCCCAAGATCCCGTTTCATGTCTTTCGTCTTGATTTGTCCCACTTCTTACGCTTTTGTTTCGCTTTGTTTTTTCCGCTTCGAGACACCGCGCGCGCTTCGCTCACCCTAGCTTGAAGTCCTCTCTAGAGCCGACCATCGAATAGGGGAAGAAAACCACCTTTGCAGCCGCCATGACCGTCCTCAGGAGCACTAAAAACTTCCACACAATGGGGTACAAGAGCAGCACCAAGAGAGCTACCACGGCGCTTCTGCATTATTGTCAGAAACAAACATAGCAGTGGGAAGTGGGGGCGGGGGAGGGAGGAGGAGGTAATCAGAGGAGGAGATGGGGGGGGAAGGTGAGGGCAAGAAAGAAGGCGGCGAGGAGGAGGACGGGGGAGAGCGAATACCACGACACAAAGAGTACTGTCCAGCTGCTCACATGGCATGGCGTCAGTTGCAGGAATGGGCGACTTCTGTCGACGGCACCGTCAATGCAACCCCCCCCCCCGCCCCCCCCCGAACCCGATTCCCCACACACCTTGGCCTCCGTCAAACAAGAAAAACCCAAACGCCCCCTCCCTCCCTCCCTCCCTCCATCCCTCCCTTCTACTCCTGTACACCCTTACGCACCCGAGGAGTTTGCGTTCGTAGCTCTCGCGCTTCATGCCTGCCGCCATGCCCGAGATGGCGTTGAAAGCGTCCACTTCTTCCACCTTGATGTTGTAGTAGAACACACTCGCAGAGTTGCCGGCGGTGTCCTGCGTCACATCGAAAGGAGGGTACAACATAAGTACCTGGTATACGGTAGGAGGCGTGCCTGTTTTACAGCAGGGGACTGACGAACGAGTGCGCGCGTTTGGACACGCATGGCCGTGCGCAGTGTTGTGAACCGATAACCGAACGACGTTTCTTTCGGTGGATTTTTTTAAACCGAAAATCGACTTTTTAAAGGTCTCGGTCTGTTTAGCGAAAAAACATCCAAAACCGACCGACCTTTTCGGTTTTTAACCGAAAACCCATTCGATTTCGGCTCCGATTTTCTTTCCATTTTGTAAACCGAAACCGACCAACTGTTTTTTCGGCGAAAAAAAAAAACGACCGAGGCCATTTCCATTTTCGGTTCACAACTGTAGTATTGGTCGTAGGTGATACAATGCTGCCCGTGATATTCTCTAATGCAGTCGCCTTTTGTTCTGCACCTGATATTCGGTAGCGTGTTCGTCTTTTGCTTTTTACGCCCGAAAATAATGTTATACCACACCATATATAATATATACGTACGTACGTATAGTATTTGAACATCGGACGGCGTGAACCTCTCAGGGAAATCAAAGCGAAACAGTTTTCGAGAAAAAAAAATGTTCGCGACATCAAGATAGCATCGTCCACACTATTAATAGCCGGCCTATGTATGCTACGATAGTGATGCTACAGTATGATTGGCTGCTTGGGTAGGGGAAAGGCAGCATACAAGGGCAATTGCTGCGTTCGGGAAGGGGCGGGTAGGGGAAAGGGGATGCGTCCGGAACGAAACGGAAGGACCTCGTACACGACACGCACAATTACCAACTTTAAACCTCCAACTATATACCAGATGAGCTTTATCACCCCCGCTATGGCCATGCACGACTACACCCCCCCGCGCTTATTTTCAACAATCGCTTTTAGTTTCTACTGTAGCTCAACTCGTGGGAGTTTTTTTTCCTAGCGGAATTATGGACAAGCCGTTGTCACAGTCAGTTGCATGTTGAACGAAAGAAAAACAACTATTACGGGGGACCATAGTTAACAGGACCTATGGTACACATAAAAACCTACTCCGGAGTATATGTTTAACCAGTCTACTAACAATATTTGGTCCTGTTAACTATGGTCCCCCGTTATAGAGCACAGCACGGCACACAAGCAATTCGTACCACCCGCAACACCCAAACACATCACGAGCAAAACCTCTACAACACACGAACAGCCCCCAGTATACACAGTAGTAGAACACAAACTCCAAACACAACCCTACCCACACCCGTGACGCACAATGGCACAGCACATTAACACAGCCATGCGCGAAAACACCTCCCACACACAATGTTGAGGTTTTCAGGCAACAGACCACAGAGACGTTCTACGATAGAGGTTCACCCTAAATTCTCTGAGGCTCCTCACTGCAGGAGCTCCACATCTAACCCGAAAACTGACTTTAGCAAAAATCGAATTGCATCCCGAATAATAATCCCGTGGCCCAAGTTTAATCAAACCTCATTTGTCGAAACAAGATTGGCAATCGCGACGACTTCGGGTTAAGGAGCCCCGTCATTCAGAAACCATTTTAGCAGAAATGCACTACCTCTATCGTAGAACGCGACCACAGCGCATACACACTTAGCTGGAACTCGTCATCCTCCTCTGAGACCCACATACCCTGCGCCCCAAAAACACCCGAGACCAAAATACTCCGCGGCCAACACATCCCGCGACCCAAACACCCGTGACCCGAATATCCTGCGACCCAAACACCACCCGACCCGCCCCCCCCCGCGCACCTTGACGTAGTGAGGCACCCTCCACATGCTTTCCTGCCCAGGGGTCTTTTCCAGCGCCCCCCTGGTCATGTTCGAGGTGAGATCCACCAGGTTTCCCCCGTACTCTACGTCGATCGCCATAAAACACGCCTCCGGTTTCCACTCTCTGTCGTCGGCCGCGGCTTGCTCGTCGTGTTCTTGCTGTTGGTCGTCAGTCTCCACCGGGGGCTCCGAGTGGCCGCACACGTCGGCCTTCAACTGTTATGCCGGAATGGACGGGAGCGTTGACAGAGGGTCAAAGGCAAATGCCAAGCTCAGTCTCAGTGTCCATGTCAAACATTATTGTTATTACGGGGGGCCATCGTTAACAGGACCAAATATTGTTAGTAAAAATGGTTCAACATATAGGTTTTTATGTGTACCATAGGTCCTGCTAACTATGGCCCCCCGTAATAATATCAATGTCGATCTCGACGTAAACCTTGGGAGTGGGGGGGGGGGGGGGGGGAGGGGAGGGAGGCATGGAGACATATGGAAGGAAAGAGAGAACGCGAGAGAGAGAAAAACACAAGCGGACGGAAATGGAGGGAGATCTCCCCCTCCCCTAATCGTCACTGCCACTACCACCACCACGAGGGCTGTACAGACGATTGCCCAGATTAGACGAAATGGTTGGAACACACTCGACACTAAAGTAGACCCTAATAGCCCTAGCCCGAACCCTGACCCCGACCGCCTAACGCAACCAAGAATCAGAGCTCAAGACACCTTCGAAGGCGTTTTTCCTGCACGGAATACGAAGCTTCATCGGTTTCGGGGGATCCTTGTCCAAACTGGGCCGAGTCGTAAAAAAAATAAACACTACTACTACAACCACCACCACCACTACCGTCACAACTCGTGAAATTCTAAACACGGACAACAAAAAGCGAATAAACATCCCTCCGTACAAATAATCGGGCGCGCGCCATACCAGCTTGAGGTACGTCGAGATAGTGTCGTCTTCGAGGACTCCGGGAAGATGCCTCTTCGAACCGTCCTCCGAGACCATCCCCACGCAATTGCACGCCCGGAAGCTCGAGGTCTGGCAACCTTCCCCAACGCATGTCTTAACAGAGAAAACACACATGACGCGCGTATCGGGGGGGGGGGGGGGGGGTACTCATTACCATGCATGGCCGTAGTCGTATGGCCATAGACCCTGGCATGCCTACAACGCCGGGACGGAGCACGTCGGGTTTTCACCCACCACGCAGACATTGCTCGCACCAAGCGCGAAGCGCCGTGAGGTGTTGGGCGAGTCGCAGGCATCCTACTAACATTGAGAACTGCGTTCGAGGCGGATTTTCTTGCGCATGGATGACAGCGTCAATGAACCGATTTCATTTAAGGTGTGGCCACTTCCAGAGATAGCAATGGATTCACTATGTAACTGCCTCGTGGGCGCCTTACCATCTACGTACTGCTTGATACGACCAGAGTTGATCGAGGTTCTCTCCGCACACAAATGACCCAGCTCAGCTGCCAGTCGTGGTGCCGAAAAAAAAAAACGGTACCCTGGTTTTCTAGCTCACGCAGTGAGAGGCGTGTTTTACAGCGTCGTCGCCAACCGACGCCAACCCAACCTACAGTATATACTGGTATACACCAGGTATATAAACCTACATATATATGGGGGGGGGTAATATTGGGGGCACTACGAAACAGACGTTCGGAGGCGTGTACCGGGGGGGGGGGGGGGGGGGGGGGGGGGCAGGGGCGCACTCATTCGTTGCTTGCCTTAGTCATTGAACCATTGACCACGCATCCCTTTCGAGACGGAGTACCGTTCCTACTCCTAACAGAGACTGAGAAACAACATTCGGAGGCGTGTGCCGAGGGCGGGGGTGATGCTGGAGAGATTGAGAGGCATTCGGAGGCGGCCACCAGGTGGGGAGGGGCGGGTACGGGAGAGACCGACAAAAAGGCAATCGAAGGCGTGCACCAGGCGGGGAGGGGCAGAGAACCATTCGGAGGCGTGTCCAGGGGATCGGGTATGTGAGGCATCAAACATGTACATAGAACGCTCGGAGGCGTATGCCAGAGAAGGGGCTCTATGTGTGGTAATGCAGAGACTAAAATAGACAAATTCGGAGGCGTGCACTAGGGCTGGGGGGCCGGGGGGGGGGGGGGGGGCATGCGCGTGGTACCGGAGAGAGTGGCAGAGGAGCATTCAGAGGCGTGCATGCATCGGGTGGGGGGGGGGGGGGGGGGGGGGGGGGGGGGGGGGCATGTGTGGTACTGGTACTGCCGAGTTTGACAGAGAAGCATCCGGAGGCGCGCATGAGTGCGTGTTCGTACAACCTATACCAGGTACGCATGATATATCGCCAGCCTAGCATGCGTTCATTCCTCACGATGATTGGCGGCGTCACGTCGATGCACCCGCTCCCAGTCGTCATGCCGTCCCCCGAATAGCCGGCCGCGCAGAGGCACTCGTAGCTCCCATCGGTGTTGTTGCACGTAGCCTCCCTAGAGCAGGCGTGACGGAACTGAAGCAACGGGGAGGGGGGAGGGATGTACTCATGTAATACATTCCCTTAGTCATAACCTTAGACCCTTGCATCCCTACAATGCCGGGACGGAGCACGCACGGAGGAGGGGGGGGGGGGGGGGGGCGTACTCATGTCACGCATGGCCGTAGACCCTCGCATCCCTACAATGTCGGGACGGAGCATGCCAGGTTTCCACCTACCAGGCACGCGGTGCTTGCACCAAGCGCGAAGCGCCGTGAGGTGTGGGCGAGTCGGCATGAAGCGTGGGCTGCTGCATGCTGCGAAGAACCGCTTGCAGGTGGAAGGGATATAGAGGGGGGACAGCCATTATTTACTCGCCAATGCCATAATTACCAACTACCGACATCAAGCAACACCAGGCGGCAATCAAACACCATCATATCCTCACCACAACAACAACAACCACCACAACCAGCAGCAGCAGCATCCACCCCATCCCTTACGACCACCTCCGCCACCTACCGTGGCGGCAGCTACTTACCTCGGCGTGAGGCCCGTCGTACGTACACTCGTCAACGTCCATGACCTGAACCTTCCGGCTCTTCGATATCTTGCCGTCGCCACCCAGCAGCCTATTCTCCAGCACATACTGGACCGTGAACTCGCCCGTATGCTTCAGGTAGGCCCCTGCAGGGTGGCCGGGGACAGCGCGCGTGCGGCGCGAACATCTAAATATTCTACCGTGCGTACGTACTTAAGCGCACGCACGAAAGGCGTCTTATCGTATAGCTTACGTTAAGTTTCAAGCCGAGGCCCGTGCAGGGCGGGCTCGGACAGCGCGCGCGCGCGCGCGTGCGTGCGTGCGTGCGTGCGGCGGGAATACTGCTGTATCTTACCGTACATACCAACGGTATATCATGGTATCTTTCGATCGAGCGCCCGGCCGTTGATCGCGCGCATTTGGCCTAGAGCGAAAAAAAAAAAAAAAAGAAGCTTGCTGCTATCGCTTCCGATTACTCGACTTTTAAAAATAAGAATAACACAGGTGGACGGACGTAAAATACATGCTCACGTATGAAACCTACTCAAAACATCGTGTAGTCTAAATCCAAACCGTGAGGAAGGGAGCACGCTCCGGACGATCTGCCGCGACGGTTGATTCGAGAACCAGGCATCCACTCGCACTACTGTAGGAACAGCAGCGCTACAGATTACAGTAGATAGTAGCTTTGCGATTCATACCAAAAGCACGCAAAAATCTTCCAAAATCTAACATGTCTGCAACCGGGAGGCCTCGAAAGCGCAGTATCTACCAAATCTACCAAGTCTCACCGAGAGTCTCCACAAACATAACATCTACTCAAACATACGATGACTCTCACCGGGAGGCTTCGAACTCATCACGTCTGCGACATCTATCCACGACGTTTCACCGGAAGGGCTCGCAAGCGCGAAACAAAAAAAAACATACGTACGCCACCAGCATTCTTCGAGAACACACCATCTACGGAATCTACGGGGCGCGTCTCACCGGAAGGCTTCGAAAGTACAACATCTACCGAGTATATGGCGACTATCACCGGGAGGCTCCTCGAAAAAGACAACATCTACCAAGCGTCCGAATATATGCGACGTCTCTCACCGGGAGGCTCCGAAAAGACAACAAATCTAGGAAAGTCTACAGGGATTCTTACCGGGAGGCTTCGAAAAGACGACCTTGATCTTGCGCTCGCTCTCATCGTCGTTCACGTCCTCTACCTTCACCCCCAGCTCTTCGTAGCTGTCACCCTGCACCGCATCGCAGGAAGACACACAAGGAGCGGGGGCGGGGGAGGGGGGGTCCTCATGTCATGCATGGCCGTGGTCGTATGACCGTAAGACCCTATTATAGCATCCCTACAATGCCGGGACGGAAGCACGTCGGGTTTAGTCACCGGGCATGGAAACCATGGAGACATTGACTGTTTGCACCAAAAGCAAAAGCGAAACAAGCGTGAGGTGTTCGGCGAATCGCTTGAACGATGAGCCGCATCCTACTCAGAACCACCGCTCGCGAGGCGGGCAAAACACTCGCATGTGGATGACAACGCCGAAGTGGGGCGGGAAGGTACTCATGACCTCGAGGAAATATATACTATTGATCGTAGGAAACTCTGGGCTGTGATAGCTCACGACCCCTAGAAAAAGTATACCGGGTACTACTTCGTATATAGTAAACTCTGGGCCGTGACCGCGCGGAGTCCGAGTTCTCCAACGTGGTGCGGGTCAGGGTAAGGGAAGCCAGCGAGTAGGCAACACGACTCCCGGTCACGGCGCAGTAACGGTACATCACCAGGCACAAACAGCGCGGCAGGAGGTCGCGAAGAGGCCACGAATGTCTTCCTCGTCGCCGCCACTGCTGCGGCGACAGCGGTGCTGCCGTAGTCGGAGCGGAGCCGGCAGCGCCAAAGGGGACGACGAACTGACGCGGCGCACTCGGGTGTAAAAATCGCGCTTGCAGCAGTCGGGGCACGTTTCTCTGTACTATTCAATATGACGAACTTAGTGCGAAGAGAAAACCCTCCGCAGATGGTGTGAAAATAGCGATTGATAAAAAGATCGGGCACACCTCCCTGCCATTCAGGTTGAAAATACAAGCAACATTCGGGCTAGGAATTTATTAACTTAACTGCCTTTCGATAGTTTTTACGGACAGAGTGCTATACACTATTAGTAATACGGTAGAGCAAACCCAGCGCGAAAAGGACTCTCTCCGCACGTAGCACTAAGTACAGAGCATCCGTGCCACCGCCTGTTCGCCCACACATACACACCGAAACCGACGCTAGCCCTGCCACCGAAGGCAGAGTAACACACACTGACCTTCAACGACCAATCAAAGCCCCCCGCGCGTTTCCAACAGCCGCCCGTAAAATGTCGAACCCCCTCTTCGCCAATCCCCCCCCCCCCCCCCCCCCGCACCCGAAACCAAAACGCCAACTTGCGATCGCTCAGTCAGCGAGCCATCACTGCTCCATTCCCTGAAGCAAAATAACGGCGGCAAGCATCAAAACAACAGCGCACCCGTGCGAATACACGCACCCCGCCGCCTCCTCCGTCCCCCACCCCTCCCGTCCAGCCTTCCTCCTCCTCCTCCTCCTCCTCCTCCTCCTCCTCCTCCTCCTCCCGCCTCCTCCTCCCGCCTCAACTCGGTGGATGTTTTTATAGTGAAACAGCAACAACAAGAATAAAAAAGAGAGCATGACATCATCATCTCCCCCCCACCCTCCCTCCCTCCCCCACTCCGCCTTGTCCTTCCTCGACCTCCCTCCCGCCTGAGCTTGGTGCGAAAAAACTAGGCTTGACACGACAAAATCAAGATTCATCGCCCCTCCCCCCCAACTACGGTCATGCATGGTATCGAGAACACCCCACCCCCCCCCACCCACCCCTTCCCCCGGCCATTCCATCGCTCGACTACAAACCCAATTCATACGCAATATGCACATCCCGGGGGGAGGGGCGGGGGGGGGGGGGGGGGGGGGGGTCGGTGCTTGCGTGCATGCTTTGCTGGCTTGCCTGCTTGTAGATCATCGGGTTGGCCCCCTTGATGCTGATGTCCGGAGTCCTCTGGTCGACGCACCGTGTGATCCTGTCCAGCCGCCTGCCGCCCGGGGTGCCAGCGTAGTAGTCGCTAGGCAGGATATTCTCGTCGATAAACTCTTTGTACCCGGGCCGCGGCGCGCAGCGGTAGGCGCTCCCCTCGACGGCGCACCTAAAAAAAAGGCGCGAACGCCACGTGAGGTGAGACGATGCGGAACGGTGGAACGGCAGAGCGAAGCACGGAGCAAAGCACAGAGCGGAGCACAGAGCGGAGCACAGAGCGACAAAGCACAGAGCGACAAAGCACAGAGCGACAAAGCACAGAGCGAAGCCCAGAGCGGAGCACAAAGCGAAGCCCAGAGCGGAGCACAGAGCGGAGCACAGAGCGAAGCACAGAGCGCACAGAGCGGAGCACAGAGCGCAGCACAGAGCGCAGCACGGAACGAAGCACAGAGCGCAGCACAGAGCGGAGCACAGAGCAAAGAAGAGTACATCACAAGAGCGAATCAGAGCAAGGCAGAGCGAGGCACAGCGAAGCAGACAGGAGCACGGCAGAGCAGGCCAAGACACAGCAAAGCAGAGCGGCAGAGCAAAATAACTCCTCGCCCGCGTTTAGGGCGGAGCGAGGGGGAGATGCCAACCTGGCGCACCTTCAACACTACACGAACCTCAACCAACCACAACTTCGTCCAGTAATATGGCGCATAGCTACATCGCCGCCACTGTTCTGCGCGTGGGGAGTTAGGGTTACTGCTGCCCAGCAAACAGAGACCCCAAGAGTAAAAGCCTCCCAAACTGTGCCGCAAGTAAATCTCTCGTTGACGGCGGCGCAAGTGGCGTGGCATGGCGAGACGATGGGCAGTGATGCCGATGCCAGGGGACAACGGACAGAGGGTACAAAAAAGAGCAGGAGTGTTTGTACGCAAGCGCAAGGGACGCAGCCCACAAAGAAGCGGTGCTCTCTGCGTATGGCACGCCTCACTGCATGCGAAGGACAAACACGCCTGACTGCGTGCGGGGAACAAACGCGCCCGGGCGTGCTTTCACGCCCCAGAGCACGAGCACGCCGAGGTAGGCGAACACACGGGAGAGCAACCACGAGGGCGGTCGACACACCCAGATCCGACCGCGCGCGCGTAAGCCGTCTGTTGGCCGTCGCTCTCGTCGCTACCGCTGCCGCCGCCCCTCGCGGCAACAGCGCGGAGCGCGGAAGCACGCAGCAACCGCCATACGTTGGTGGCTGGGGTGAGGGCGACGGAGCGATCTCCTTGAACAAGATGGTGTCGTACCTATCGCACCACCGCGTACAGCGTTCGCGCGTTGCTCGTCCCGCGAGGGAAGCCACCGACAAGGCAGCGCGTGGTGCCCGCACCGTTCATCGTGCTGTAGGTTCTACCGCAGTAGGCTCTACAGTAGGTTTTACAGCGGTAGAAGTGCAACAGTGGAGTCTGCAGTAGGGTCTTCCGTAGATGTATCATACCTGGTAGAAGTTCTTGTAGATGTATCATACCTTGTATTACGGGGGACCATAGTTAATAGGGCCTATGGTAAACATAAAAACCTACATATTTAACCATTTTCACGAACAATATTTGGTCCTGTTAAACATGGTCCCCCGTAATAGTAGTTTCTTCGGTGTGTTGTACATACAGTAGGTTCTACAGTAGATTCTACAGTAGGTTCGATGTAAGCACTAAAGAGCTACCGTAGTTTGGGTTCGAACTTCCCATCCGGAGTTGGCGCGAAAGGAAAGGCACGTCAGCGCAAACACAGAAACACCACAAACCAAGCCCTTGCAAACAGGTGTGCGTACTGCAAGGAGCGAATGTCGCATCACCCCGCCAACACGACTTTTTCTCGACCCCCTCTCCCGGTTGCAGGGCCTCCCCAAAACTGAAACCCCGCAAACTCCCTTCAAAATAGAATCCGTATATACATACTCATATATATACTTTTAATGAAGTAAATAAAATAAACTAAACTAAAACAAACTAAAACAAAATAAAACAGGACAAAATTGAATACCTGGTACAAGAATGAACAACACCAACAGCCTCTCCACAAATACTACCCTAAGCCATCCATCCACCCATCTATAGCCATCAACAACCGACCCTCTACCAGTCACCATCGACGAGTACCCATCCATAGCCCTGCATCCACACAAAAACATCCACCAACTCATCTATACCCATAAAGGTAGCCACTGATAACCACCCACAAGCTAGCAGGATTTGTTACGACCTGGACGCATGCCGACGAAAACGGTTAGCAACTCGACACTCAGCTCCTCACCCATTCCCCTTCCGCGAAACCTCCCAGGCGGTACGGTGTAAACTCACACATTTTTTACCCATTTTGTCGAATCTGGACTAAGGTCTATTCATAACAACCTACACAGCCCGTATAATGCCCGATCAAAGTACCACTAACAGTATGATAGCAAGCTTGCTAAAGTGAGTCTTGACGAAAATTCCGATCCCACAGCTTTTTTTTTGTTCGTGTGTTCATGTTAATCCAAGAATATTCGCAAATTTGGTGGAAGAAATCACTTCATGCCCGGAACGGGATGCGTCGGAAGAGGAGGTGAGGGAAATAGACGGATGTGACATGGGGGAGTTTGGTTCACTAGATAGCAGCGAGAAAACGATCGCTATCCTAGGAGATACCACAGGCGGCGAAACGGTAAGGGGATAAGACTAGCAAGACGTTTTTACGTCATTTATGGAAAGAACGCAATGAGCACCCATGTGTTGGAGGTATCTCTATTAGGAGTAGGAACGGTGCTCCGTCTCGAAAGGGATGCGTGGTCAACGGTCAAAAGACTAAGGCAAGCAACAAAGGAGCAAATGAGTACCACCCCCCCCCCTCCCACCCCCCACCCCAGCCCTCACCCCTCCACACCCCTCCAACTCCCTCACCTGCAGTGGTAGGGACAGGTGTTGTTCTTGCAGTAATTAACCTCTATCCTCACGTCTTTCACGCAGTCGCCGCGCTCATCCTTCTTGAAGCCGCTCTTACAGGTGCACTCGTAGTCCTTGTACCCCTCCCCGGGAGAGCAAAAGGCGTTCTCGTCGCAGAGGTGGCCCTGCGCCGTCCCCAACCCCAGCGCCAAGCCGAAGAGGCGTTTATGGCGCGGTCCCAATCAACGGAGGGGAGAGCGAAAAGAGCGTTCGTCGGAGAAAAGCCCGAGACCAGAGGCAACAGGCATAAACGAAACGCGACTTTTTCCACGCTCGTTTTTTTTTCAATGCACGTGCTTAACTTAACCCTTAGATGGATGCAGTCCCGTTTTGGGGACAAAACACTCAAATTCTGAGTAGTTTGGATAAAACACTCAAATTCTGAGTAGTTTGGTTAAAACACTTAAATTCTGAGTAGTTTGGTCAAAACAATTTCGAGTAGTTTTGGACAAAACACTCAAATTCTCAGCAATCTGTCCCGAAAACGGAACTGCAGTCCTTGAAGGGTTAAGCCCTTTTTGGAGTTGCCAAAATGACCCCCTCCAACACTAATCCCACGTAGTTTGCCCCGAAAAAATGTGCGCGCACTTCCAAACGGGTTAAGCGTGGAAAAAATCCACATATGTCGGACAGATCATGTACAGATAGATAGATCATCTACAGATAGATCATCTAGGTAGTAGCCTGCCGATATGCGATGTTTTGCCGGATCCGCATAGTACAGATAAAACCCAGTAAACATGTGATATACACTGTAGACCATGCAGACTATACGCCTCCCACCCGGCAACACAAGCTAGATCATACAGATCATACCAATCATACAGATCATACAGATATATGATGAATTTGTCTGCCCCCGAAGATCTAGATCATGAAGTGAGAATGACCTGTAGATGGTTTGTCTGAGGAGTGGAAGAAGCTGATGTCCAGGCCACCGCCCTGGCTCGTCCAACTGCCCCAAGCGACGCGCGGCTTGAAAAATACCAGGGAAAACGGTTAAAGAGGCGTGCTTATGTTTGTGTGCTATGTTATCCTCGCCCGAGCAGTTCAGGTAGTTTCCTTGCGCGTGAAATATCACGGTCGGACGAACCCTGCTCCGCTGCACGACGTATGCATCACTTGCGTTTGATCATTAAAAAACACAAAACGCGAGGTGCCACGTGAAGGGGCGAACACCAAGCCCCTACCAGGTACGTGCTAACAGAGAGTAAAAATATATATGTACCGCTTTTGTTCGAGTAGCGGGTATCACAGAAAATAAGTCATGCTGGCAAAGCTATCGAATCAAGCAGGGGGGGGGACTCGTGGTCGCCCACTTATCTTTGGCGCCTCTGCAAAAAACATGTCGGCAAGAAGAAACTATAAATAGTAACAGAGCACAACACAGACGAATCGAACCGGAAAAACACACACACAAAAACACACAAAAAACGCGATGACCAACCCAAAAAACACGTATGGATGCGAACACGAACAAAAAGACGGCACGAACACAAACACGGGACACATTCGACGAAACCAGAATGAGAATTAAAAACAAAACAGCAAAACAAACAAACAGCAAAACAACAAACCAGCGAAACAAACCAACACACGACTACAAACGACGAACAAAAAAGGGAACAAAAAAAACAACAAACAATGAACAAAAGAGAAACAATAACGAACGGAAAGGTACAGAACTTTTTCTACCTTGCAGGGGTCACTGGTACACTTGTAGTCCTCCAGACACGCCGCCCTCCGCTCTTTCAGGGGCCCGAATCTACCGCAGCACTCCTCCGTTGAGTTTTCCCCTCCACACTCTCCCTCCTCGCTCCTGGCAGGCTTGTCCAGCGAAGGCGAGCCGCTCCCCTCCTCCCCCCAGTGCCCCGCGGCACACCTTCAAACATCAGAAATAAGAAAAAGAAAAAAAAAAAGCCCTCAGACAGCGGTAAAGCAGCCGAGCACTATTCAAACACCGGCCAAATAGCAGTGACACACCACCGGCAAAAACAACTATCAGTCAGCCGGTACGAGCGGGCGGAAAAAAAATCCGGGCTAACGAGGCGGAGAGAGAGGGAAGGGACTATACCGTAACTCTCTGCCTGCTCTCACCATATCCTTTCCCGACCGACACTTTCTGGCTCCCGTACCGTCCAAACGCCATTCGAGGCAACGCCGCTATAAATAACACGGTGCCTGGTAGTATTCAGTACCGCTCTGTTCAGAAACATAGGAACCATTTCTACGCTAATATTCAATAAATCGTTCATTATAATCAAGGACAGAGAGTAGTGGTTGTTTACAGGCCACTCCACGGGTTGCGGGTCATGCCCAGGTAACATTTACTGTTCAACTGACGGGCCGGGTCGGGTCGGATCGGGTCGGGTCGGGTCAGGAGATTTGTGGAACTCTCATGGATCGGGCCTGCCGGTCGGTTCACCCTTTTACCCGACCCGCAACGTTTGATCCGACCCGTGAACAACTGCTCCCACCTTTCGGAAAAAAAAACCTACCTGGTACGTGGAAATCGTGGAGCAAGATATGTTCTGCAATCGTTGACGGATCAAAGCCCTTTTACCACAGAAAACTACACACTGCTGTACTACAGCCGTTCCATGTGTTTTGTCCCGTAACCACGGGGGCAGTCGAAAACAATCCTATGTTAATAATAGATAGTTTTGTCCCCTAACCATGGGTGCAGCCGTGAGCATTTCTTGTACAAATTCCAAGTGTAGTATTTTTAGTTTAGTGCACAACATTGGCGGAGTTCTAAAATGCATTCAATCACTCTAGGCCTTAAGGTCCGCACTCCCAATGTTGAAGACAATTTGGGACAAATCACTTGAAATTAGAGTAAGATACATGGTACGTGCACGTACAGTGCAGTACCAACAGAGTCAACCCTTTTAGAACCGCAGTCTCCATTTGGGGACAAACCACTCCAATTCCAAGTAGTTTGTCCCCAAAACGGGGCTGCAGTCCTAAAAAAGGTATAACGCCGCAGTAAAACAGAATAACAGAGGCTGCACAATCAAAATCCAGAGGCGCAATAACGCCATCATGAATACTCGCTCGAGTCCAGTAGCACGCGACCTCGACACTACGACCCCGACCGTGCACCTGGGCACAAAACCAAAACCTACGCAAAAAAAGCGCGGGTAGGATCTCGGGACAACACCAAAATGGAAGGAGGGTGGTGGTGATGGTGTTGGTATTGGTGTCGGTGTGTTGGTGGTGGTGGTGGTGTAGAGTGGGGTTGGATGGATGGAGGCGCGGGGGGGGGTCAACTGTGTGCCACGCCAATGGCAAGGGAAGGTTGCGAGGGGGGAGGGGGGGATTTCAGGCACGCCACCTCACGCTCCACATATCGAAACCCCGAGTCCTTGAACCGTAGGTTTTACTGAGTCCGCGGAGGTTGCTCGCTGCTCACCCACACTCGTAGCTTCCGAGCGTGTTAATGCAAACAGCGCTAGGGTGGCACTTGTGGCGCATAGGCTGGCCGACGGCGAGGCTGCACTCGTCGGTATCCAGAATCTCGTACGGGATGTAGTAGCACTGCTCCATGTCCTTGCCCGAGGGGCTGAGCCTGGTGATGACGGCCTTAGCGGTAAACTTTCCCACCTTACGGTTGACGCTGCTCGTCACGGAGGGAGGCATGGGGGGAGGGGTGAAGGAGAGTTGAGGGATGGAGGCATTATTAATTGAGTGCTAGGGGTGGGGGGGGGGTGCTCATTATCATGCATGGTCGTAGTCGTATGGCCATAGACCATCGCATCCCTACAATGCAGCACGTCGGGGGTTCACCGACCAGGCAGACATTGCTTGCACCAAGCGCGAAGCGAAACGTGAGGTGTTGAGCGAGTCGCGTCAAAGGTGAGCTGCATTCTAATACAAACCGCTTTTGAGGCGGGTTTTCTCGCACACCTGGTATGGACGACAGCGTCAATGGGGGGGGGGGGACAAACAACGCGATAGTAAGTTCCGCTGCTTCGGAAGGGACCGTTTCGCCCTGAGAAAAAAAACAAGGATCACAATATCGAGAAAAAGACAGACTGAGGGAGTTGCATACAAAAGCGAGGCGAGAAGAGGGGAAAGATGAAGCGTAGCTAAAACGTGAGGCTAGAGAGAGGTGAGCATGCAGCAGTTTTTTAAAGCGTGGCGCGACAAGCCACAACTAGTCGTCCGAGGAATCTCCGAAATCGTCCCGCTGTAATATCAGGTCGCACGAGGAGCACCCGCGCCGGCGGCCTCCAGTGTCCCCGTGGCTTCTCTCGCCAGACCAAGCGGCACGACACGACACGACACGCTCGCCCCGCCTTGCCTCGCCTTGCCCACGCTGAACCTCCGAGAGCGAGAGTGCGCCGATACGGAGCGAGCGAGCCAGCCACTACACTCGTGGCCAGGTTATGCGAGAGCATTCAGAGCGCCTACAGGCCGGTATTGCAGCCAGACCCTACTGTGCGTGCGTGCGTGCGTGTGGCGGCATTTCACGCGCCCTGCTTGCACCGCTCGTACATTGAGAGGGTGTACAGCAGTAGGATGAAAAAGGCGCAATCTGCCGTTAGACTATAGTACAAAGGTACGAACAGAAACACTCTTGCAAGGCGTTTTTCAACCCACAGGGTGCGAATACGCGGCGGGATCCGATTCGAAACCGAACCAAACCGAGCCGAACCGAGCCTAACCAAACCGAACCAAACCGAACCAAAACCGAACCGAACCGAACCGAACCGAACCGAACCGAACCGAACCGAACCGGACTCACCCTTCTCCGCGGTAATCGATGGACATGGAGGTGACGCCATCTAGCTTGCTGTTGATCAGCCCGTACGCCTTGGACAAGAGGTCGTTGTTACTGTCCTCCGCCTCCAGCTGGGAGTACACCTGCCAACGGCGGCAAGACGTGGGGTGGAGGTTAAGAGTTGGTTCCGTCTGGTTCGGGTCGATTTCATTTGTTTTGTTCGGTTTTGTATAGTTCTGGTTTGTTTCGGTCTGTTTGGTTTAGTTTAGTTTCAGTTTAGTGTTTGGTTAGTCTGTGCTGTGTTGGGGTTGCGTTGGGTTGGGTTGGGTTGGTTTGGGTCAAGTTTGGGTAGGTTCCGAACCGATTCGGCGCGGTCGTGCGGTTCGGCTCGTCTTAAACCTTACACTCGTCCGGCATATGAAAACAGTGGCCGCGCGGAGGTCTGCAGAATACAGGTATACACTAGGGGGGAAACTAACGCCGATGGCAAGGCAGCTCAACGTTGCCGGACGTATGCAGACATGCCGACGGCAGGGTGGATACCCGGTGACGGGTATGCGATCGAAAAAATCGCAGGGGTGTTACCTATGCCAATGGTACAGCGAAGTTGCAATTAAAAGTTTGAATTTCAAAGATACCCGCCAAAAAAAAACAGAACACGTATCCTATGGGCCACCTAAAAAAAAAAAAGTTCCCAACTTTTGGAAAAGCCCAAAAAAAGCAAATCTGGGGCCGATGTTTGGCCAACATCGGCTTGAGAAAAACTCAGGCCGATCTTTGGTTCGAAGCGGCGAGATTCCGAGTCCTCGACAGACATCGATCAACAAAACCAACGATTGCGTCATGAATTCTGAACGGAGTGCGCTCGTTAGGGGCTCCGACCCACCCTAGGGTCACCGTCTTTACACCATGGCCGGTGTCATGTGGCGGGAGCTGACCAGGCGTGTGATAAAAAAACATTTGGCCGCTGGTTTGCACACAACAGAAGACAAAACTTCTCCATCCGTCTCGAATGGCAAAAAATAGACTTTTTTCCAGGTTTGGGAGGATACCGTAGGAAGCCGCCGGCAAGCTCTCGCCCCCTAGACCATGGATCCACCTGATATCTTCGAGGCCGTCATCTATAGTCGTTTGGCTTGCCAGATACCGAGTGGGTTGTCCGTGGGCTGAGTCTATGTCGAGATCGAGCGTCGATCGTCGCACGAGCTGGTTTCGATCACCGTGTTGACAATTTGCGACCAGAAAAACACAAATTGCGCCGCCTGCAGCCGTTGGGGAAAAAAAAAGAAAAAATCAAACATTTTTCTCTTTTTTTCCCACAGCGGCGGTACGAGAAAATTTTCGGCTGTTTTTTTAAAGCGATATATTTGAAAAAAAACTTTTGAACTTCGCGTTTCCATTGGAATAGGTCTTACAAGATGAAGATGGTCGCGTTCGCGTCGTGTGTTTCGTTTTCGCCCCCCTTTTCTTGACAGCTTTTTCAAAAAGTAAAAGTTGCCTGGTAAATATATACCAGGTACAGTACGACCTTAAATTCATACCAGATACAGAGTGTACACACCCTGGTACAACTTAAATCGCAAGGAGCAGGTATTATTTTTTATTTTTTTTATGGTGCTACGATTCACGTTGCAGGTATATATTTGCACGCACACACACTACTTGCTGCTGCACCATCTTACCGACTGCGCCGCCTATGTTATTGCTGCAAACAGCAGTACTACCTATGGGCAAGAATGAACAGTGAACAGTGGAAATGCGTAACGCTGTCTATCAGGTACCTGGCGCGTTGGAGCGACTGCGTCAGGATGGAAGATTGCGACGACTACAAGAGTGCTTGCGTCCCTAAGATGTTCACGAATTGATGCAATTTTCGTGCGTAGCTACTCGAAACGATTGTGGTACATGTGACGCGAGTTTGTATCATCACCCGCAGGGTTGGTTGCACTGGTTACGCCTCCCCCCTCACTCTGCTGCAAGGAGCAAGCAAGCTGGACGCTGGAAGGGGCAGAACGAGAACTTGCCGCTCAAGAGAAGCGGGCGGGCGGGAGGGGGTCAGAGGGGGCGATTCATTCTTGCTACCGTACACTACCGTACACGTAAAATGTACTCGTACGAGTAGCCGTTCCGTCAGGTTCCGTAAGTACGATGTGATGCTCTTCAATACTAACGCAATACATCGGGTGGGGCCAGCCTGTCCCCTCTCGCGTTTCGGGTTTCACTTGTCACTTGTCACCTTGCCTTGTAACAACCATACACGGCTGCTGCTGCTGCTGCTGCTGTCTGTGTCCACCACTTTGATCTATTTTCAACACACCAACCGCCATGGGCTGCACATTTCATACCAGGTACCAGGTACATGCGAGGATGTCAGGTATACATACAAGCGACAACGACCACGACCACGCTTTTTAAATGCAAAAAATTGCCTCGCTGCCCTGCTCTCACCAGCTCGTCGTCGTCTACATCCAGGCGTTTGCACTGGTCGGAGTCGGCCAACGCCGCCGGGGGATCGCGCTCGACTGCCCCGGACCTGCCGCGCGCCGGCGGAGCCGCAATGTTGTCGCTTTTCGCGCGGCGTGGGCGGCCGTGCTGGGGGTCATCGGAGGGGCGGCCTCGGTTGCCCGCGGGGGGAGGCTCCTGCCGATTTGGGGCCGTCTCCTGCGTGTCGTAATACAGGATCGATGGCGACAGCAGCAGTGTGACCGTAAGTAGAGTGCAACATGCGAGGGAGAGGGGGGGGGGGGAAGGGGGGGGGGGGGGCGTTAGGGTCGAGTGCTTCTGTTCTCTGCTTCTGCTGCGGCTGGCTGCTGGCAATATGAAAACCAACATGAAAACATGACACATCGTGCAGGCAAAAATAATACTACTGCTGTACGTCAACGGTTGTTCGGCTACGTACGAGCCGTTGTTGGTTGTGGTGGTGTTGTTGTTGTCGAGCTCAGATGCGTTTCGCATGACAGCACATTTGCCACAATCTAGCCCGTGCTCGCGGAGTACTGAGTATGATGCCAGGTACCAGGTACAAAAGCGGGCAGACGGGCAGGCGGCTGACGGCAAAAGCAGGCGGGCCAAGGGCGGGCAGTGTAAATATTTCATCTATTTTCATTTTCAATTTTCAATTCTCAAGGTTTTTGTTCGGTTCTCGGGGCACCTCAAAGCGGGCCACGCGCGGACTGCCGGGAAGCGCGGACTGGTGAACAAACAACGAGTTGGCCGACATTCGACGACTCAAGTAGCGCCATGGGTACTGATAGCAATGGAATGCATCGCTCGGGGAGGTGGATAGCTCTGCATCTTGACCTCTACCGCCAGGTGGCGCGACCTGCCTACATACACGATATTCACAGCAGGATGGCAGAGCAAACCTCGAGAAAAACACAATTTTGCACAAGTTGGTGCAAACATCGGGGCTGTAAGCTTGCCTGGATGCCATCTTCACCGACTTCGTCACTAGCCGACCCACTATGTAGAAAGCATGGCACAGTGAGCGCAAGCAGAAAGAGCGAGAGCGGCTTGAGCTTCATCGTTTGATCGGGGATGTTGTTTAGTGTTTGGTTTGCCCGTATCTCTCGGGATTTTTTTGAACGTTTACGTTTGTTCCAAAGCCCAGGTTTCTAAAAGCTGGGTCGCTGTAAATAGAAGGGGTTTTATATGAACTGTCCCCTCGGAGATGCAAGTGTTTGGCTTTGACCAAAACACCCAGAGACAGAGAGGCAAGACAGGGGACCAGCTGGGCACGGAGCACAGCGGGGGAGCGAGAGCTCAAGGAGAACATACGCGATGTCGTTCGGTTTCTTGACAGAGTCGGCACTACTCCCTTCAAAATCTAAGGTGCGGCGAACCCATCAAGTTGAATGCGAAAAGTACGAAGAAAACGTTTTCAGCAGTTTCCTTGGACATCTTCTTGACACACACCAATGACGTGAGGCAGATCAGAAGAGGGCAAGAGGGCACGAACGGCTTCTGCCGCCTTCACCCACCATTTTAATCCCAGGCCATCTCTTCATACAATTTCCTGTCGCCACCGGCCCGCAGAAAAAAACGTTCTACGAATACCTCATCATTACCTCTCGAAGTCGAACTGCTGTTGTAGCAGGCAGGGCAGGCGGCTGACCGAGAGTAGTTCGTATTATAAAGTTTAATTTCACACTCGTCGAACCTCAAACTCCCCCCCCTCTCCTACTCTGTTCCGTTTCCTGTTTCCTGCCGGTTTTTCAACTCACCGGGATATGAGCAGACAGGGTATCATATCAAGAAATACACAACGTACACGCATTGCGCGCTGTCGAACGTCGGCCCGCGGTCGATGCCCCCACGACAATCACCATAAAACAATTACAGCAGCTCGTATACAACTACGGCATACCCTCATCACAGCAATTGCAGCCGTGTTGACCGAACAGACAAAAATACCCCACCCGCGCGCTCCTTCCGTCCCAAACCCATACCCACCGCAAAATGCATCCAGCCCATCAGAGTCGACGGCCGTTCTCTGGTAGACCTCAAGGCGATCGTCTACGCCAAGGAGCAAAAGGTCAACAAGCTGGATGGCGGCGGCGGCAGCGGTGGCAGCGGCAACGGTGTCCGCGGTCTGCGCGGAAAGCGGTCGGCGGCGGCCGGAGAAGGCGACGGCGCCGCGCGGAAAGACCCCTTTGCTCGGAGCAACCGGGGGGTCGAGGACCGGTCGCAGCGGGACGAGTTGGAAAGGGTGACGGCGTCGAAGAAGCGCAAGGCGGCAGAGCGGACCTTGGCGGCGAAGTCGGCCCTGTACGAGAAGCTGGGTGAGCTATGATACATGATACGGGTCGGATACGAAGTATACCCTCGGCTAGAATTTTCACTCGTGCAATACGTAGTCTACCTGCAAACTCGGAAACTTTGGCACGTACTTTTCAAGTTTGGCACTTCAATAGCGAAAGCTGGAAGTTAGTCCCCACCTCTCGCCCGCAAGAAAAGGCAGCGCCGAAGAAGGGGTGTTCAGCGAATAAACCCCCTCAGACGTATCCCTGACGTTATTATAAAGACTGTCTGAACTCTTAGGGACCAACTTCTTATGTTTGTTTTCCTGCAACCGCTGTTATCGTTTGCCGTTCCCCGCCCCCCCACCCCCCCCGCTGCGCTCATTTTTTTCGCCTCGGTCAGCCAAAGGCGAGGTGGCCGCGTCCCAAGCCGGCTCGCTTGTAGACTTCGCGCGAAAAACGGGCGCCGACCTCGCCCTCCTCGAGGCCAAGACCGGCGAACCGAAACGTCTCCTTGGCAACGGTAACACCCGCGCTACCGACGGAATCGGCTGCAGCAGCACCGCCACAACCACCACCAAGCGAAGACGACGCCGCACCGCGGCCGCCGGAAATACCGACAGACAGGATTCGAGAGATACCGACGAAGACGTCAACGCCGACCTCAAACGCGGTAGCGACGGACGCGGCGGCGCCGGCAGGGGTAGCCGCGAGGCCTCGCGCGGCGGCGCAGAGGTGAACTTCACCGACGAGTTCGGCCGCGACCGCACGGTGCCCAGAGGAGGACCGGAGCACAGGGCCCACCTCGAGGCGAAGAAGGCCGCGACCGAGAAGAAAGTGGAGGAGGAAGCCGAGCGAGAGTCCTACGACGAGCGCTACTCCTACCGAGGAAACAGGGGTTCGGCGCCGCCTCCACCCTACCCCAATGCCGACGCCTTTGGAGGCTCTGGTTCTTCAAGGAGTAGCGCGGGTGCCTCCGGCGGCGATGGTGGTGGTGGTGGTGGCGGCGGTGGTGCTGGTGGCGGCGGGTGGGCATGGAGTTCTGGCGCGGGGAGGGGCACAGACGCGGGCGACTTCGAAACGCGAGAAGGACAGGAGCGGCGGGCAAATAAAGGCATGGCGGAGCTACTGGAGCGGGAGGGGGCGGGCGA
This sequence comes from Nereocystis luetkeana, assembly GCA_031213475.1. NCBI lineage: Eukaryota > Phaeophyceae > Laminariales > Laminariaceae > Nereocystis > Nereocystis luetkeana. The sequence continues at coordinate 3,852,373 of JARUPZ010000002.1, read as the reverse complement.
AACTGGCAGGGACGAGAGCGGCGCCAAGGTGTGTGCTGCTGTAGTTGAAATCGGGTGTGCCGGCCCGTTTATTCCCGGGAAACGCCTTCGACCGTTGTCGGAAGGCTAACTGCTGTACAATCAGCGACGGAGACGCCTGGTCTTTTTTACAACCCCCGCCATTCCCTTCTCGCCGTCACCCTCTCCCGCGCAAACTTGACGATGTTGTATATTGATTGACACTGTCGTCCACTCTTTTCACCCAACCGGCCGACTCCGTTTTGGTGCAACCTTGACCTTGGCACGCACTTCATGCGGCGCGTTCCTCGCCCACCCTCATACTCCGCCCGACGCTTCCAACGCTTCGGGCACTGCCGTTGCTGCTGCCGCAGCCGGTGCTGCTGCTGCTGCTGCTGCTGCTACCGCTGTTGCTACTGTCTCTGCCTCTGCTACTGCCTGCCATTTTTCCGGCTGCTGCTACTGTGTCTGTTTCTGCTACTTCTGATGCTACTGCTACCGTCGTCGTTGACCCCCTCCTCCGCTCGTGTTTGCCCTGGTACTCATTTGTTGTTTGATGCTCGCCGCCCCTGCCGCCGTTTCCGTGCACAGATCCGGTCGCAGTGGGAGAGGACCCTGACGGGAGACCAGAAAGCGTTCTTGAAAGACGTGCACGATGAGACAGAGGCCAGCAGAAAGGCCCCGGCGCAGTCGGACCGGGCCAAGCAACGGTCGGAAAGAAAGGAGCTGCTGCGGCAGAAGCAGGAGGCCAGGGCGGCCCGAATGCGCGGCGGCGGTGGCAGCGGGGGCAGCGGCTCGTGATGACGTGGCGTCGGGGGCCGGGTGGATGGAAGGATGGATGTGGGGCCTGTTAGAATATTTACCAGACGCTGGCGTCTCTGTCTATGCTTCTCGATGTCGGCCTATCTGCGATATGCGGTCACAAGTCCCTCGGTGTCGTCCATCTGTTAATCTCTCTGGGAACAGTCTACAGTATGCCATCACATCAAATCGAACCCAAAAATATCTGTGACGTTTTCTTTAGTCCCGGGTGCTGGTAGGGTATGAAGGGAGGGAGGGAGGGAGAGCATCAGCGGCGTTGCCTTGAGCGCTGCTCGGAGTAGTGTACGGGACGCCGGGACCACAACGTGCGGTGGTTTTGAATCGTTCGGCGTTGTTCCGGAAAGGCGCAGTTTCGGCCTCGTTGGTACTAGCATGGTGTGGTGTATATGCTTGGTACCGTGCCTATCCACCCCGCGGACACGTTCGGGATTGTGTGTGTACTCGAGGCGGAGGGGGGGGGGGGGGGGGCGGGGCTCGGTCAAGCGTTTAATTGACGCAATTTCCAGTAAAAAAAAAACAAGGTGCTGGCTTGTGATATTCGGAGCGTACCGCTGCGTTTTTGTTTTTGTTCTTGTTTCGTGAATGCGATGACAAAGCGCTAATGCGATTACCCTTTATTTGTTCGGTCGCCGCCGTTCTCTTGGGAGAGAGCGATCCGTGCTGCGCCAATCAACGCCCACCGATCGGTCGCCGCCCTGGCGGAGGGCGCACCCCGTCCGATCAGCTTCGGGGTGGAAAAATCATAGGAGGACGTATCTCATCAACCAGCTCCAGAAGAGTGGCGACTCATGGAAGAGCGAGTGTCTTTTTTTTTTTTGTTATTTAGGCCGCCGTTTTCTTTCAGAGGGAACGAGCCGCGATTCGCCAATTACCGACCATCGACCACTTACTTGCCCTAGCGGAGGTTTATAATCTCACCGATCAGCGTCGGTGGGGGGGGGGGGGAAACCGTAACCAGGTTTGAGGCGCGCGGCGAAACGCCCCCTCCGTCGCTCGTACAGTACGAAACCCCTGCGCCGGGGCCTGCGTCGGAGCTTCACAGTCACCGTACAACAACCCCCACGGCAAGGGTGGTTTCTGTCTACTGATGTACACCTTTTTGTGCGCTTTGATGCGCCGATGGCACGCTGCTTGAAGCACGAAATAAGTCGACTATAGCGGGCGAGACCGCCAGTTGATACCTCTGGCGATGCCCTTGTGCTCTCGGAAGACCATTGCGTGGGAGCGCCGGTTACCCTGCAAAACTTGATGAACATTCCCACGCGATAGTAAAAGGTGGCCCTTCCTTCTCGACATTATTTTAGAGGTTGGTAGATATATATCGCGCTCGACACACGAAATAATGAATCGATCCCCAACACGGTGGCGCCTGGCGATGTCCTCATTATACTCTTGCAAGAGCGGCCTGGCCTTGACGCCAAAGTTTTGCGCTCGGGGGGACACAGACGCGAGGAGGCCGGTCGTGTCGGATTGCGTCGAGCTGTAGGCCTATTTTCGCCTCAACATTATTTGCTAGTTTTCGTGTAGGTAGCCTTAGCATACGCGTCCAAAGTGTATAGGGGACGGTCAGTCAAGGGATCAAATCGCGCGGCCACCTACGCAGCAACTAGGGGACGCCAATGTTTCACACCTCTCTTAACAGACAGATCATCGATACCCACAACAGTTCATCATTTAGCTATTCCCTCACAAGGCAGATCTATTTTCGATATCTGTTGTGGTCCACAGCAGTAGCTAATGTTGCCTGGTGGGACCCGTAACAATGAACACGATCTATCTACTTAAGGACGTGTGGTTTCTGGCTTGGATCTGTACGATACAGATAGTAGTTAGACCCTGCACAACCTCTCACGACGGCAGATGAGGAACTGCCTGTAGATGATCTTCAGTAGATAGATCATGATATACCCGAGGTATGCAAGTTTTGCACTCTCATGGGAGGCGTGTTGCACCCGTGGACGGCCGGCCGCTTGCGATATTAGCCGAATACCAGGTGCCTGGCACGAGGTATGTTCCTCAAGGCAAACAAAAACCGCCGGGAACGCGCTCCTCATTTCGCCCACTTTTGACCAAAACAAAACTGGTTGGTGGTGGCGGGTGGTTCTGGCTCTTCCGACGTCACAACGCTAGGTCGCCCCTTTCGGCGGTGGTGATGGTGGTGGCCAGTGGAAGCGGAGCGGTTTTCAAATCAGATTACTGGTACATCGGTTTGGCAGTAAATAGGGCATGACGCTCCGGGACCCTGCCAACCAGGGGATACATCGTATACCCTGGGTGTGTGGCACACATCGATCGCCCTACTGATGATCATTACCGTTATATTTTTCGAAAATCGGATGTCATTATCTATCTGCTACCACTACTTTGAGGACACCTTGGGAGAGGTGGTCCTGCAAAAATTCTGTCTTCGTCTATCAAAAGTTACCATCAACGGGAACAAATGCAAAAACCAACGGGATCTTAGAGGAGAGTGCCTTAAATTAACGGCACCTGCACGCAACAAAACAACACTTCGAACGCACAAACAACAGGGTGCAGACGTCAGGATATTAAAAATGTCAACCGGGGCTAGCCCCCCCCCCCCCCCCCCCCCCCCTCCCCCATCACCCCCGCCCCTCGCCGGGTCGGTGAAACCCCGATGTGTTCCTTCCCTACATTGTAGGGATGCGAGGGTCAATAGTCATACTGCACGACTACGGCTATGCATGGAAGTGAGTACACCCCGCCCCCCCCCCCGCGCCTGCCTACCGCCTTTAATTCGTCGGCATCTCTCTCTTCGCCTAAAGCGCTGAACCAAGCGCCCTTTCTCTCGCGTGTTCGCGCGCTGCACAACCACCGTCTCCCCCCCCGCGTCAATAAAAAAAGCGATGCGATAAGCACGCCGCACTTCCCCCCCACGCAAGCACCCACCCCCGCACAACACAGCACGCTCGTCTGTCAGAGAGTCCGCCCAAATCTCGAGACAGATAGCGTACGCCCACCCCCGCAAGCGGCAGCAGCAGTCAAAGGCGCATGCTACAAATATTACGCGGGGAGTATATTAATAGTAATCAACCTCAAAATATGGCGTGTAAAACATAGAGGGATACCTGTTTCTCAGGTTCGTGGATTCGGATTACCAGCCCCCACCCTCACAGCGTTTTCAGAGGCAGCAGCAGCTGCTGCTGCTGCTGTTGAAAACGGCAAACGCCGTCGCCAAAAGGGACGCAATTGCGTTACGTGAAAAAAAACGACGCCGCCAACACAACCACCAAAAATGCCCCAGAAGCGCTGCATCGACTCGGAGGAGGTTGCGGATGCACTCCCGGGTGTGCCTCAAGTACGCGGGTTTTCGGGGAAGCGATTGCCTTACGCCTACTAGATAGATACAGACCACGGGAGAGAGCCTGCTCCGTGTCGTGCTGCTTTGCCGCGCCAAACTCATAGGCCACAACCTTCGCTTTCCTCGTAGTCGCACGCGCGAAAACAAAAAAAAAAAAAAATCGAAGAGAGGGGCAATAAAAAAAAAAATGAAATACAAAAGCCAAAAACAAGAAAAAAAAAAAAAAAAGACGCGGCACTGCTGACGTCCACAAAACTCCCCTCGAGGGCCGGCTTCCCCGCCGGCTCAGACAAAAAAGGCGACAGCAGTGCGACAGCGCAATGCAGTGCAGTGCCGTGCCGCATCCGTGCAACACTCGAGGCAACACACCCTCTCGGACGAAGTTCCAAGCTGAGCCTCGACGAGGGGGGGGAGGAAGGGGGTGCAACTGCCGAGCGATGCGTCCACGTACATAAGGAACCATCTCGACGAGAGACATTTCCAAAGCAGGCATTTTCGTTGAGCGTGTGTGCCCTTGCCTCCCGCCCCCCCCCCCCCCCTCTCCCTTGTTGTGCAGAATAGCGGCTCGGATATTTCGTCCCAGAAGGAAGTGTCTTACCTTATCACATGCGTGATAGCATTATACGGCAGTTGCCTCGCAAAAGAGGGCCCCGCCCCTCGGCAAGGAAGGGCCAGACAAAGACAGGACAATGTCAAAATAGAAGGAGGAGCCAATAATATTTCCTGCGCCCCCCCCCCCCCCCCCCCCCCAACACCCCTAAATAGCAGACGGGCGATGTTCATCTCCTTAGCCCCTCCCCCCGCCCCTCACCCACCCCCGCCATTCCCAATCATGCCGCGGCGCCGCCCATCATGGCTTGCATCTGCCTCTGCGCTTCCGCCATCATCTTCGGGTCCTTCATCAACTGTTCCACGTTAGCCCCCGCCTGCATAAAAACAACAGCAATGCAGGGGGGAAAACATACACGCACGCGCACGAACGCACACACACACAGACGGTCAGCCAACAATCCTTCTATGAATCTAGAGACCAAAAGCGGTGAACCTCCCCGAGTGGGGAGGAGCGCCTATTGATTAAAAAATTATGGTGTACCGCTGCCGGAGTGCTCATAGCACACCGGGTATCAATATGTCCATAAATATAGAGCACATTTGTATATCAATAGCCAGTGAAACCATTCGCTACATTTCGGGCCATAACGGCCCTTAGCTACAAGAACAGAGCGGTAATACGTGTGTTTCGTAACCCCTTCTACAGTAGAACTGCAGCCTCCTATGCGGGGGGACAAGCCACCTAATAGTAAATAGGACCAAATATTGTTAGTAAAAATAGGGAACTATATAGGTTTTTGCGTGTACCGTAGGTCCTATTTTAATAAGGTCCCCCGTAAATAGGAGTCAAGTGTCGGACAAAAAATCCGGCAGAAAAAAGATTAAGAAACCGGTACCAACGTTTTTGAGGACAAACAAAACCACTTGGAGTTAGTGGAAGATGAAAAATCGGATAGAAAAAAAGGTTTAACAACTGCAACCTCGTTTTGGAGGACAAAACTGATGATGCTTGGGAGTTATTAGGCATTGTGGGATAATTTCGAACAGTAATATTATACGTACCGCTTGGGCCGGCAGTGTGAACCCCATTTGGTAGGGTTGTAAATCGGATTGTGAATCATCCGATTCACCCAACTAATCCGAGCCATTTGAATTGGAATCGGCAAATCGGCAAATCGGGGTGATATTTTTATCGATGTATTGGCGGTGCAAAAATATATATGATATATATATATACCAGGTATATATACATCGCACGGATTGTGAGAGACATGAACCCAGATGGCCACTTCGTTTCTGCACTCGCCCGATATATCGGCTTCACCGGATATCGGCTGCGCGTCGAAAACCGAATTTTAAATTTCGGTCACCACATCCGATTCCCAACCCTACCCTTTCGACTCTGCTGTGAACACTCGACTCGGATGATATTTCCCGGCCACATACGGCCGAAAATAAAAGACCCATTGCGACTTTCACGTGAGGACTAAACGGGGATAATATTCCTGGCCAGATCTGGCCGGCAATTTAAGACCCATTTGGACTCTCGTGTGAGCACTAGACGGGTCTTCACGGGGCAGAGTGTTATGTAGTGTATGGGTGCACACAATTATTACCTCGGCCAACTGTGCCTTCATGGTCGGGTTGTCCATCATCGACCTCATCTGCTTCTGAAACTCGGGGTTCTTCATCGTCTCCTCCACCTGCAGAAGTAAATGAAACAAGCGATTTATTTTTTTTTAGGGGAGGCATCATAGGCATGGACCAAGGAAAAATAGGCGAAAACATACACACACGGAGGTCTGTTTCGGAGCCTGCATGCAGCACGCGGAGCGCTCCCAGGCCAGGCGCTTGTTGGTTATAGTGCGTTATAGTGCGCTACCCACTGGACTGCAGTGCCACCTATCTGAAGCATGCCGCGTCCTGGGGCCACACACCATACCACCACCACCACAACACAACAACAACAACAACAACAACAACAATGTTCTGAGCATGACATCGGCGCTTTTTCCGGTGCGAAAACCCCCCCCTCCAAAATGCTTGAATCCTCGACGAGCGCTGACATGTATGATACAATCACAGCACCGATGTTCGGGACAGATTGATGCCGTCGGCAAACACTCAACAACCAGCAGTCCCCCGAGTCAACCAACCAAGCCCACGTCAAGGACTGTCTGTCTGCGGACGTGACACTAATTACTCGCGTCACGGGGATGTTGACGTCTGGCGGTGGTCGGCCGTTGTAAACGTAGTAAGCACCGCTCTTCGGTCGAGGTGTGGATGACCACTCAGCTTAGGACCACCATCGCTTAAGCAGCCAGGGACAAGAGGCAGAGTGACTGCCGTGCGCGACGCTCTACAGCAGTAGGTATCCGCTATGTATACCCGCCATCCGTATCCACGTATCATAGAAAACCCGGGGATATATTATTCATAGACCCAGGATGTACCTTGACGACCACATCCCGACGTCATCGCGGCGCTGCCTGCGGTGTACTGGGGATTCGTCCTCCTTCCTGGTCATACAATATGCTCTAGTGTCTATATTCGGGGAAAAAAGAAATGATGGAAAACTACATAGACCTGAGAGATCGAAATTTTCCTCAAAAGTCATCAAGATTGGTGCGATCATTCGATCAAAGCGTGGTATGGTACGGGGGGTGTATATAGATGTTACTAGTGTGGTCAACGAATTTTCCCCCTGCCAGGTATGATAGTATGATGCTGATGTGTCACAGTGACAAGCGAAACAGATGTTTACGGGGGACCATAATAAATAGAACCTACGGTAAACACAAAAACCTACCAGGTATATATTTTGCTTTTTTTACCAACAATATTTGGCCCTATTTACTATAAATACGGGTCGCCCCCTAGACATGACTCGTGAGGAGAACGGGGGGGAAAAGAGGGGGGGTCACAGGGGGGAAGGGGGGGGGGGGGGTTGTTCAGCCCACCGTAATAGACCACTCCTTTTACACATTGCGATGTTGATGTTACCTGCTTCATAACGGCGGGGTCGTTCATCATCTCCATCGCTTCCTTCATGAAGCCAGGGTCCATCATCCCCATCGCCGCCGCCTCAAGCCCTAAAGAGGGGGCAAAACAAGGCACACGAGGAGCCAGTCGACTTCAGATCGCACCGAGACGTGTCGAGGACGACCAGGAGCCGCCGGCAGGCCGGCCGGCGTGTATCGCGGCGTCGCTACGACATACACCAACCCAACAAAACCCGCGACAGTCTGACTGCTTTCTTTTTTTCACTGCGATTCCGATCGGTTTGCCCACGAAACCAGGGCGCAGCTGCGGCTTGCTTCCGTCAACAAATACAATTCCAAGTCCGCTCGTCCACAAAAGGTGGCTACAGCTGCAACATGCTCATGTTTACATCATTACTATTACGGGGGACCATAGTGAGTGGGACCTACGGTACACACAAAAACCTATTTTATTTATTTTTACCAACAATATTTTGTCCTATTTGCTACGGTCCCCCGCAATAGTCCACGAGACGTGACTGCAGCAGCAACTTTACCCCTATCGTCTCCGTTTTTTTCTTCAACTAACGCACACTAACTCAAGCCATTCGAGTGTTAACGATGTAGTGGTCCCTGTATAGTGCCGGCTGCCCGCTAGAGCAGTGCCTGTGAAATCGCTTGGCACAGATGGCATCAACCAGTGTGGCAGCGCGCTGATTGGATTAGTAGTGTCGGTTGCCGTTATAGAGCCGGTATTATTGATACCGGCACTATAGACAAACCATGCTACCGCAACCTAAATTAAGAGTGAGTTGTCCATAAAACAAGGGTGCAGTGATAAACGCAACGCGAGACATGAAACAACGAAATACGCCTCCCTGATAGAATGTTCCGGGTAAAACGCCTCAGGCCTAACTAAAAACAAAAAACGGGGTGAGTCGTGTCGGCTGATTGGCCGCCATGCGCACTCGGCTGTGCCTCGCCCTGAACCCCTGTTCCTTACACATAACGAATACGCCTGCCAAGTAGTACGTCATCCTTTTCGGGAATACTAAACTTAGACTGTCACGAGTCTACAGGCTTTTCCGGGGAAAAACACCACAAAAGCCCTTCGCGACACGCGTACGCACTAGGGACACGCAAGCGGCGCGGAAACGGCAGTCCCAATGACAACAGGCGGGAGTGACGGAGGACCGACTCGATTCTCCCTGCAACGACCTCCCCCCCCCCCACATCCCTGATCATGCCCGAAACTTTACAAGGCACCTCACGGACGCGAGGGAGGCATGCTGCTACCTAGGGGGGGGGGGGGGGGCAGCGCAACCTGATTGGAAAAAAAACATAAGTACGGTAACTAATACCACTCTGTTCGGCAGCATAAGAAACGTTTGAGTATTCACAATAATACCCGTACGATCCTTATATTTACGGCCAGCGTGTTTCCTCACCCATGGAGGCGTCTTTTCGGCCGTCCTTGCCAGGCCCCGAGGCGAGGTACTCCGTGTATTGTGCCGTCTGTGACAGCGAACAAAATGGGACAAGCACCAAAATAGAAGAACGCGCGCAAGAACGGTCGAAAAACGTCACGGAAGCGAAATCACGAGATAAAACAAAATTGAACGAAAAAAAAAACGAAAAAAGAGAGAAACGATTGCTAATAGCACCACGAGCAACGCATGATGACACGGATGCAAAACACATGCAAACTGCATGCCTGGTACTGTACAACATCAGGCGAACACGATAGTACGGAATAAAAAAAAATGCACAAGATAACACACATGTTAGGCATACAGGCATGCGCCCTTCCTTCCACCCACCTCCAAGGCAGATGTCAAACATTTGTACGAGCGAACGCCAACTTTACAATTTTTTCAGGGACCGGTTTTTGAAAATCGCTGTAACATTCATCTCCATCGTATTTCCATCCGTCCGACCGCACTTTTTTTTTAACTTGATTAGACAGCAGTTGGTTTTTCATGCGGCGCAACTTCACGCGCAGAAGATAACGACAGTTACAAACATCAAATATCCTGCTGCGCGAGTTCCTGGCGACAGCTACTGTAATACCATATAGTCAAGGTAAGGGTTTCACACTTGCCCTGCCGTCAAGGGGTGCCCGTTCTCGCCCCCCCCCACCGACCCGGCCTTTTACACAAGGAGAAAACTCGAACAACGACACGATACGCTCGCCGAATATACAGCGCGGGGTCCGGCTCAAGATGTCTGTCTACGTACGAGTAGCTCATCATGAGAAAAACACCGGTTCAAGAGATCAAATTTCGCTGGATGGCTGGAACGGTGGGTGGGTGGGTAGGTGAGAAAGTGAGTGAGTGAGTGAGTGAGTGAGTGAGTTAGTAAGTGGGTGAGTACGAACATCGGGCGCTCGCTCGCTCACTACGCGGCGCTAATATGGAGGCGCGGCGGGGGGCACCGGCGAGGTGGAGGACTCGGTGTCTGTCGCCCTGCCTTCCGATTATCACCTGCTTCCTCATGGCCTCCATGGCCACAGGGTCCGAGAGGAACTTCGTAGCGTCATCCGCGCCGGTCTTCCACTCCTCGCTCGCCATCAATGCGTCCATTTCCTTTTTGAATTTTTTGTCCTGCGGGTGGGGGGGTCGATGGCGGCGGGCCGGCCACGCGGAACGGAGCCGAGAACGAAATCCGAAGCAAAGAGAGCAGGGGTTAAATACTAAAGTGTGAGCAACGGCTGGGACCTTGGATGATTAGCCACGTCGAACAATAAAAAAACAGGTCGTTCAAACCAACCACATTATTTCCCCGAAATTCCTTGATTTCTTTTCGAGCATAAGACTAAACATTCGTCAAATTAACGAAATCAGCAGAGAAACAGAAAACAGAAAACAAGCGCCTGAGAACTCGTTCACCGCTTCACACGCACCGCGGCAGCATCACTCGTGTTTATAGACAGGTACATAGCACCTGCACTATACCCAAGGCTACCCCCTCCCCCTCCCCCCGTCGTCTCCGGTTTTGTTCGCGTCCCTCCTCCCTCTCCCCCTCATTCCCCCCATCGCCTCCGCTATCGTTTACCTCCCCTCGCCCCTCCCTCCCTTCCCCTCCTTACCCCCCTGCGCCGGTCTGTTTTTATACACAGTCAAGACATCGACTAGAGCAGGCAAACCTTCATGAGCTTCTGCACTTCCTTGAGCGTCTCGGGGTCTTCCAGGTCTTTGAGCAGGTCCTGCAGGAGGCCCACGTCACCGGCTGTGCCGAACCAAGCGACGGGCGAGAAACAACAAAAAGTAAAACCAAAATACATACAGTCGTCGGTGACAGGTGACAGCTTGAAGAAAGTACAGGGGGAGAGCAGAGCGAGGTGCGCGAGGGGGGGGGGGGGGTTCTGGCGTCGCGCGGCTCCGATCCTATACCACACGTTTTTGGGGCTCACGTTCGAAAGGAAACGGACACGAATGATGACTCTGCAACGGAAGCCATTCGAAGCAGCCTTGCGCTGCTAGTGCCGGGCGGTGACACATACACCTAGCTAGGTTAGTACTGAAACATGCCGCAGGGAGTCGCTCAACTCGCGCGCAGAGTGATGCCCGTACCCGCCCTGAATGAATCGCGCTCCCACTACTCTACACCAGTTTGTGTCACACCCTGTGCATATACCAGACTCTGGTGTCCTGTCGACAACGACCCCACGTGCCACCCCACACTACCCGAAGGAGATGACTCTCCCGGGTGGCTATCAACACCGCACCTGCCCCTCTCGTCCCTCTCTCGAGGGTGAGGTCGGGTGGGTCAACATGCTCACGCGCCAGTGGTAACGGCAGCTGGCTCTGCTGTTCCAACGGAAGGGACGGGTTAAATTGAAACACGTCGCCTATCTAAAACGTGGAAGTGTGGGGGGCTTTAGCTTTGTTTTCACCAATCCGCCGGAGGAGGAAAAATAATAATAATAATAATAATAATAATAATAATAATAATAATAATAATAATAATAATAATAATAATAATAATAATAATAACAATAAATAATAATATAAAGGTCAACACACCCAACAGCGACAAAACGTTACACGCTAACACAAAAGTGCCGTTACCGCATGGCTCGCGTGCGCGACCCACCCTAGTGCTGCCCGTGTGCGTGTATGACCCACCCTAAGCTACTACGGGGGAACGTAGTTAATAGGACCTATGGTATACATAAAGACTTACCAGGTATATATTTAACCATTTTTACAAACAATATTTGGTCCTATTACCTATGGTCCCCCGTAATAGCTGCGCCAACTGCAGGTAATGCCATTCATAGTACCAAAGTGTTTCAGCGGATGACGCCGCCCGCTCAACGAAGCGAGTCCAAAACTTCGACGGCGATGATGGGGGCTGATAGTCGGTACGAGCGCCACACGGGGAGACTTCGAATAAGGTTCGATTGCATCGAGACGGTAGTTCGCTGGTGCTGTTGAAAAACCACAAAAACAAGACGCGAAACCCCGGAAAGAAACTTGACACGGCAGGCAAGACGCCACGACCCTCCACGAAGACAGCGCGCTTGAATCTACGAACAGCTGTACCGACTCACCTACTTGACGGAAGCCTTCACGGCCAAGGTTTACGGCATCCTTCCCCTTCGGCATCGCGGGCTCATCCTGCCGCAACATTCACAATACATGTAACAATCATCATCATCATCATCGGCATCATCATCATATTCATCATCGGCATCATCATCATCATAATCATCAATCATTATCATCATCATTCTAAATCATTATTATTACCATCCTCATCATTTGTCCGAGGCCGAAATCGGACGCACAAAACAATTCGGTCTCTGTTTTTTTTCCGTCGCTCGTCGCTGTCGAGTGTTTCTTACTTCTCACTTGTGCCCAGACTGCAGCCTGTTTTGGCTTCCAAAATGACGAGTTGTCCCTACTTTGGATCGAAACCCATAACAAAATATCTGAACCAGGGACCAGTACATGATGCCAGGATCACGCAAATAGAACGTACACAGCCGCATTAGACACAACGCACGTTAACCCCTTTAGAACCGCTGTCCCGTTTTGGGGACAAAGTACTTAAAATTGACTGGTTTGTCCCCACAACGGGACTGCGGTTTTAAAAGGGTTAACACAACGAGATACAAGCGCAAAGTTCGACTCATGAACGACTTGAATAGCTCAAGGGTATGTTCGGTAGGGTATGCCGGTACGCGCTGTATGTTTGGTGGCCGTACCGCAGCTACCGAAGTGTCGGGTACCGATATTGAGGTCATACCAAACATACCGATTTGTCGGATACCGGTGTCCAGTTCGTACCGAACCTTACCGGAATATATACTACTGTAGGGTGTTGCGGCCGTACCGAAGACCCCGGTAAAGTTCGGCAAGGTATTGCGGTCCTTCCGAACTACTTGGGTAAGGTTAATACCCCCAGTATTCGGTATAATACCCTTACCGAAGTGTCGGGTATCGATATATAGTAACGTCGCACAGAACTTATCGTCGAAGTGTCGGGTACCGGTATCGACTTTGTACCGAAACCCGCCTGAGTGTTCCGTACGGTATCGCGGCCGTACCCAAGACTCCGGCAAACTTCGGTTGGGCGTAGCGGCCGTACCGAGCACTCCGCTAAGGTTCGACTATTACGGGGGGCCATAGTAATTAGGACCAAATATTGGTAGTAAAAATAGCGAAGCATACAGGTTTTTGTGTGGACCGCAGGTCCTACTTAATATGGTCCCCCGTAATAGAGTATTTGCAACTCGTATCCCCGGTATACTTTGGCCGGTCCCTTACTGAACATACGAGTATATTATACCCCTTACAAAAACTGAGCCACTCTGTCCCTGAAAATAAGGACAGTTTGTAAACTGATACTCGAAACAAAACGGTCTGTACAGTTAGGGACAGAGTAATACCAAGTACCAGGTATGTATGAACTGCTGTAGTATTAATAGTACAGCAGGAGATGCGTCCGTACCACCTTTAGCGTCGCAGGTAAGCTGTTTGTTGCACGTGACGTCAAGAAATACATAACAGATACCAGGTACGAGTGACGGGCCGTTACGTCAGGGGTGACGGGGCAGGGGGGGGGGGAGGGCGGGAAGGCACCTGTAACGTTTTCGTTGTGTGTTCCATACTCTGGTATGTTCTGGTACACGGCAGAATACACACAAGAGCACTACTATTATTAGTAGTACAAGTGCAGAGAACACCGGTGCTACCAGGTACGTACAAACAGCAGCACTCGCTCCTTGGACGCTTCGGAATACCGGTACGTGCTACCCTGGTACTCGATACCTGGTATTGTATAACAGCATAACAGCAATTTCGCAATTTCTGCGAGGGGGGTGATTGAACCTGACTCCTACGTACGAACGTGCAGACCCGCCATCGCGTTGTGGCTGTGTGTATGTACTCCTATCCTCAGGAATGCGTTCTACCGAGACCGGTCCCCACAGGTCGGCTTGGCCCTTGCTTCATACCCTATGGTACCCTGCTGTCTGAGGCTGAGGCAGAGAACTTTTAGCTGCTGCCACGCGTAAGAATGAGAGCCAAGCGGGGGTCCGCTGCCGTCTAAAACACCGGAACGCCGTTCTTCCTTATTTCACACAGATCACAGCACGTTGGGACGCGCGTCGACCTCAGCTACGGTGCCGCACCAAGAGCCGAGCCTCAAGGCGTTTCCCGGTGTTCGAGACGGCAACCAGTGCGACGGAAAACAGCAGTACCTGGCATAAACGAGCACGTGAGGCTCTGCCATCGTGAGAACCAAGAACCGGTGCTGTCGTCCTTGAAGTCTCCAGAGTCTGCGATACAATACCACCACCCTCTGCCCTACGCCGGTATATCTGGACACGAACGAATGCGAAAGGACTTCCACGATTGGAGACACTAACACACACTCAGCTCCTACGAGCAAGCCAGGCCTCAAGACGTTTCCTGCATCCGACCGGTACCCAGCCAGGTCCACAGACGCGTAGCCACTACGAGTACCGAGCACGTGTCTGCCCAAGAGGCTACACACACGACAATGTTTTGTAGTCCTTGAAGTCTCCAGAGTCTACGATACCACTCACCACCCTCTCAACTCGTAGGCCAGAGACTGCTCCACAGCGCATCATTGGTCCGGACAACAGCACTGACAGAACGCTACGCTTGGGGGGGGCGCTGTCACTAGTATACTGGCATGCTCCAGCGCGTTCTCACATCGTTTTTCTTGCCCCAAGCATCGACGGTGGTGCAGCTGAAGCCCAAGAGGGTAGCCGAGACGACGCCGACAAACATGAGCTTCACCATCTTCTTTCTGATGTACAGCCGAAAAAAAGCGATTACAACAGGGAACAAGGAACGCAGAGAGATATCTCTGGGTTGCGCGCCGGACGAGAGCAGCAGAGCGTAGATTCGGGGCACAGCAGGAGTGGAGATGGAGTCGCTGATGCTGTGATGTGGCGAGCTCTGAGCTTGTGTGATAGTGGGCTATGACAACTATGACAGAGCCTGGAGCGGCGGCGGCTGCAAATGTTTTCTTCCGCGTCCCCTATCCCCGTAACGCCAAAATGCGAGGATGGTTTTCATATCATCAGCACTTGGGCGTTTTTTGTTTTTTGTACCTGGCTCAGCAGAGGAACACACACAACGCAGCGCACCACAGCAGGATAGGCGGGGAAAGGACGAGCCGGAGAGCTCGTGGATAGGAAAGGACCTTGCTAGAATGTTCTCCCGTGCAGCGTTCGGGGCAGTGCGAGCGGCACGCGCAGCCCCATTGGTGAGAGGCAAACGATTTTCGGTGTGTGTCAGGGGGCACGAAAATTCTCCAGGGAAGGGAGGAAAGCAATCACTGGGGTGGGGTGTGGTAAAGACGTGCGTTCGCTTATGTTTGTCTGGAGCTCAGGGCTTGCCGTGTGCATAACTAGAGCTTGCGATGTTTTGGCCGTGTCGCCACGGTGAAGTGGCTGCGCGAGGCCATGCGCAGTGTCCGCATCGATAAATCTGATGTTCCTTCTGACAAGGATGACGAACTACCCAAAGCCGTAAGAGGGGGCTCTTCCTACTACGGCAGAAGGCGCTCCTTTGTGACGCTTCTCCTCACGTCCCCATTCAGCCGTGTACCCTCTGATACAGGCCTTGTGGGCCCTTTTTTGTTCGGTATGGGTGCTGCCGCTGTGGCAAGAGTAGCCTCTGTTGGCCTGTGCCTGGCCTTTCCTGTGTCCCTCATTGCGCCCGTTGCGCTGGGAAGGGATACGATTCGTCTGAATTTGCACTATATTTGCCACCAAGCAAGAAATCGTACGTACCTCGCTCCTGTGTTTCGAGAAAGAACAGAACAACTGCTGCTGCTGCTGGCTGCTCCTGTGGAAGGAATGCCGAGGTCTGCCTGGTCTCTGGTCTCGCAGTAGTGCTCGTTTTTAAATACGGACCTGGTACTACTGTAGTTTTGGGAGCTATCATGGTCCAAGCAATAGTACGTCACAGCAGCAGCATAATATACCCAGTGGTTCGAGCTGTAGCAGGTAGGCTACGCACATGCCCTGTGGGTGTGAGCAGTTTAAATTTGATGTTTTTAGATCCATTTGTACGACGAGTACAGCACCCGGTGAGCACTCGTATATACCAGGTATCAATCAGATACTCGTACCGTTTCCGTGCATTCGTTGATGGCCGTCAAATACCGGCCATACCGGGCTCTTGCCTTGTCTTGTACCAGGTACTCGCACTCGAACTCGAGTACACGAGTATACGCCTCACTCTTCACCCACCCGGTTTTACCTTGCCCTCGTAGATACATACGGTCACCAGTTAGCAGCATTTAAGTCTTCGATTTGATCATCCTACGTGCTATTGTTGTACTCTTCGTAATAGCTCTTGTACTTGGTCTATGCGTCTATGCTATGCCTGGTACGTTCATACATACCGACCTGGTGCAGCAGCAGTACAGGAGTAATGACGAAGTCCTGTACGACTGCCGCTGTAAGCAGCAAACACGCACCAGGCCGAACCTTGTAGGTCAGTACGTAGATATGTACATACCTGGTATCGTATAATACGTCGAGGGCAAGTACACCAGGTACGTCTTTGGACGGAAATGTAAGCACCGTTGTGTACTCACATTAATGTTTCAAAGATCCTTATATTTCTGTCCAAAGTGGTACTTGTGGTATTAATAGAACACCACGGGATCCACATGCACGATACTCTTACTGCAAACTCGAGCCCCCCCTGGTGTTGTCGTGAACTTGCTGTCTCTTTTCACACGGCATTAAAAACAAAAACCCGCTCACTGCCTCCCACTACTGCAAACCCTATCCTACACTATCTCCAAGTAGTTTGTTCTCAGACTCCGGTGCACAAGTTTTAGTCCACTTAGCTACTACTACAGTGTACGTAGCCAGAGCTTCTGGGCGAAGTCGGTCAAATGGTCAACATTTCGAATATTTGGGTGTGAATACGAGTCTGTTGGTATCATCCGACGACGTCGGAACGTGGCTCGGTAGGTTTCGGTTGGTTCCTCGGGGTCTCCATACAGATATGTACCAGGTATGCGTTACTGGCGAAGGGGACAGGGGGGGAAATTAAACCCACCGAAAAAAAACGGTATCGGTTTTTCGACCTATTTCATATTAGTATTAGTAGTATGTTTCTTGGCAAACGAAAAACCGACGAAAAAGCTAAAAAAAAAAGTCGGTTTTCGGTCGGGGATAAACGACCAAAACCGACCGAAAAACTGATTATCGGTTGTCGGCTCACAACCCTCCGTACAGCAGTTATTAATATTACTAGCAGCCCTACAGCTGTGAAAATAAGGGGTCAGCATGAAACACCCAATAGTCATGCTGCTGTCGGCATCAACACGCTCCTACGACGTCGTATCATATTATGTACCACGCTGCCACCCTATACGAGTAATATAAATTCAGCCCAGTTGACGATTTTAAACCGCGTCCTATTAATAATGGAAACGTGGAAACTGCTCTCGGACGACGGATGGATGGTTCCTTCCCGATTTTTCTGCAGAGAGCTAGCGCGGCGGCGGCGGCGACGGCGGCGGCGGGAGTGGTCGCGGCGGGAGGCACGGCAGTGCTCTGCGACGACGCTGTGCACACGGTCGAGTACGACTGGCCCCACAATGGCTTCCTGCAGACCTTCGACCACGCAGCGTGAGTATCCACTTCATGTATACCAGTACATGTATACAACACCAGCCACCAACCCTCTCATAACAAGGCATGCCATGAGGAAGATGAGTAGGGCTGGGCACTGGCACGGTATGTGCTGGCAGTGCTAATCTACTATCTACTTGATTGACCTGGCCAGTGTAATCGCCAGTAGTTGTATCATCTACGTAACGCCCAATAAACACGCCGTGTTATATTACGGAAACCCAGTTGATGCGTGTTGGGAGAAGAGAGGAGAGAGGAGAGACAACAGTATACTGCTGCAGTCCAGTATACTGGTTGAATTTGACGACGGCGTAATCGCTACTGACTGAGTCACCCAGTGCCTAGCCGTGAAGATGAGGCATGCCTTATGGAAGAATCCCTCGAGAAAGTCCGGCTGAGGTTCTGGGAGGAAGTAAGAAATTGGGGAGCGGTTTTACTGATTTTAATGAGGAACAAACCCTTGATCAAATCACGGAGTTTACGGCAGTACGTACGATAGCCTCGGCCATCCCGGTTTCTTCTCAGAGGGCCGATGCTGTTTGCTGTTCCAGGATACACGTATACACGTGGTAGCGCCTTTGGTTGATTAATGTATACCAGTATAGCCTAAACGCGATTATTGTATAGCCCAAAGATTTCCCACTATCGAGGGTCCTGAACTCTCAAATTGGCCAATATATTTGCACCCTATGTGTATTGCACAGTATTGCATAGTATTATTTGCAAGCCCCTTTGTTTGTGTATCGGGCTTAGCTTACAACATTTGTCAAACATATTTGTATCCGATGTGTATTGCATACCTGGTAGTAGTTTTTGCAAGCCCATTTGTTTGTGTATTCGGCTTACAGTAGCTTACAATGTGTATGTACAGCAGTGTATCTCGGTTAGTGGGTGCGGGTGTAGAGGTCTCCACGTGAAAAAGTCTCTACTTTGTGCTGTGTAGATATCGCCCTACCGTCCATAGCACTCGTGGGTATGCGTAGCGATAGTGATAGTTTTGATTATTGGATTGCTGCTTGTCGACGGTTACGGACGGGCGCTCTGGCGACTTCCAAGGACGCAAGGCACCTTCCATGCACATGCATGCACATCGCTATATTTTTACTCACGCGAACCCCTGCAGCACTCCAGTCACTCCCGCTGTTGGGACCGAATCACCTGTATGATGACACCCGTAGACAGCGCTTTCAGGTTGGAGCACGGAGTAGTGTCGCACAAGTTATACGAGGGGGCACGCCCTAAGAAAGAGGCACGCTGGCTTGCGGAAGTTGTACTGACTGTCCGTACCACTGCTGCAGTTGTTTGAATAAGGTATACCGAGTCTGACGAATGGAGAAGGCGCCCTTTTGAATCGGTTTTATGAAGAGTGGCACCTGCGTACTCCGCGTGTTCTTTCTGTGCAACGACCTTTCAGCTTCAAAGAGTCTGTAAGGAGTTTGCGGTCGCAGTCGATTTCCCGCTTTGCTCGGCTGCCACTGCTACTGCTACGACTTCTACTACTGCTACTATTATACCTCTACTACTCCTTCTACTACTTCTACCTCTACTGCTACTACTACTACTACTACTACTCCTTCTACTACTTCTACTTCTACTGCCACCACTACTACTACTACTCTACTACTACTACTACTACTATTAATACTACTACTACTACTACTACTACTACTACTACTCTACTACTCTACTACTCTACTACTACTACTACTACTACTACTACTACTACCACTACTACTACTACTACTACTACTACTACTACTACTACTACTGCTAATACTACTACTACCACTACTGCTACTACTACTACTACTACTACTACTACTACTACTACCACTACTACTACTACTACTACTACTACTACTACTACTACTACTACTACTACTACTACTAATACTACTACTACCACTACTGCTACTACTACGACTACTACTACTACTACGACTACTACTACTACTACTACTACTACTACTACTACTACTACTACTACCACTACTACTACTACTACTACTACTACTACTACTACTACTACTACTACTACTACTACTACTACTACTACTACTACTACTACTACTACTACTACTACTACTACTACTACTACTACTACTACTACTACTACTACTACTACTACTACTACTACTACTACTACTACTACTACTACTACTACTACTACTACTACTACTACTACTACTACTACTACTACTACTACTACTGCTACTACTACTACTACTACTACTACTACTACTACTACTACTACTATTTCTACTTGTACTACTACTACTACTAGTACTACAATACTGCTGTAGTCCCGTCCCTGAATTATGATTATCATGCTGTTTCTACTACTGCTGCCACTTTTGCTTTGTTGTGCGCGACGCGTTTTGCTGGACGCCACAGAATCCGGCGCGGATGGCAGGTGTACCGGGAGGTTTGCTCCACCTGCCACTCGATCAAGTTCGTCGCTTTCCGCAATCTCATTGGGGTTTCACACAGCGAAGCAGAGGTGAGGGTGGTAGGCGATTCTTCTCAACGGGGGGGGGGGCAGCAGTTACTCATGCTGCTGACGTAGATAGCGGGACGGAGAGGGATGGAAGGAGGGAGAGCTGCCAGCCGTCCCGCCCTATTCCCTTCCTTGCTCGTCTCTCCGCATTTGCCAGATGGTTGGTTAATTTGTTGGCCCGTCTGTTTATCGGTGGGTATCAACCATTGTCGCTGTTATGACGTCTGCGAGTCTACCTGCCCGCTTGCGGGTGTGGTGGATGTGTGCGTGTAGAGGCTATTAATAGCGTAACGTAGCGGGTAGGGCCCCGCTTGGTGTGTTGACTGTTTACTGGTACGTATCATGAACTCAGTTGTGACGTTGGGATAGGGTGCTGGGTGGTGGTTTGCTTGTGTCGTATGTCATGTGAAGCAAGCAGGGAGAGGGCGCTCAGATAGTATTGTGCGGGGTTGTGTGTGACGGTATGACGATGAAATATTGGCGCACAGTTTTTTTTTTGTATGGGGTGGTCATCTTGTGACGATGAAGGGGCGGCGAGGTCGATTTCGCGCCCTGATGACGCCGAGTCGCTACAAAGGCCCCCGTTCTCGTTGTCTGTCTTGCTGCTCGTTCGGCGCTTGCCGCTTGTCGCGCACACCAGGAGCTGCTGTATGCATACGGGTAGGGTTATGTTGGGCCTTTTGCTGCTCCAAAAGCGACCCTGCCCTAGTTTCCGAGTCGGAGTTTTGCCTCCGATGGTTAAGTGCCACCTCTCTAGAGGTTCTAAGGTTGTATTGATGAACGAAACGTTGCATCAACCCCACACACAAAATGACGGCGTTCAGCCGACCAACCATGTTCCGCTGCATCTCAACCATCTACCGTCCAGTCGATCGTATACCATTGAGTCGATCGCCCGCAAGAGCATAGAAGCCGCCCTCAAGGTCAGCGCTTTGTCCACATCAGCGCTATGTTTGCACCCCGGCCGTCCTGTCCCTCGTTTATGTTTTGCTTTGAGATATCTTGGCGGCACCGCTTTCTATCCCACTATTAACGGGAATATACTTCCGTGACGCTTTGTTTGCCCCCCCCCCCCCCCCCCCCACGTTTTTAAAGGTCAAGAAACTCGCCGCAGAGTTTGAGGTAGAGGACGGGCCCAACGACGAGGGCGAGATGTTCGAGCGTCCCGCTAAGCCCTCTGACCGGTGAGGACATGAAGGGTGGATGGATCACACAAAAATATCTCGACGGAAATATGATTTATTGAAGCGTCGTCTCGTGCTGGGGCGGGGGCAGGGAGGCGTATGCCGGGAAGGAGGGGTGCGGGGGGCGGGCGGGGGAGAGGTGGAGGGGGGAGGGGGGGGGCTAGGAGCTGGGGGTGATGAACTTGTTTCTTAATGTTTGTGCCCGACGATAACAGCGCGATTTTTTTCGCCAAGGTTTACAGGTACCTCGGAGTTCGCTCTGGGAGCACCTTTGTGCACTAGGCATTGATATGGGGTAGGGGAGAAACGGGGCACGTCTGGGGGCGTGGGCACTGCCGACCGCAGTTTGCGCGGGAACGTTCCCCCCGCCCTACCGTCTGTCTACCTTCCGGCTTCGCTTTGATGCCGGAAGGCACCATGGGACGGTAAGGTGCCTGGGAGCAGGGGAGGGACACTTTCCGCGGCTATTCGGCCAGCCCCGTAATGAGCATGGAAGAATGCTCGTCAAATTGATGCGATTGACGCGAATTCCCCAGGAGTTTGAAAACTCGGATAAGTTACGTACGTACCTAGTACGTACGTACTTAGTTGTGCCCCTTCGCCCCCCTCTTCCATATAATAACTACTGCTGCCCATCGATCGCACATGCTTTCCCGTGCGTACTGCTGCTGCTGCTGCTGCTGCTGCTGCCATCTGTTTCTTCCCTTGCACTATTTTCCGCGTCTCCATGACCAACAATAAAATTATATATATATATATATATATATGTATATATATATATATATATTCGGGACGGCAGCATCCCCGGGCCGTACAAGAACGAGGCCGCCGGGCGCGCTGCCAACAACGGAGCGTACCCCCCAGACCTGTCTCTGGTGGTGAAGGGACGCCACCTGGGGCACCACTACGTAATGTCGCTCCTCACTGGGTACACCGACGTGCCCGTGGGGAAGGACCTTCTGCCGGGGCTGCACTACAACCCTTACTTCCCCGGTGAGATGGAGGCGTTTTTTTTAGGGGGGGGGGGCAGTGATGGTGGTGATGGCCGCGCGTGGTGGGTGGGGTGGAGGCAGGGGTGATGGCCGTGGTGTACGTTCCCGGTGAGATGTTTGCCTCGATACTGTCGGGGTGGTGGCTGGTCGTGGGTACCCTTGTTTCCCGGTGAGATGGAGGCGTTTTTTTCTCTGGGTGTGGTGATGGTAGGTGGTGTGCTGGTTCTTCGAGGTGGTGTGATTGGGCGGTGGCAGTGGTGGCGGCGGCGGTGGTAGTATGCCGGCTGACTGAAGCTGTGTGCGTGCGTTGGTGATGAAGTTCTTGTTTACGCTGGGGGGCCGGTTTTGTTTTCGCAGCACAGGGTAGTGCGTGTGTTTGTGTGATTTATGCATAATTTTGTAATCGTGCACTCCTTGTCCGATGGCGTTCCGAAGGCTTCCTTCCGCCTGTCCCGTTGCCCTAGGGTCGCACGGGGAGCGCCTGTAGTACGACCGCTCTTCGATGTCTCGAGTTTCTGTCCCATTGTCCGCCAGTCCTTCTCGGACGGTAGCACCTTCCTGTTTGACACGGTTGGTCGCATCCGCTAGCGCCACGCTTCTTCGCGGTCAAGCATCCCGGCGAGCCAATAGGTTACGCCCTGCTTCTTGCTTGCTTGCCTGTCTGACTTCCTGTTGGTTGTCTCTTGAGGGACTCGTCGGTCATCTCCGTCGGAATTCTCCTGTCTAACCCTGCCCCCCTCCCCTTCCCGCCCCCTCCACTTCATGCCCCGTTTTCCCTGGACACTTTTGCCGCATTTCTTTCCGCTCGCTGCCTCAACTTATCGTCGACTGTCTTGGGTGCGTGCCTCAGGGACGTCTATCTCCATGCCCCCGCCGCTCATGGACGGGCAAATCGAGTACCCTGATGGGACTCCCGCCACAGTGTCGCAGGTGATATTATATATCACCCTATTTATACACCTGGTACCTGATACTCCCTTTCGATATTATAACCCCTCTGGGGCTTCGGAGGGGGGGGGGGGTGTACTCGATAGGAGAGATGTACTCGATCTCATGCATCGCCGTAGTCGTATGACCATAGACCCTCGCATCCCTACAATGCCGGGACGGAGCAAGTCGGGTTTTCACGGACCAGGCAGACATTGCTTGCACCAAGCGCGAAGCGCCTTGAGGTGTCTGGCGAGTAGCATGAAGGATGAGCTGCATCCTATTAAGAACCACTTTTGGGGCGGACTTGCATATGGACGACAGCTTCAATCAGTTGATTTAATTTCCGGTGTAGACATTTCCAGAGACAGCAATGGGAGTACTATGTAACTGCCTCTTGGGTGCCTTACCTTAAACACTACCTGGTACGTGATACGATCATTCCCAATTGTGCGAAGTAAAGGTTCTTTACCTCGCACAAATGATCTAACTCGACAACCGGCTGTGGGTGACCGCCAAAAAAAAAAAAAAAAAAACGGTATCCTGGTTGTCTAGCTCACGTAGTGAGCGGCATGTTTTACAGTGTCGTTGCCAACCGACGCCAACCCATCCTATATAAAATAGGACAAGGGGGGGGGAGGACGAAATCGCAATACGCTGACAGCGTCGGACGCATGTAGCAGCCCTGCGCTGCTGGATTCGGAGACGGTCGTACTTTTGCCGTACGTTGTTTGTGAAGGACCCTCCCATAGTACATGCCGGTAGTGGTAGCGGGTAGTGATAGCGGATATACTGATACTCGTACATACTCGAGGTATGTTCGTTTTTCGGAGGTATCGGCTACTTTCAAGGTATTTAAACGGTATTAATAGTGGACTATTGTTATGGTAGTCGACGACAACTAACGCCGAAGTGGTACGCCCCCGCGCCCCCCCTCTCTCCCCCTCCCCTCCTCCCCCCTCATTGGTTTTTCTGTCGGTTGGATCGAAAAGATGGCGAAGGACGTGACGACTTTCCTGGCGTGGTGCGCCGAGCCCGAGATGGACGAGCGCAAGCGCATGGGCATGAAGTGGTGCACGGCTATGTTTATCGCCCTGGGCCTCTCCATGTACTACAAGCGCTTCCGGTGGTCGCCCCTCAAGACCCGCAAGATCACGTACCACGACATCAAGTAATTGGCGTAACTTGGAGGGGGGGGGGGGGGGGGGGCAGGGGAGGGGGGAGGCGGGGTCGGGGGGGGAGAGAGAGAGCTCGATCCCCTCTACCTGTCGTCGTAGGCAAACTGTGCGATTTTGCTACCATCACGACGGAAACACAACGTCTAGTCTAGGCTCGCAGCAGCAGCGGCGGCAGCAGCAGCGCGTGGGCAAGAGCTGTGTGTGTGTGGGGGGGGGAGGAGACCTTTGGCCGCATTCATGGTGAACCGGATGGGCGCGGGGGCAGGAAGTGTTCGGGCACGTGCAAGAGTAGGCGGATGGGGGGGGGGAGGGGGGGTGCAAGGGAGTTGAAGCTGCGACCCGGTCAGATAGGTAGGCTGCGGCAATGCTTCTCGGAGGTGGACCTTTTTTTCCGAACATTAGTTTTTCGTTTCGACCCTGCTTTCTTTGTGTCGTCGGTCGATGTGGAGCGACGAGTGATGGCACTCGAGGCTGACGGGGACATGCATGCATCACATGGATCAGAGGAGGGGAGAGACAAAAATATCGCGTGGCATTTTATTTGGGGGTGGGTGGGGGGGGGTCCTGGTGACTGAAACGGTCTAAAACTAGAGAAGAGAGCGTTCCGTCTCTCGAGCTCTTTAAGGAAAACCAACAAATATTTTCTCTTTCGCTTCTTTTTTCAAGAGCCCCGAAGACTTCCTCCCTGTCACGTCGTCCCTTGCACCCGTGTGTTATGGGAGCTCTAAGCGTGTGCTCCCGGGCATACATCGATCACTGGATGCCTACCCGCGTCACAGCATAGACCATGGATGGGGAGACAGATGCCTCAGGCACCCACCCTCCTCTGGTCACCCCCCCCTAGCATCGCTTTTTGCTATTTTGTCGGTCGCAGAGGTGCATAGACCTTGTCCGAGGACAAAATGGTTGAGATATGCCTGACTGACGTTGTCCCATGTTCGATAAATGGTTGAGATTACCCGACTCTAAACCTTGACCCCATGCCCCAACCGTGGCGAGGAAAATTCTCGGAAGTGCTACCCGGTACGGACGTGTGTGATGCGGAGTTGTGTGGGGACCATCAACCATTCTGTCGACGCCGTGCCAAGTAATAAAGCTCCTCGTTCAACTGACGTCACAAAAGTGTAGCAGCAGTGTTCGGCCGTAACGACGCTGCGTCATACAAGAGGTCTGAGAGCGCTTCGCCGCGACAATAGTCCCTCCCCCTCCCTAGACGAGGGAGGGAGGTAGAGCTGTAAATCTCTGACTTGAAATGTAAACCCTATCTTACGGATACGGTAGTCCAATCTGTAAGACCGACCGCCTGCTAATTTCCTCGGGATGAAGGCGCAATCTACGACCGCTTGTGAAAAGACTTGATGCAATGACGGGTGAGCGTGGGCTATCGTCGGAGCTGGGAAAAGTTGTTTTTACACCACTGGCCCCGGGAGAAAGCTCTCCGCCTTAGTGGAAGCTGTGACATGATGGCGTTTACGCCGCAACACCTCTCGGATCAACGGACGGTAGAAGAATTTTCAGCTGACTCAACGCCTTTTCTCAAGTCCTGGGACGGAGAACGCTTCATCGTGGGTTCCGGCACATCTTGTTTTGTTTCAGGTGATTACGCCCGGGCATAGAGAGGCGCTGTACGGGCAAACCATCCATTTGACCAAGCCATCTAATTCGCGCTTGACAAGTTGGAGTTCAGTAATTGGTAGGCCTGAAATGTCAGCTTCCCAACAAGTAAAATCTTGAATGACCAGCTATGTCTACCCGCCTACAGCAGTCACCTGGGGTCTCCTAAAATGATACTTTTGTCGTGTTGTCTGACCTATTTGATCCCGGACACCCCTTGTTACCGTGCTAGACACGACAAATGACAGTTACAGGCAGTGCAGCTTCCGACCCCGAAACAAGCTCGTGTGGTAAATAAAGGCCAGACAAAAGCCCCAGGCTCAGTATATACGCGGTAAATAAAAAGGCCGTCCACTTTGTGCTGTGCATGTTGCGACAACTGTAAGCCGACTGCCCAAAACAAGGGTCAATATGTTGTGTGGCGATCTGGTGCAACTCAGGTACGAGACTTGACGCTCGGCCGATGCTAATGCCCGACATTTGCCGGCGTCCTGTCGGCCGATGCACAATGCCGTGTTTCACCCCGCCAATCTTCGTCCCGATGAGTCGCTGTAATCAGTTCGAGGAAACAGATGGCCGGGCTGGGGTCTCTGTGTGGCGGGTTGTACACGGGTATAGATGAGACAGGAAAAGAGGGTGCTCACGAAGCGACGGGAGGGTCTTCGTAGCTCAACGCACACGGCACCCGAGAATCCGAGAGTTGGTGCGTACATAGAAAACCATGGCTGAATGGTCAACAGGCCTATATAGCCGCGCAGCAGAATTGCCCTCCTCCGCAGGCGTAATGACACACTTCGCGATGGTGGACCAATGATGTCTGCGGCGTCTTGGTACCTAGACGTGGGCTGCAGCAGCACATTGGTTAAGTATACATCGCGGTGGTAGACAGCAATAGTGGACACCAAGATTTGCCTTGTCGAACGCAAAAACAAGCCCGGCACGAAAAGCCAGTCGCTTTTTTACCCGATTGCGACGGACCCTTCGGTTTTCCAAAGAAACGTCGACGTTGTAATCAAGTCAACAGAAATAGTCAGGATACAACGGCATTTTCGTACGGCGTGGTAAAATAGACGTGAAAACAGGAAAAACCTATTAATAGACGCAACACTTATTTCTGGACGCCCCCTCCAAAAAAACGCCTCTGGTGTCGACTACACCCCACCGTCGGTTCTTTCCATATCCATAACAACCACGACACACGCCCCCCCCCCCCTAAATGAAACACACTCGAACCTCTCCACCAAAACCAAGCAAAAAAAAGAAACCAAAAGAAGAAGAAAAAAAAAAAGTAAACAACTAAACAAGCCATCCATCCAGCAAAAGAAACAAGGCACGGGCGGGGTTTTCTACTCGTCAGTGTCGTCTATCTTGGGCGCGAGGTAGTATCGCACGTAGCCGAAGGTGTCGATGGGGTACTCGACGACGACTGGGTTGTCCGGGGTCATGGAAATGGTCACCACCGGGCCCAAAGGCGTCGCCTTCGTGAACATGGCGAGGTAGCGAAGCGCGAAGTTGAGCGTGACCGGCTCCTCCATCGTCACCGTTACCCGGTCCTGGAGAGGGGGGAGGGGGGGGGGGGGGGAGGGGGATTGGGTACAAAGTGCGGCAGTATCTGCAAGGTCAACTAAAACCCGTAGTACGCGCGATCCGAGTATATATGCCCCACACACCTACCTTGCACCAATAGATGGGATTCGACGAAATCCTCGATCTCACAGCTGTATCCTCATACCAGGGTAGTTTTTATCAAATACCAGTATAGAAAGACCACTCTGTCCGAAAATGTGGGGACTTTTTGTGTTTTTGAATTCATTTTTAGGAATTCACGTCTCACTATGGCGTGCTGAAAATCCAAGCGGTCGTTTCAGTTCAGGACAAAAAATGGAGGCTACACCTATTAATAGCATAGTACGGCGCGAGGGCGATACCGGAGGCGGGAGCGGGTGCAGGTGGCGCGGTAGCTATTTTCTTCTGTGCATGCTTCGCGCACGTTCGACAGAGTTTGAGCTTCATTTTTACCAATCCGCCCTGATCCGCCGGAGGATAGAAAAAGAAAAGGGAGGAAGGAAAGAAAGAAAGAAAAAGACAGACAGATAGCCGCCTGCAAGGTCGAGCAGGTGGCGCGCAGAGCAAAAAACTCAACCACCCTCCGGAAGAGCCGAGAGGTGGGCAACGACTCCAAGGAGCTCAACCATGAGCCTCGAACTTCGGTACTACTATCCGTACCAGAGGGCAAACGACACACGCCGGGGGAATCTCCAAGAGGCGAAAAAAAAAAAACAGAAATGCCGGCGAAAGCTACGTCTACTACTCCGAAAGGTATGTGCTACGCCCACTATTCGTAAGGGGTGTGCGCAAAAACATACGGCCTGCACCCCTTCATGAGAAAACGTTGTGTAACACGCGCGGCCGGCTTCTTGCGAAGCAATCTACCAAGGGGAAAAAAAATGATTTGCACCCACTTGGTCGTCAACCGTCGAGCCGTATACTAAAGCTCCCAGGGGCTAACTTACGTGCAACACCAAGATTTCAACAACACGAGGAAGTCGCCAGCTACGGGGTCCCCCCAATCTGACCCCCCCCCCCCCCGCCCCCTCCCCCGGTAAGGCCTCCTCTATCCTGCCATCCCTCTCGCCCGCGAACGACCACGCATCGACTTGTGCGCAAGAGGCTCCCCGCCCCGAAAAAAAAAAAGTATTTCAGGAGGTAGCGAGCGACAAGTCGCCAAGAAGGGATGGGACGCAAGACCGGCAATCCCCGCCCCTCCCCCGGCCAGCCGACCTCGTCCATCACACAAGCGACACAGCAACACAACCAAAGAAACGACAAGAGGGAGGCAGTGTGGCGCTGTGCAATCGCCCGCCCCGCCCGCCTCGCAACCGCAATGGACACGAGGCACAACTCACGTCATGGACGCGGTGGGCACAGCATATATACATGCACATTCACCCACAGCCGCAACGGACGCGGTATGTAGACGCATCGCCCCGCCAAAAAAACGCCTGCTCTCGCCGACATTCCGTTCGGATGTCGGCATTGCTCCCATCAACCATTTGACACATGCTACAGGAAGAGAGAAGTGTACCACTGGATTTCTGAGGTTTCTCACGTGAGGCGCTCTATACTGCTACCAATGCATTTAGAAAAATGTTCAAGTACACTGGTTGAAGGACAATCCCACGGGTGTACAAATACCAATGTCGCCAAAAAAAAACAAACGCATTCCGACGATTTTGGGTCAAGGAGCTCCGGCATTAAGAAAACTTCAGCCAGAAAGTGCCACGACTTCCTTTCTTGTATCTATTTCATAGAGTGTGTATGTCGTGCCTGTCGTATCCAGTATGATTGACATGGCATTGCACTGGCTACTCTGCTTAGTGCGTAACAATGTAGTATGTCTGTGGCATAGTTTTGTGACCACGTAACTTGTAACTCTCTAGGATTGAAGCAATCGGCACGGACACTGGTTGTGCTGGATGTCGACGGGTAGAAATAACGGTTTAATGTCAAGAGCGCACACATTGTAGGACGCGTCCATTGATCGATCTGATACGAAAGGAGGGGCGAGGGCGTCCGCATGCCGGCTATGATCGACTATCCAGATATATACCCAACACTAAAAGAAGGGGGAGGGGGGGGGAAGAGCGCACCCCCATCCCGACACCGCGGCGAGTGCAAACCCCGGCAACATACGTGGTACCTGGTACAATACAAAGTTTCTAATTTATAAGGCGCCAATCAATCGGCCCCCCTTTAGCGAAGGCGGAAGCGATCGACGATCGACCGTAATCCAACGCAAGCCAGTTGATGATCAGTCACAAAACATCCTGCTGCGCGAGTTCTTGTCTAACGATAGCTATACTATTCTACCTGATACCGCTCTGTGCCGCTTGCATCAAATGTTTATATATCTCACAGTCTGTGGCCATGGAATAACTAGTACCTGGTATATCTCGAGGATAAGGAATCAGGACGGACACTGGGCGAAAGGTCGATATAATGTGAAGCCAACACGCACATACAAAAACCGTCCCTGGGTTCTGGAAGAGTGGCATATACCTATGTCGTACGAAAACGAGCTATTACGGGGGACCATAGTTAACAGGACCAAATATTGTTAGTAAAAATGGATAAACATATAGGTTTTTATGTGTACCATAGGTCCTGTTAACTATGGTCCCCCGTAATAAAAAGATTATCGACTGCCCACGCACAAATATCCTGCTGCGCGAGTTCTGAGCGACATCTACGCATACCATCTTTACCGACAGCTTGCGTACGTATACCATCCTATTTTGAGAAAAGCATGACGATCGTCATCGACGAAAAATAAAAGTCACCAAACGGAGGGTTTCCAGCCGATCGCCTCACGTAGTACATGCGACGACGAGCTTCTGAAGACTGTAACCGCCATATGGCACCGACTGACCTCTTCCTTGTCGACGGACGCGTTGTTTCGCACCATCACGTTGCCCGTCCCGAGGGCCCCCGAAACCGAAAACCTTACCCCGTGCTTGTCGCAGGCAATAGTGCACGATTCCCCGATTACCGCCAGGTCCTTGATGATCCGCGCGAATTCTGCCGAGGGCATCTGCAGGCACACCAGAGGGCAAGAGGAGGACAACGGTGCCAGAAGAGCGCAGGTTCGATTTTGGTCGCGGTTGGACGCGGGACGCGAGAGGGTCGGTCGTAGGACAGAGCCCCGACGGTTTCGTCTCGGGCACAGGCGGCAGCTTTGGAGCAATCATCAGCAGGAGCAGCAGCAGGAGCAGCAGCAGCAGCAGCAGCGCGTGGGGGGGCTCAACCAAGCAACCATTGGGTAGATGCTCGTAACAAAAAGGCTGGCAAAAATGCCACAGACGTAAATACGAGAACGGTCTTTCCCGGAGCGCCAAGGAACCTTTTGGACCTCGATGTACTTGCTTTTCGGCCTTGTTAATGCTGGTTTTCGTATAGGGTGGGGCGTGTTCGGGGCCTCATTGTGCCTGTCTTTTTGCCTCCTCCTGCTGGCTTTCGTATAGGGTGTGAGGTCGGGTGCAAGAGCGGGAAAAGAGCACGGTCTAACATGCATGTACGAGCTTTTTTGTAGGGCATCATATTACGGGTGACCATAGTAAACAGGACCACATATTGGTAGAAAAAATAGCGAAATATATGGGGTTTTGTCTGTACCGTAGGTCCTAGTTGAGATGGTCCCGCCGTAATAGAAAAATAACAGCAGTGCGAACTGTTGGCACTACCGTACGCTGTGACGGGAGTTTTTGCCCACAGACAAGTATTCCCATTATACTACTCGTGACATGAATCTTTCGTGCTAAGGTGAGATGCCAATTCCACCCGTAATACACTGACGGGTGGACGGGAGCTCAAACGAAACAACCACTTGTTCGTACAGAGTTCGTCACATCTGACGTCTTGGGTCTTGGTAATTTGTTGCCGGCATTTGGCTATTTGGTTATTTCGTTCACCTGGATGGTGCAGGTGTACTCCGTCTTCGGAATGCCGAGGTGCTCGCTGTCGATGTCCATCAGCTTCAACTCGAAGTCAGAGATGCGGTCTTTGCCTGCGGCGGCCGTCGGGCACGGGGGAAGGGTGTCGTATCGGATAGAAGGGAGAGTGAGGGAGAGACGCAAGGAGGAAGGGAAGGAGGGAGAGAGGGAAGGGGGAAGGGACGGGATGGGAGGGAGGGCGGGAGGGAGGGAGGGAATTGCTTCAGCAAGTGCGGCTACGTAGGCGTACGTCGACAGATTGTGGCTACATACATACCAGGTATATACGAGGGCAACGACATAAGGGTACGTCGACAGACAAAACGACACGAGGGAAACGCGGGAGGCACGTTAGCCCCTTGGGTAAGGATAAATCACTTGGAATTACAACAGAAACAGAACGCTTCAGCTGCAAGCGGGCAAAGGTTAACCCTTACCCTTTCCCCACACAGCAAATAACTTCGTACACAAATTCCAAGTATCTTGTCCCCCAAAACGTACAGATATGTACATAGAGCAGTGCTATTATATTGCAGACATGCACGAGCGCATCGGACGACACCCATCAACAGCCAACCACATGGAGGATGTCATGCTTCAAGCTCCACATTTCCGCATGGCGCCATTCTGCCGCAGTCTGAGCGGAGTGCCTCGCGAAGACGCCCATGTTTGATTTTCAAAAAAATGTTTTAAAATTTGAATTTCAAAAAATGGTCGAGTGAACACACACGCTCGTAGACCGGCCGGCAGCACGCCGTCCAATGCCAACAAGAGAGGCGCTCCCGAGCCAGGCGGGGGGGCGTACCGTAAGCACAGACACTGCCGCAAGTCGTGCACTCCACATAGCACTCCCCACCCGCTGCCACAAAGAATCGACGAGTTTACGGAGGCCCGACCTTGACCCGACGAGTAGCTTCACGCGTCAGACAGGGGCATTCCCGCCAAAACGGTGTTGACGTAAAAAAAAGCAAAAAACGGTGTACAGCAGCAGCAAATCGTAGGGACCTCCCCAGCGGACATTCCGAACCTACCTGTGTCTTGGACCCGATGCAGTCTACGACATGATACAAGTCGTGATAGATGCACCAAGCACATCCTCAATGCGGCCCTACATGGTTCACGTGTGGACAAAGTTCATCGATAAGTGCATCCAGGAGAACCGCATTGGGGATGCTCGTGCAAGGACGTGTACAGACACGAGGGCGTTGAAAGACGTGACACGAGAATAAACAGCCGCCCGAGACCTGGCCGGAACGAACCAAGCAAAACTATTTACCACTCACTCTTGCGAACCAAAAGACATGTAGCAGATGGTGGTGGTTCATACTGCCCAATGCGCTTCGCAGGCCTCGAGCCATCATCGCGGAACGTGGCGCCAAAAATCCTCCAAAACGCAGCAATTTTTAAAAGTAGCGTCTGGGTGAGCTGTGCTGGGATGTGTACTCGTAGAGCAAAGCAAAGATAAAACAGAAATAACCAACGCTGCAGGCGGCACACCGGCGAGAGCCCCTGGCGGGTGGGCTGCAAAGGGGAGTCGTGAGTCTTTACTCACTTTCGCTCTCGAACATGAGGGTGAGAATGTCCGGCGTGTCCTCAGCCTGTAGCGTCACCTTGTCCGTGTTCCCGGCGCACTTGAGAATCTTGGAGATGTTGGCCATGGAGAGGCCGAGCGAGAGGTTGCGATCACACCGGTAGTGGTCGAAGCCATCGCTGCGGATCAACATCGCGCACAGGGAGACGTGGCTCGAGTCCATCGCCTGCATCGAGATGCCCGACTCCGAGCAGTCTAGGTTCGCATCCGTCACGAGCTCGCGCACGGCTTCGACAATCTTCTTCAGAAGGGCGCCCTGGATCAGCCGTGCCTCGAACATTGTTGTTTTTTTGTTGGGGTAGCGATAGGGAAGCAAGCTTACAGACGCAGGCAGAGGTGAAGAACAACCGTAAGATAGAGGGGAGGTGGAGAGGGCCCAAAGTCCAACGTTCGCGAGGGTGTTACTCCTTGGTCGGTTGCGGTTATAAGTAGTAAGAGCTCGGCGTGACTACGTAGAGGTCAGGGGGCTGCACTGGAGGGGTTGTTTTCGTTTCGTGTGGAGTCTCAACTTTGAAAATGGTCAAAATAGCATAGTAAGGCCTGCCAGGGTTGTGAAACCTCGCCGATTCAAATTGTGCGGTTGGTACGTATGGAAAATGGATACTGATACTCGTATGTATGTGTATGGATATCATTGTCTTTTTGCTCTATATCGTGGTAACTTGGTACGTAGTTATGAAAAACTTAGTTGGGCAGGCCTCAATTCAATCTGCGGCAACCACCACCTCGGTGCGTGGTCACACCTCCGATCACACGAAGGGAAGACTCGAAGTCGACTGCCGAACTATAGTGTCAGCATAGAGTCCCACGCTGCTGTGTATCTCAAATTGTGTGGGTATGGATATCGAAATTCTTTGTGTGGATATCGCTACTACTACTGCTGTAGTATGTCTTCTTCCTCAATAATAAATCTTGGTGATATTTTATACGTACGAATGTGCAGCTTCGTCGGACAGGCCTCGGTGAACGTCAATCTGTGGCAACCGCCACCTCGGTGCGTGGTCACAGACTCGACTTCGAATTCCCATTGTAGTCTGACAAGTCGCACTGATGTTTCTTTTCTTTCTTTTTTTTGCTCATCCCATTCATTATCTTCGCACATCGTCTTCTCTCTCTCCTTCCCACTCGTAACTCAGATCCGGGGTCACATAGCAGGCTCTTCTACCCGCTTCCCGCTACGGTACGTGCCTTCATTTTTATCGCGAGAAGATTTCAGCCTTTTCTTCCCTCGTCGACTCGCATCGAATTGTGCCTACTACCCACGCTGCAAGGCGCTCTCAACAATTGAATCCTTTTTTTATTTTTGCAAATAAAGTCAAAGTCCGACCCACCTGGGGCTCCAACCCAGGACTCAAACAAGTAGAATTCGAGGTTAACCACTTGAACCACCGGGGCATGCCATGATCACGAACGAACATAGTTCAAAGTTTATAACCAAGAAAGAGACCGCGGTTGTCGCCTCCCCGGCGTCGGCACGCCGGCCTACACAACACCAACCCAACCGAAAAACACAAAACACCCTCTGGCAGCATCCATCATGCTACGCGTGTCGTACATACCCTTCCGTTGCACTTCGGACACAATGCAGTAACGGTGTGAGTTTAACCTGGTTGGCTTACTCCAAACCTCAGGTTTCCAAACCGAGGTGCTTCCTTCAAGAAGACTGGACTGGAGCACAGTACTGCGCCTGTATTCACTGGTTTTCTTCATGAACGACAGCAGTACACCGGGCCGGTACGTATAGGACGACCGCCCCCCTTAGCCTTAAAGTCCGAATGCTGAAGGCCGAGGTGATTGAGACCCTGCTGTACGGGTGCGTGACGTGGACCCTCAGAGCGGAACACTTTGCCAAGCTTCGAACGGCTCACCACCAAGTCCTGTTGCGAGTCATTGGCTTCCAGCGCCGACTTCATACTGACCATGCCACCCTCTCGTACGCGAAGGCCCTCAAGATGACACGTTGCGAGAGCATCGAAACGACCATTCGTAAACGGCGGCTCTTCTTTGCGGGGGGCGTGGCACGGCAAAGCAAGGAGCGATTACCCAATCGGGTAATGCTCGGGACGATAGCTGGTGGGGAGAACCCGAGACCAGGCGGACAGTGTAAGACTTGGCATAGATGCATAGTCGAAGACCTTAGGGAGCTCCGAGCCACCGAAGGGTCAACGGAAGTTGCCCCCTTGGTGTTTGGAGTTGAGACCGCGTTGTGGCCCACTGCAGCCAAAAAGGTGGGGAAGTGGTACCGGGGGATCCTTGAAGCAGCCGAACGGTTCATGGTGAGGTGGCACGAGGCTGAGGCTGAGATGAGTAGACAGCGCCGCGCATCCGCCGTGGATGGTGCCCAAGGGAACGGGGGGGCAGGGGGCAACAGGAGAAGTGGCATAAAGCCCGACCGAGGGAATGCGGAGAGGGGGGGGAACAGGAGGGGTAGAAGGGAAACGGCGGTAGACGAAAGTAGGAAGGAGATGGCAGACAGGGTAGCAAGGCACCAAGTCGACTAGGAAGTAGAATATGACCATACTACTAGTGCTACCAACTGGTGCAGCTGGCTCGAACGTGGTCTTCCCTTGTCTTCTCTTTTAGTTTTGTTTTTTTTTCTTTCTTGCGCTGACTCTCCGTGATTTTCATTTCATTTTTTCTCTTCCTCTTCCTTTTCTGATTGATAAGCCGTACTCAAGGAGCCGTGTGGCGTGGTTGGAAGACGAACCTGCTCTGCTCGGCTCGTATTGTCTGACGCCAAGGGGCTGGGCATAGTTGACGAACGCAGGGCGGAGACGGCAGTCTGGGTAGCAAGGTACCAGGCGGATTAGCAGGGAGAACCTGGCTATACTACTCGTACCACAAGCTGCTGCCGCCACCTGGAAGGTGCTTTGGGCTTTGGTCTGCCTGTTATTTCCCCTTTGCTATTTTTCCTTGTTACTTTCTCCTTGGTTCTTTGTCTTACTCTGTTCACAAGCAGTGGTGTTTTTTGTTATTTCTTCTTTTTTCCAGCTCGTTCTTTTTCAAGTGTTGGCCACCTCGCCTGCGGGGGGGGGGGCACGACAGATTGTTTCTCTTAGATTTTGCTTTCATTTTTCTTCTTTTTCTTTTTCGATTTGTCTACCTTGTTTTTGTTTTCTCTTTGATTGTTTCTTTTCGTTTCACTATTTCATAGATTGCGTATGTCGTGCCTGTCGTATCTAGTATGATGACATGGCTTTGCATTGCCCACTGCAGTTCACACTGCACACGTGGCAACGTAGTATCTCTGTGGCGTAGCTTTGTGACCACAGAACTTGTATCTCTTCTAGGATTGAAGAATCGGCACGGACACTGGTTGTGCTGGATGTCGACGGGTAGAAAGAACGGTTTAATGCGAAAAACACACACACACATAGGATAGAAGTCAGTGTACCCCCTCATAGCGCCACAGAGCCAACGGGGCGATTTCACGAGATCGTTTTTGGCGCATGGCCTACGATGATGGCGATACCTTTTATGCAATGATTGCTACCGGCCGAGGGTTCAAAGTATACTAAGCGTTATTTTATTTGTGTTCACTGTTTAACACAGGCAGTCCGCCACCCGCGCGACGAATAACGTCAACAGCTCCAACAGGCGTAACCGGTGCGGCTGTGTGTTGTGCGCTTCACACCCAACACCTTTATTCGCAGCAGCAGCAGCAGCAGCAGCGAAAAAAAAAACAACTCGTTTAACCCCTTTCGAACCGCAGCCCCGTTTTGGGGACTAACAAACTACTTGAAATTTGACTGGTTTGTCCCCAAAACGGGACTGCGGTTCTAAGATTCCAACTTCGCTTTTCACTCGGATACCGTATCGTATGGACCACAAAAAAAGGTGGGGTTTAAAACCACACGGACTCCTGCTGTCAGCACGATGCAGGAACAAAGCACTGACTGATGGTACAGTAAGGAACGATAACACAGGGTAGCACCGGGCATATAACCTAACAGTCGTACGGCACAGAACACATCTTTGTGGTACTCGTAGTGTTGATTTCCTGTTGCCTGCCCCTTCAGGGGACCAACTCCGCCGAGAGTCGATTGACGTCGTCATCGTCTCTGTCCGGTACAGAGCCTAGACCAAACCTCCCACCACTCCTCATGATACAATTAATTATGTACCTATCAATGTTCATCACAATCATCGAAAAATAGACCAGAAACAAGTCGACGTTTCCTAGACCAAAGGGCTACCACGAACAACTATGGCCACCGTATCTCCAAGAAATATGCCCAATCTCTGATTCAAGGTAATACAGCGCAGGGGTGGGCTTTTGCTCTATTAATAGTCGTACTCGTAGATAGCTCTCCTCCGTCCACCGTGGTGCTTGTTATTGCAATGACTCACGACTACATATCGCGGCGTCTGGGTGATTTGCAACGTCTCGGTTTAACTTAAAAAACAACAGCATTGACGATACCAATCACGCACCGGCCTGTGCGCGAACACGGCCGCAACACACCCAGACGACGCCAATCCAGCAGTCGAAATCCCCACAGACGACAGCAGTCGATGGGTGGTGTAAACAAGAAGTAGATTGCAACAAGGCGAAAACAAGCCAATTCGAGGGAAGCCCCGAGAGGACAAGGCGCTTTCACGGAAGAAAGCGTCGAGGCGAGCAAGGAAGAGCCCCCAGCTCAAAGTTCATCGAGATCCACGAAGTCCTCCTCCTCTTCCTCCTCATCTTCACCGTACCCTTCCAAGTCACCATCTAGCCCTG
Source organism: Nereocystis luetkeana (assembly GCA_031213475.1). Taxonomy (NCBI): domain Eukaryota; class Phaeophyceae; order Laminariales; family Laminariaceae; genus Nereocystis; species Nereocystis luetkeana. The sequence continues at coordinate 3,814,366 of JARUPZ010000002.1, read as the reverse complement.
ATCCCCCGTCCCCTGCCCCTGCCGCTCCATCCTCCCCCTCCCCATCGTCCGCCGCCTCAAAGAGGAAGTTGTCGGCCTGTGTTTTGATCAAATCAACGGAAGCATAGGGAACGAGGACATGAGACTTGACTTAGAGTGCCTATTTTCTACACTACACTCCGGGTCATTATTTGACGCGTAGGTATCGGGGTGCTTTGGCGCGTGCGTTTTCGCGTTCTACATGCGCAGTCGGGCAGCGACACAAGCGGATATCCATATAGAGCTAACAACCACCGTCGCTCGCCCTCCCGCCCGCCCAAGCATCCCTTGCCAAAAAAAGTAAACCCACCGGAATCTCACCTCCTCATCCATGGCTTTTCTTCGCGCAGCTTCTCGCTCGGCCTGCTTCGCTCGAAACTGCTCCAGTATTTTCTCGCGGTCCATCCCTTCATATGCCCCCGCCCCCTCCCCCAGTCCCCCTTCCCCTGCCCCTCCTGCCGCGCCGCCTTCGGGGCGGGGAGGCGGGGGTGGTGGCGGGGGCGGTTTCACCTTTGGCTCTTTGCGGGTCATGACCGTCGGGAGACGCGTTAGCGACGTGTTATCGCTAGGGTCGGCTGCTGCCGCTTCTGTGATGAAGGTCGACATGGCGTCCACCTGCAGATCCCCGCCGTACACCTGCAAACCCCAGCGAGGCGTTCCAACCTTTGAAAGAGGAAAGGGGGGGTGGGGGGGCGCAAGAGATCGCCAAAAATAGACAACGCCGATATCCGCGTGAGAGATTGGGATTACCAAGCGGTTGGCAGGGGAAGGACGAATCAGCTACCAACATTTATTAACCGCATAATTATATACCAGGTATATAATACTGCCTTGTTTGTGAAGAACTGTCGCCTGCATTCGTTGAATGGTGCGGCGCAGGCTACCAAGAGACCTAGGCTCCACCAGGCGCGGCTATCGACATCCAACCCTGCCCACAGCCTACCTTAGGTTTGGCCGTGACGTTGTAGCGGGTGAAATGGATCAGCTGATGAGCCCCGTCGACCGGCTTGAGGCTGAGCTTTTTCTCGATGGATGTCTCTAGCTTCGTCGAGTCCACACTCACGAACTTGAGGTTGCGGTGGCGAGCCATCAGCTCCCTGAACGCGTCCTTGGCCCGGTCCTTGGCACACACGCGGGGCGGTGGGAACGAAATTCAGTGACGTTGTCAAGGACATTACGAAGCGGAACACGCTGGGCTGAGCGCTCTTGCTTTGTAGGATTTAGCAATGTAGGGGGGCCCAAATATCGAATTGTCGTGTATGGCGGCGCGAATTCGATGCGCGGGAGAAAACGCCACCCTACCTTTTGAGAGTCTCCGTTCTTTAAAATCCGCGCGAAGCGGTCATACTTGAGCCACGCGCGCAAAATAGTGCATCGATAATTGGGCTCGTTACCTGGCGCTCCTTGAAAGAGGACGAGCACCCCCCCCCCCTCCCCTCTCCAGACGCCTCTGTACTCATGCAGTGCCCGTGAGGCTGGCGGAGGCATCTGCCAGACTGTCACGCCGAAAAAATCAACTACTACCAGCACTGTTGATACTATAGTGAAGAGGCCGTGATGTGGCTCTTGGCTGAAACACCTTTTTATGGTCTTCGTTTGTCTTCTTCGACGAGGAGATCAACGGAGTGCAGTGGCCGGCCAATGCTCAAACAACAAACTGCACTCCCGTCTAGGTAGCGTACAAGCGTCTTGAAATCACAGTCAACATTCGCTAGTCTGTGCGCCTGTCGCCGCTTGCAGCATTCTTTGCTAGGCGTGTACACGACCGGTTTCAGCCAACCCGGGGGTTACAGAAGCGGACGAGCTTGCGATAACTCGTGGCGCTTGCTTGTTACATCGCGAGTCACCTTGAGTCAGCCGTGGTGGCCGAGATGCAGTGCATGTTTGCGGCCTCGCTGGAGTGTTGAAGGCAGAGGGAGTTTTTTTTCAATGTTGACTTCGAACGCGGACAACCTCTACTACAAGCTTGAAGCACTCTTGCTTCATTCCCACTCTACTAGTAGTAGTACCACACACCTCTAGCGGGCCCGCCTTCATTATCAAGGCGCAGCGGTCTTTCTTGAGGCACTTGCTTTCCAGGTCGCGCGTGGACGTCACCGGCGACGCGCCAGGGGCAGCGACCGCTTGCACCCACTTCAGAACGGCGGAATGGGTGTCCATGTTGCGGCTCGAGGCCTGCACTGGAGTCATCCCGGCGCCCGTTACAAACAAAACCGGCCCTACATCCTCCTTATTGTGTAGCATTTGAAAACACGAGAGGAGGTCGGTGTGGGCAGGAGGGGTGTTGGGGTAGGTATTGAGTTGAGCGAGAGCCTATCCGTTGGAGAGGGGATGCACTGTACGGCGGAGAACGCGAGGTGGCACCTTCCGCTCAGCCTGAGGCAGCAGAAACTAACCCCGCGACATATTTAAAGTGACGTACAGCCAACCTGCAAGGTCTTCCCTCGTCAATATCTCCCGCCGTCAGCACGGGCTCTCCGCAGGTTCCAATTGCATTGCCTACGTGTCCATGCCGACGCTTTGACGCTGCCGTCACACACGAACACCGCTCTTGCCGTTATTATGAGATTGGTTTACAACCCCCCTCAACTCCCCTCAGCAACCGCCGCAGCTGCACCGGGCGCCCATGAGCTGGAAGTGAACACGACCTATATACCGCCCTTTTACGAGAAGAACATGCCTCCACAACACATTTCCCCCCGTTTTTGCACAGACCGAAGCTACCTCTCTACAACGCCTGGTCATCTTCGAACCCTGGTATCAATAGCTCAAATTTCACGCAAAAAAAACGTCAACGCTCATCACGGAAAACTAAGCCGTCAACCCGCCGGAGCCTCTTTCTCATAAAAAATAACGTAGACGATGGGATATTCGTAACTGTCGTCAACTGTGTACGCTCGTGGACGGCGGAATGCAAACAAAGTCGGAGACTTTCGGTCCGGCGGCACGGATCTCGTCTTCACGATTCCTATAGCCTCTCCGGTGTCACATTTTCTATAAGATCTTCGCCTTCGTCCAGCTGAACAGTAAGGTATGCCCTGCATTCAAGACACCCGCGTAAAATTAGCGACTCGTCAAAACTAAAAGGGTCCTCTTGATAGATTTTTGAGCTACTGATCCTCACCGACAAGCTGAACTTTTCCAGGATGTTCTTCCCGGACGGCAGCGACCCCGCGCAGTCCACCACCCCGAACTTGACCGATCCCTTGAGGGCCTTAGAGGCGGTCGCAAACCTCTTGTACACCGAGTCGTACGCCGCACCCTCCCCGCTGCAGAGCACCGCCCACGTGCCCTTCCCGAGGAAGACGTCCTTCATCTGGTTGCGGTTGTACGTGGAGAGGAAGTGCACGGGAGGCGCAAAGGCTGCGTGCACACCAGGTACGTGCACACAACGCGCGGATGCCGAACACGAAGCATGCACACATCGTCAGGTGGAACGGAGCGCCGGGCGTTTAAAAAACACACGTTTTTGGAGAATAACTACACGGAACTAATTATGGCGGGAAACATCGCAGTGGTAAAATGGTCAAAGAGGTGGTGGGCGCGAAGGCAGGGGCGGAGGGACGGGGTCGCGCAATACGCGTTCTCTCGCTTGCGTGCTCTCACTGCCGAGTTGCGTGAGAGGTTCCAGGTTCAACGAAAGACTCGTAGCACAAACGCAGCAGTTCTTACTGTTATAACGCGCTTCTACTAGGCCCGGTGGGCGCTTTGGTTCTCGGCTTGGCATGCAAGTGCCGGAGAAGTTTTGGGCGCCTCGCGCTCTACGCACAAATACGATACAGCGGTGACAATCGATTATTAGGTTGACAGCCCTACCGAGCCACCTCTTCAGACAGCGAAAGGTGTGCGACGACAAACAACGAAGGCTGTTGAATAAGGCAGGACCGACTGACTCCCAGAACCGTGTTAGCTTTACGCTTGATATCCCTGGCTCGCGCAAAATTAAGAAGGAGAGCAATAGCAACAACGACAGCACCACCCAGGCAGTCCGTTAAACATAGCATATTTGCTTGGTTTCGTGATGGCGTGCGTGTTCGTTGGTAAGTCAGTATCCCTCTCTTGAAGACTAGCACGTACCTCGTAACGTACAACGCAAAGCCGAACGCACCGTAAGGTCACAAAAATGTGATGCTTGAGTTGAAATACACTCTGATACGTGAAAATCATCAAGTGCTCGCATATCACCATATACTTCAAAGCACGGTGGGGTACCCGACCTAAGACCCGACTTGAGATAATACGGAGTGAAGAGCGTTTTTCTGGCTTGGTACGGAAATTGTGCAAATAAGAGCGATTTCGCTTTGTCCTCGTCCATTTGCTCTCAACTTGGGTACGTAACGCCCCCGCAACAGTGAGAAGACCCCGGTTATAACTCCATGTCGCTGCAATCGCTCTCTCACAACGGTCTGCACCATGCCCTGCGCAGTGAGTGAGCGATGCGAGCTCGAGCACAATACTCCACGAGCCCTCCAACTTTCGCATGCCATGGGTACCAGCATGGACGAATTTCAAATTTCATTGTATTTTAATGCTCGTGTCGTTTCTCCGTCTGATTGTTCTCGTAATAATATCGTTTTACTGGGGGGAGCTGGAGACCACCGAGGACGTAAAATAGTTCAAGTCCGTATACGGAATCTGGATGTTGTGTTGGCATGTGAGCGGACGGGGTGTTTTTTTTATTATCATTACGGGGGACCCTAGTCAACAGGACCTATGGTGTGCATAAAAACCTATATATTTAAGCATTTTTACTAATAATATTTGGTCCTGTTAACTATGCCCCCCCGTAATAGTATTGTTCCCGTTATCTTAACTTACGTCAACTCGATACAATGCAATATATGACCCATGCAAGCCGTATGCCGCTGCGGGGCGCTGGAATCCACTTGAACGAACTTTCGGCTTAAATATGCAACGAATAACCAGCTTTCGTCCGACATTTTCCGGCCTGAGAGCTTTCGCGTCTTTCGAGCCGAAAGGGTTCCCCACACGAGAGAGAGTTTGCTCTTATCCCGAGATAATAACAGATCGCTCTTAACCCTTTTAGAACCGCAGTCCCGTTGTGGGGACAAACCAGTCAAATTCTAAGTAGTTGGTCACCAAAACGGGGCTGCAGTCCTAAATGGGTTAAATGGGGATAGGAGCGGTGGGGAGAAACTAGCGGTATTTCCGGCCTGTCCCGAGGGGCTCTCAAGTCAAGAACTCCACTGATTTGTGTAGATATGTCTTACACGTAAACGCAGTCCACTACGAGCACCGAATGTACACAATTTACGAGTGCTCTGTACGAGTACTGTCGAGTATTGCAGCTGAAAAAAATACCAAAGGGTACTGCGGTACTACATAAGTGTTACCCGGTACCTGGTACAGCAGCTGATTTCGCGTCGACGGCTGCCGTTATACTTCTGTTGGTTGTGCTCAGGAACAATACACACAAAGATCCATCGTAGATTGAGGAGTTCCATGCTGGAAAGGGATTCTGGCAGTGGGGTACTGGAATATCGGGATAATGTGTGATCCCACCGATGCCACTCGTTGCGCAGCTCATGAGGCGAGCCAGCTCTACAGCACGGGGGTATTACAAGAAGAGAGAGTTCCGTGTTACTGTGCGGAGTGTGGAGTCAACCACGCGTTCCCGTGCCAGCTGCGTACGTTTATACATCTAGAGATCAATCGACAGCTTCTTCCAAAACCCTGATGATGCTGTACCAGGTTAAAGCAGAACCACAGCAGTGGTAGAACTCGCCATCACCTTTAGCAAGCAGGAGCAGCGCCACAACGAAGGCCAAGCAACCGGCTGCTGGGTACCATGCCGCAAGCTTGGAATCAGGCAGCGGCGGCGCCCGTTTGTGCCCCTTCGCGACCTGATGGGAAACAGAAACAAGGAAAGGCAGGATGTCATGACACGGTGCAAGAAAGAGTAGGGTTTTGCAATCTGGGAGAAGGAATCTTTAGGGGTGTTATTGACTTGAAAATTGCGTAGCGCGGTCTGCACTTCGGAATCGTCGCCCGCACCTCAGAAATGTCCTGGTTCGATGCAAACGCGGCGCAGCCGCGTTTATGGCCAATTTCGACTGCGGTTTGGGGTCAGGGTTAGGGTTAGAGTCAGGGGTTGGGTTGGGTCTTACGCCCGTACCTTGATCCCAACAGGAACCCAAAACACCTAAACAGTCCACCAACCTGAAAATCCCTTCTCCCAGGTTGTAATGGGACCCCGCAAGAAAACAGGCAACGACGTGAAAGAGGAAAAATGCTGGAAAATACGCGTATGTACGCGAAAAATGACATTTTCTTAGGGCTACGAATGCGGGAACCGGGAGGCGAAGGTTGAAGGTTTGGCATCGAAATATTACAGCAGTAGTACGAAGTGTACTGCTGTACGCCTTACACCAGGTGTATCGTACCAGTTCTATGTGAAAATCAGCTCTATGGGAGCTTTATACCTTATACCTTGTGATGTTCGCCGACTTCCCCCATACCAGGTACCAGGTGCCCGGTATGTCGTGCAGTCTATATACCGGTACAGCAATCGGTTCCATGGTACCGCTATGTGGTTGACTCCATCAAAGAGGCTGATAATTATTGCCACAAAGAACAGAGCACAGCAGCAGCAGTCGTTTTCTAATCGGCGGAATGGAGAGATTTCGATAAGCATAGGCTGTTGGGATCGTCGGAAAAGCAGCGCCAGCCAGGATCCACACAGCACTGGGGAACGCTCTCAGCGGAGAGTGGAGGCGCTTTGGCCAACTGCCCACGCAGACAGAGGGTCTACAGCAGTTTACTGCCAACCGAGAGCTACGGCTAAGGAGCTGTGGCTATCATACTGCTGTAAAGTCGATGCCTCGGGATTCTTGCTCTGGCATACGTCGTTCACCAGTCCTGGCATGGGCCTTTGCGAAGCTAAAATTCCGTTTGATCTCAGAGGGAAACTCCACACCTTTGGGTTCGCCATGAAGGCTCCAGAACAGATGAGCCTGGGTCGCAGAACACTGCAGCAGCTGAGTGACAGGAGCTGGCAGGCAGCGAATCGAACGGATGCACGATCCCGCCCAAAACCGCCATATCAATTGCTATGAAACCTCGCGGACAATCTCCGTTTGGACATCTCTGTGAGGTCCTCTCATGAGATCTGACCAACTCTACTGCTGTTGTACTACCGCTGTGAGGGATTGTGACCATGAGAGTAGCTCTATCTCTAAGCCTTGCCAGCGTGGCAGTCGCGCTTCGCCCTGCGCCAGTTTTCAGACTGTCATCATCGACAGGCTCAGCTTGGCTGCGGTCTAGAAGTGGCCTGATCGCAGAACAAACTTGCGCACCTCGCACCGACACGCTGCTGCTGATGTCAGTTTCTGCTGACGATGACGAGGACAGAAGCAGTGGGCCGTTCACGCGCAAGTCGCTCCTGGAAGGTTTTACCAAGACTGCCGGGGTGCTTGGCGCGGGAACGTTCGTGCAGAAAGGCTTCTTCGCGGGCGTGCCGTACCACGGGACGCCGGATCTGACGGGCAAGGTGCGACACGTGACAACATTACACATGATCATCCTGCTCTGTCAGCAAATCGCGGCTCAACCAAACGGCAAAGCTTTTCCAACCCATTAATCATTCCAAGCAGCCAAGCAGTACGAGTCTGTCGCGAAAAAACTCTGTAATAGAACGGACACACTACGAGTACGTACAGACAGTGGTGCATACCCTGGTATCATTTACCTGGTACAGCAGTAGCACGAGTATGAATGCTGTTCACTGAAGGACTACCTGTGACGTACCAGGTATCTCGCTACGAGTACAAGGATAAGGAACCATCCATGAGGGACACTCGATGTATAAACTCGTACTGCCCTTCACTGTTCATAGTTGGGCAGAAAAAAAGATAACACACACCTGAAATGAACGCTATTGATACCGGTATTTAATACCAGGTACAACACGTACTGGTACACGGTGCGAGAAACGCACATCAGCAGTACCAGGTACCATGGTATCTAATAATAGAGGACGTGTACTCCCTGGCGCTGGTAGTCGTGCGTACGTTCAATTGACACACAAGGGTTTTTGCTTCTTCTACTCGTACGCACCCTGCACTCGATACCAGGTGGTAGTATGTAAACATCTCGGCTAGACATCATTTCATGTGTCGGTGTTCCGGTCGCCTCTTCGCCCTTCTTTGCCTTCCTTTCGCCTTAGTTTGGCCACCGCACGAAAGCGACTACTCGTATACCGCTGCAGTGTAACATGCTGAAAAAATGATCCAACATTAATTCCAAGTGGTTTGCCCAACAATTCGTGGAGGTATATATACCAGGTACGATACAGCAGTTATGTTGGAACAAATTTTTTTTTCCAGACTTTTACCATTAATTTTTTTTTTTTTTTTTTTATCCTCCGGCGGATTGGTAAAAATAAAGCTTAAGCTCACCACACTTCCACGTTCGTGTCGTGTGTCAATTTAGCCCAGTTGGGCACGTTGACCCGACCTGACCCCCGAGAGGAGCAGGTGCGGTAGAACAGCAACATGATACTATTAATAAAGTGTTCGAATGTTGTGTTGGCTCCCAGGGCGATCTCGGCGTCGACTCCTCCCTGACAGAAGGAGGCGGATGGCAGTCACCGCACCCCTTGACCCCGCCCACGACTCGTTGTAGCACCCAGGACTCGTCGCAGCACCTACGACTCGCCGTTGCGACCGATCCCTGGTGCCAGCGACGTACCAGACTCATCTGTTACGGTGTCTATACCCATGGTGTCGGGACAGGTACCACTCCGTCCGGAAAATGTAAGGATCACTCGGAACTTCGTATGGATGGCCTCACGGTTATTATATTTTCGGACGGAGTTTTGCACCAGGTGTATCATGCTATGTATTTAATCTACTGTATGTCTATGCGCTGCTACATACAATTCCGTGTTTTTTTTTTGTCGTTTCCAATTTTCAGACAGCGGTAGTCACGGGCGGGAACACCGGACTGGGGAAGGAGACGGCCGTGAAACTCGCACAGCTCGGAGCCGACGTGACGATCGCCTGTCGAAACCCAGAGAAGGCGTTTGCGGCGCTGGAAGAAATCAAGGCGAAGGCTCCCGGTGCCAAGGTTGCTACCGCGATAGTCGTGGAGGCGTTGGGGAGAGGGGGGGACTGGTACTGGTAGATTATTTATCCCGAGTGGGTTGACCTTTTTGGCGGTCTCAATCTCGACCCCTGCATCCGAAAACGACAGCAAGTCCCAGCCCCCCATCAGCGCCGCAGAAGTGGTGGCTTGCGCGCGAGATTATATTTTTCCGCTCGCCTGTCTCCGCGCCCGCACGGTTACGAAGATTGGGCTAGCGCTCGCCGTGACGATCTCCGAGTAGGAATTGACGAGCGCACCGCCCTATTATCATACGGCGGTGGTGGTGTTGTTGGTGTTGGTGTTGGTGTTGCTGGTGTTGGCGTTGATGTTGGTGGTGGGGATGGTGACGGTGGTGGTGGTGGCGGTGGTGATAAGGCGCGGTCCTGACAGGTCTAGTTTTTCTCTGTTCGACGCCAGGTTGAGGCGATGCCGCTGGACCTCGCGTCTCTCGCGAGCGTAGACTCCTTCGCCAAGCGTTACTCCTCCTCGGCCGGCGCGCTGGACATTTTGGTGAACAACGCCGGGGTGATGGCCATCCCCGAGCGACAGGCGACCAAGGACGGCTTCGAGATGCAGTTCGGGACCAACCACTTGGGTGAGCCGTCCGACCCGGCCCGGTGGGCCTTTAGCTTGCTTGCTCGTCGTCGTCGCCGTTCTGTGTTTTTCGCGGCATGTACTTCGGCAAAGGGTATGGTCTCCGCGGATGTGTTGCGTCTGGTTGGCGATTTCATGCGAGGAGACAATGCCATTTTTTTTTCTGCCCCGGAGAGCGAGAGGAAACCCCTGTCCACACTTATTTCTCAAGTTTTCGTGTACCGGTTCGAACCCGGTTCGTTTCTTCCACCTTAAAGTTTGTCGGGCCTGTCTGTGACCGTCATTAAAGTGTGGTTTACTCCGAGGATGTAGGCACCTGACTGAGTCTATTAGTAGATATTATCTCTCTCTCCCGACTCACTGATCAGGGAGTGTGGGATGTGAACCCACTAAAACCCCTCATAGTCTCCCCACAGCTTGGCTCAGTACACGAGTCACCCTACCCGTCTGGGCGTTGGTCCGGACAATGTCATGTAACGGTTATGTTCGGGGCAAGACGATAGGGAGTAGGTGACGCGCGGTTGCTTTCATTCATCCTACACCCCCCCCGGCGGCCCTCTTCGGTGCACACCTAGTTTCTCTCTCTCCCCCCCCCCCCCCCCCCCCGCCCCCCGACCTTACACGTTCCCACGCTCGCGTTGTTTGTATCCTGTTTAGGAGGGATGACGCGCGGTCGGGGCCAGCGGAGGGGGGGGTCAGGGTGGAGGGGGGGGGGGGGGGGGGTGACAGCGCATGGCCCCCATCCCCGAAACACCCTATTACGGGGGACCATAGTTAATAGGACCTGTGGTATACATAAAAACCTATATATTTAACCATTTGTAGTAAAAATATTTGGTCCTATTAACTATGGCCCCCCGTAATACTTGAAACCTCAAAGGGTTTGTTACGGCTTCGTCTAATAATGATCCTCGCAGCGGCTAGTTTACTGTATCATACCAAACCGCCGCCGCCGCCACCTCGCCGGCCCTCTCGTCAAGTGCGACCCCGCTTGCCATCCCACTCCTGTGTCGGCCTCCCTCCGCCGCCTCTGTCTAGTCGTTTTAGGGCAATTTCCTCTTTGCCTCTGTTTAATAATTGTACCGTGCCTGCCTCTGTCTAATAAATATACGATACTTCCGTAGCTAGCTGCCTCTGGCCTGATCTTTGTATGTAGGACAATTACTTGTAATCAGGACGCTTCCGTCTAGTCCTTCCAGGACAGTTCCGTCTATTATTCCTGTCAGGACACTTCTCCCGTCTAGTCCTTTTAGGAAGCTTCCGCCGAATCCTTTTCAGCACAGTTCCGCCTTTTTTTCATCAAGACCACTCCCGCCTCCGTCCCTGTTCGCTATTGGACACTCCCCGCCCCGGCCTCTGTCGACGCTCTCGATTCAGGACATTTCCGCCTCACCAACCGGCTGATGCCGAGCCTGCTCAAGAGCTCGGACGCTCGAGTGGTGTCTGTTGCCAGCTCGGCCCATCTGTTCGCTTCGACGGTGGAGTGGGACGACCTCAACGCCGAGGGGGAAGGGGCCTACCAACCCTGGAAGGCGTACGGCTTGAGCAAGCTCAGCAACATCTTCTTCGCGAAGGAGCTCCAGAAGAGGCTCGACGGCAAAGGCGGAGGCGCCGGTATGTTTTTTGTTTTGGGTTAGCTGTATGGCACGCCTGGTTGTACCACCGCTCGTGCTACTATTAATACTACCCCCTAGAATAATGTGCCAGTATATTATTGGTTATGTTTGTGAAAATTTCGTACTTTTTGGAACATATCTCTTCGTACGAGCACTTTTTGGTGAAACGCTGATCAGCAGACACGGGAAGCCCGTCCGGACACACTGGTGGGGGTCCGGGCGCGATCCGTGCCCTCTGGAGCACGTGGCGAGCCCTTTAAAGTACCTGGTATGGTTTTTAGGCAGGATTGGATGAGACGATTTCCCCGGTTTGAGTACGAGAGGCCGTATTTTGTACGGGCGTACCGGCAAAAAGTCGTCAGCTTTTTGTCCTTTCACGAGCACACAGCCCAGACATACAACAGACAAACAGGCAGAGAGCAGAACGTGACAAAAAAAAAGCAGCGCATACACACCAGGAGGCGACACCGTCCTTGTGTAACACGCCCATCTGCGCTGTGCTGCTGTGGCTGCTGTAGTTGTGCTTATCGGAGCCTGCGGTCGGTAACCCACCATCTACCTATCTCTGCTGCTGCCGTGTGTGACAGGCCCACGCACAATGTGGACGGAGATGTAAGGACCGTTTGGATGAAGCATGTGTACCTCAGCTGTCCTCCTTTTTCCGACGTTTTTTTATGCTTCTTGGCCGAGGCACCCCCGAGAAATCTAGGCACCAGACAGCTTGCAAATATTCCAAACAACGTTACAGCCCCGCCTAGCAATAGCGGCAGCGGGCCACACCACTCGCGTCTCGCAGGTCCGTACGTAGTGTAAGTGTATGGTTTGCTCTAGTTGCTTCGTCGGAGGCTGCGGTCCGTCATCTGCCATCACCACCTCTCTCTCTCTTCTGGTGTGCTGCTGTGCATGTGTGCGCGGTGTGTCGGACGCGCCGCGAAAAATAACACCCCGGTACCGGGCAATACGGATTTACAGTATCTCTATTTCCTTTCATTTATTTCTGTCCCCCCCCCCCCCCCCGCCCCGCTTTCCCTCCTTGAAAAAGCCTCCGTCACCTGCACGGCGCTCCACCCGGGCGCGTGCCGCACCGAGCTCGGCCGCTACCTGTTCGACCCCTCCCAACCGGCCAACCCTCTCGTGTATCCCCTTTTGGCGGCCCTCACCCTGGTCACAAGAACACCGGAAGAGGGAGCGCAGACGCAGATCGCCTGCGCTGCGGACCCGTCGCTAGGTGCGGGGCGCGGGGCCGGGGGGCTGTACTACGTGGGCCCCAAGATCTCGGAGCTTCCCTCGGCGCTTGCGAGGGACTCGGAAGCGGCGGGGCGGATGTGGGCGGCGAGCGAAGGGTTTGTGGGAAAGTTTGACGTCTGATGGGAACCCGATGGGGAACCTGGTGGATGGGTGGACTGGGGTGGGTGGATCTTTTTTTGATGGCCCGACACCTACCAGGCTCTCCTTGATTGCTTGATATGTGAGGGATGGATGCGCATCGGATGGGGTTATTTCGATGCCCCTGTTTTCCCACCCTCTTTTGCTTTGCTTTCTTATGTTGCTGTTCTAGCCACAGCTGTCGCTGCGTTTTGTTCATACTCCTTCTTTCTTTCTTTTTTGTTTTTGGCAGTGGCGGGTAGGTGGGTTGGGGAGGGGGTGGGGTGGCGGCCGACGGGAAAGTGACGCCTTTTTTTTTGTTTCGGGAGCGGAATTCAGGCGTCAGTGGGAGTTGTACGTTTGTCGGTCAAAGGTCAGGGAGGTATGCGTTTGTGTTTGCTTTTTAATCGTGCTGCGCTCTTGTTGTTGTAGCGTGTGTTTTGTCGTTGTTTTTGGTGCAAGTCTCGAGAGAGAAGAGCCGGGCGCGTGAAGTCGGGCGATGGCCGGGGGCGGCGACGGACCAGGACGGAGCGAGGGGCAAGGCAAATCGAATACGCCTTGTGTGGTTCTCTTGCTCCGGGAGCGCCTTGTTTTTTTGTTGTTTCAGAGGCGCTGCTGTAAGTCAAGCGGGCAGACGTTTCGTTTGTTTGTTTTTCGCCCATGGCGGGTGTATTCGGACTGCTTTGTTGGCTCAGATGGTGGATGCGTGTCGCCAGGATCGTCGCGACGAAACAACTGCAACAAATCAACGTTTTGTTCTTTCGATGTTCGACCCTGCGGTTGGTTCCCTTTCTGCGCCTTTGCGAAGCCAAGGGAGGACAGCAGTTTGCTCTATTCAATGTTGCGAGAGGTTGGCATAAGGGAGGGAGGACGACTCATTCCCTTCGGTGCGTAGCGTTGCCAAGCTGCGCAGGAGAGACCGCGGTCCCCCTTCGCGCCGTTGTCCTACTGGAGCAGAGAACGCGGCGCGACACAACAGGGGCATCGCACGCACATGACACGATATCCAATACTATCAATCAGCATTGCTGTGAAAACCGAAACCGAAAATTTACTCCGTTTGGTTTTCGTTTTTTTTGTAGGGAAGTGTCGGTCGGTTCCGGGCTCTTTTTCTACCGAAATGACCGAAACCGATTGCTTATACCTGGTAAGTAGGTTCCTTGGTCGGTTTCTCAGCCACACCAGCCAAATGGTCGAGATTTCGAAGGATTCCGCCGACTCGGAAAATGGTTCGGTCGTTTGTTTCGATGTTTTGCAGATTATGTCAAGTCGGTTTCGGTCGATCTTCGGGATTTCCACACGCGTGTCTAGAGGTTGTCGTCGTAGAGGGCAGGGGAACGGGAAAACGACCGAAAGAAACCAAGTCGGCTTCCAGCTTCGGTCGTGTTTTCTACAACCGAAAAACCGACCGAAAAATGGTCGAGTCCGCTCGGCAAAAACCGACCGAAAAACGGGTTTTCGGATTTCTGTCACACAACTCATGACATGTTACTGTTAATACACTACCAGGCAATAACTTTCACGATACACTACGTAGATTCCGACGTGAGCCAATGCCACGGCACAACATGCTACTAGGCGATATGCCACGAAACTAAGGTACTACAGTATGCTACGTACGGCACGACATATATACAGTATTTAGGCTCATTCTTGTCGGAGAGCGCTTTTCCATAACTTCCAAAGTTTGGAAATAATTGGAGATATGTATCAATATACGGAGACGTTCTGTCACTGTTCGTGAAATTCTCCAGAAAGAAGCAAAAAAATCAAGGTCGTTAAATTTCAGTTACTTGGAGAAAAAATCAGAAAAATATGGAAGATTGAAAAATTGCGCGAAAAAAATGTCGAAATTATGGGAAAAAAGCTCTCCGATGACACAGATCGCAATAATACCCTGGGTACCCGCGACACATTGTTTTAGCGGTGTAATAAGGGAAGAAGAAAAAAACACCAACGAACGAACCACCTAAACCAACCTGAACTAAAGAAGTGAAATATATGTATTAAGAAAATATATACATACCAGGTAGCTACGTAGCGAGCGAGCGCACGACCGAAAAGTACGCTACGCCCAAGCACAGATATAATAAAAAAGGCTCACCGGTGCAACATACTGCCGTAATGAGATGTTGTGCACGATACTACTGATGTGTAAATTACTGTTCTAACCCAGTCGTATTCAGTGCGATGAGAGGACATCGCATTGTCTGCTCTGCTTGCTGCACATCAGTGTACAGTATAATAGTATCCATCTCTGTGGCATACTTTTGTGACCACAGAAGAACTTGTATCTCTCTCTAGGCTTTTGAAGAATCGGCGCGGACACTGGTTGTGCTGGATGCCGACGGGTAGAAATAACGGCGCAACGTGAAGTACACACACGGGGGAAAAAATTATAGCTATCGCTGGTTATACGGTTCCCACCCGACCCCGCAACAAGAGCTAGCTACTGTAGCTATTGCAGTAGATCATCCAGATGAAAATGAATACATATTCCCGTGACATCCGTATATATCTAGATCCTGAAAAAAGTTGGAATCGATGATCTCTCCGAGTGCAAGACGTCGCGAGACGAAACGTCACCGCACCACGCAATAATATGTCACGATCGGACGCGCGTGTATGTCACAACGCGAAAACGACGTGCCACTCCACGACCGACCATCACGACGTACCAGCACCTCGGGGGGACAACCGTCGGAAAACCCACCAATTTTTATCGGGGCGCACAAAAAAAAGCAGCAAACGAGAGAAGTACCTGGTACCAATATTTCAGAATACTACTTTCGGGGGGACCATAGTAAATAGGACCAACTATTGTTGGTAAAAATAGCGAAATGTATAGGTTGTCTCTGCCGTAGGTTCTATTTAATATGCCCCCCGTAAGATATACTGTACGCCGTCAGGGGGGCACGACACTATAATACTTTGTATAAAACGAAGACAACACCACAGACAAGCCTGACAAAGCTCCGAAAAATACAACGAAAAAGCAAACCAGCGTGGTTGGGATTTCTGGAGGAGTTTATTTACCAAACAAAGTACCTGGTATTGCATCCCCAAGGTTTTGTTCTACTTGGGTTCATCTACATAGTATTAAACATCTTCAGTGCTGAGCATACCGTAGTATGCGCGCTCTCCTGTCTGGGTCTCGAGAAAGGATCTACGTAGGGGAGTAAAGGATTTGTTTTTCGCGTGCTCCCCTACTGATGGCAACAATTCGGTCAGCGATGAGCTCTTATTAATAGGGGGCCCAGCGCGGTAGCTAGGGTGGTCAGAAGGAAGCCCAGCCCCTCCATCGGTATCCAGCGGCAACGTCACAGTTTACAGCGCAGTCACCCCGTCGCGCCACGGTGTGTCCCACCGGCGAGGCTAGGACGCGGAGCCTAACACGCAGGGCCCCGTTGGATCCTAAAGTTGGCCCAGACTGCTCGCTTGCACGTTCGTCCGCTATCGATTCGCGCGGTGTACACGTGAACGTCGGGAGCGGTTTGAGGCCAGATTTTGCGAGGACTGAAGTTTCCTTGTGACTGAGGACAGACAGACAGACAGACAGACTTGCCATTACCAAAATAGAGACTCAGTTTTGCAAACTGAGATTTTTTCCTTGTATTGTTTGTAAAATGACGCGTGTCGACGAGGGAAGAGGGGGGGGGGGCTAAGACCCTCTCGCGATACAAGATGCAAAAGGCACGAAGTGTAGTGAGGAGGGGGCAGGAGAGCCTGAAGTGTGACCCCCGGATATGCGTTTCGACTATCCGAAAGAAAAAAAAGGGCGGAGATGATAAATGGGATGGAAGAAAAGAAGGAGAGAAAAAAAAAGAAGGAAAAAGTACAATGACAATATACATGCACCTTTTGCAGGGAACAGCAGTGCGTCGATGGGCGCAAGAAGCACAGCCAGCGTGGACTGAGGGACTGAGGGTGGGTGTCTTCGCCGCATTGTATCAGGCCTTGGAATGCACGACGGAGTGACAGCTACGGGATTGCGTTCGTGGCAGCTTTACAGTGGGACTATCCGTGCGTGTGACAATTTGACAGCTTGACAGCGACGCAGCGCAAGGCATATTTTTTTCTTGCATCGCTTGATGACAGCTGGATGACAACGACGTTGCGTGGTGACACACCACGTTTCACGGTATGGCTGCCTCACAATGGGACAGCGTGAGCTGTAAGGCAGCCGGATCATTGTGCGATATGAGAGGGGCCTCAAGGAAGAGGGGGGGGGTGTGGAAGGAAGGAAGGAAGGAAGGAAAGCAACCAATGGGACAGCCTTTGGTCGTTTCGGTCAAACACGACAACAGCAAAAGCAGCGGCGGCACCAATAACAAACTGGAGCGAGGGCCTTGCCACTTTCGCCCAACAGAGCGGTCACTTCGCGTTCACCCGCTGGGGGACTGGCCTGGGCTGAGACGAGTTCACTGACCGACTCGCAGATGAAACAACACAATCTGCCGGAAAAAAAAATCAAAATTGCGACGGCGATGATGACGAGGGCGGCGACCTCCGCCCCCGCCTCCCCCTATCGATACGCCTCGAGGGGGTGAAACCGCCATTCATCCCGGGCGGGGACTTCCCACCACCATCACTGGGTCAAGAGACTGTGAGGAGGTGAGTCAAGCCCGCGCCGCCAAAGCTCGCGCCGCCCAACCCCCCCCCCCCTCCCCCCCGGCGTTCCGCTTGTTCTACGCGAAGCGAAAAAAGTGTCGAAGATAACGGCGATAGCAGCAGCGAGATCGGCTGGTTGGCTGCCCCCCGAGACGGCTCTACCACAAAATAAAACAATACAAAAGAAAGGTCCAAGAAGAAAAAAGAAGAAAAAAAGAAAAAAGAAACGCAGAAAAAAAAAGAAACGAACGATCAAAATAGAACGAACGGGCAGACGAAGTCTTCTGCGGCAGGTGTGGATTGCTAAATACCAACAAATCTCCTCCACCCCTACCCCCTCCCTCCAGCCCTTCCCCCCCCCTCGCCTCCGCCCCCCGCCCCCCCCCCCCCCGGCCCCCAAAACCCAGTCATTCCGACCCCGGGGCCGCAATCCCTCCCTAAGAAAGTTTCAATCATCGCGGTGCACGGTAGGGTGGAGGAGTGGGCGCCAAGCCAGGACGCTTTTGTTCACCCTGACCCCCCTCCCTGAGGGGGAAAAAAGAAAAAAATGGAACGCAACAAAATAAAAGGGGAGCCAACAAAACCGGTCAGCGTTGCAATGCGTCGCATATGAGCGCGAGCGGAAGGGGTAAAGGGGGACGGGGGGGGCAGAGGGGAGAGGGGGGGGGGTACTCATATATTGCTTGCCTTGGTCATTTGACCATTGACCACGAATCCCTTTCGAGACGAAGCACCGTTCCTACGTCTAACAGGGACACCTCCAACCATTGGGCGCGCATTACTTTTGTTTCATACCTGGCATATTGCATAGATTTTTTTGTTGCTAATCTTATCCCCTTCCCGTTTCGCCGCCTGTGGCCACGATCTGTACCTCCTAGCTGAGCGATCGTTTTCTCGCTGCTATCTACTAATGTACCAAACTCCTCCATGTCACAGTAGTCTTCGTTCCCTCATCTCTTCCAACACATCCCGTCCCTCCTTTTCACATTTTCCTCCTATGTGAGTTCTACTCTCTGGGGGGGGGGGGGAGGGGGGGGGGTCAGGAATGACAGCTTCTATGTCGGGCATCTGATTAGGGAGAGCGAAAAACAGTGGCACTCATATCATAGGGTACGGTGCAGCTATTACAAAGAAAGCAGGGTTTTCATAGGGTCAGGTATGGAACTACTGATAGGATACGCTGGGACTACCCAGATCACACCGACCTTTGATGGCCCATCTTTTTTCGACGAAGACAGATCCCTCATCTGTATGATCTATAAGACCTGCTGCGTACAGATCGTTCTCACCCGAGGCAGACCGATCGTTTACTCACTCTGTGTTTTCGGGAGGCGCTGTTTTGCCGGGATAGCCCCCCTCCTCTCCCGCCCCTGCCGCCTCCGCGGCCTCTTCTGGAGTGGCCGCCGCCCATGTCGTCTCCCCCGTGCCCATCCCTGCCACACAAATAGATAACCAACCGATTACGCCGCCATCACATCGACAAAAGGAGGCGGTCAGTAAAGGGGGGGGGGGAGGGGTGGGGTGTGTAGGGGGGTACTCGATAGGAGATATGTACTCGATCTCATGCATGGCCGTAGTCGAGTGACCATAGAGACCCTCGCGTCCCTACAACGCCGGCACGGAGCATGTCGGGTTTTCACCGAGCAGGCAGGCATTGCTTGCACCAAGCACGAAGGGGGGTGGGGGGGGGAGGGGGGTCAGGTCGAAGAGCTACAACCGGCGACTAACTTTAGTATTTCCCTACAGCAAAATAACTCCCGCTCTAATTCCACGTAGCTTGAGCCCAAAAGGTGACGCGGGGTGATACATGGGGGGTAAAAATAATATCGCGCGCGCAAAAAAAAAAAACTGTACGTACGTACGTACATACGTACAGCCTATTGGGGCTCCTCCTACGGGATAGCGACCGAAACAAAAATGGCTTTTGGCGCCATCGCGAGCGCCCGGCAGTACACAGGTACGCACATACAACCATGTTGTGCTCGTGCCGCGCCGCACGACCCCACGCACCGCCGCCGTACCTCAGACAGACACCACACCAACGTCTATCCTATCCCCCCCAACAAGCACGCGGGGTGACAGTCGTTGTAGTCCCGTTACTCTTTATCGGAACCCTTTCCCCCCCCTTCTCTCTCAAGCCTCGAGGGTTGGTACGAACTGCAGTAGCAGGATCACTTTTTATCGGAACCCTTTCCCCCCCCCCCTCTCTCAAGCCTCGAGGGTTGGTACGAACTCCAGCAGCAGGATCACTCTTTATCGGAACCCTTTCCCCCCCCCTCTCTCAAGCCTCAGGAGGGTTGGTAGGAACTCGGGCGGCAGCAGGATACAGTACGTAACTGTCGTCAACTTGCGTGCGTTGGTAGAGGGCGGTATTTTCGGCGTTTTTACGGCGGCGGGGCGTAAACATAGTTTTTGGACCCGATCTGGAGAACGGTCCGATTTTTTCTTTGTGTCGTCAAAACTATGAACACTTGACATCATTCGCTCCTGAACTGTATACCGGTACCGGCTACTTAGAAGCAGTATATGGATGATGTGTTCAGAGCTAAGACACATATTCTATGGTTGATCGAGCGGGGAGGGGGGGGGGGGGGGGGGGGGGGAGAGAGAGAGTCAGACACTTGAAACGTTCACACACAGCAGCGTAGACGAGCGACGACAACGACGACGCATGCACGACATTCAAAAACGCCTCCACCCCCCCCCCCCCCGCCCCTAACTTCGGTAACCGCCCCTCCACCACGGCGTCAACCGAAAAGGCATAAATTGCCCCGCTAGGACAAAGAAGACGGAAAACAAAAACACTGGTACATAACGTACTATATGCAAGAAACACAGATGAGCCCGAAAATGTTGGAGGTGTCATTTTTCAAGGGTATAGGAACGGTGCTCCGTCTCGAAAAGGATGCGTGGTCAATCGATGGTCGATCTAATGATCTAAGGCGGAGCAACGCACGAGTATGTCCCTCGCCCCTCCACGTCTCGAACCCCGTCTCGAAAGAGATGCGTGATCTATGGCCAAATGACTTAAGGCAAGCAACGAACAAGAACCCCCAAGATTAGCAAAAAGTTTCCATGAAAATATATGGAAACAACGTATTGAGCGCCCAATGGTTGGAGGTGTCTCTGTTAGGAGTAGGACCGGTGCTCCGTCCCGAAAGGGATGCGTGGTCAGTGGTCAAATGACTAAGGCAAGCAACTAATGAGTACGCCCCCCCCCCCCCCCCCCCCCCCCCCCTGCTCCCCCCCCCTCCCCCTTCGCCCTTCTCACCCTCCGTGCTCGTGGGGGGCCCCCGCTCCCATTCTCCCCCCTCCCCCAGGCATACCCCCCATCCCGCTGACGCTGCCCGGCCTCTGCGGCTGCGGAGGTGTATGGGGTGGTCCCGGGTGGGGCGGCGGAGGGGCTGCCCCCGCGCCAGGGTGCCCAGGCATCATCTGGAAGCCCCTCTGCTGTTGCTGCTGCTGCTGCTGCTGCTGTGTTTGCTGTGTTTGTTGGACGGGGATTTGGGGGGGAGGTAGTTGCAGCTGTGGCTGTTGCTGTGGCTGCTGCTGCTGCTGCTGCGCCATCTGAAGAAAAAAAAAAAAAAAAACAAGAATACAAGATGAAAACAAAACGTGGAAGGCGTTCTTTTTTTAGGGGGGGTGGGTAAGGGGGAAGGGGGAAGGAAGGGAGAAATGTAGATGCGTACAGCATATACGAACCGTGTTAGGAGTGAGACACCCTCTACTTGGGCAGATAAAATACAGGTATACCTAGAATAGTGAAAATAATGTCATCGTGGGTTATACTTCGTATACGATGGGTTAGGGTTAGGGTTAGGGGTAAAAAGAGTTGCACCTGGTATCGGGTATACGGAAAAAGAGACGTGGGTGTACCCGGACATATTCATAGGTCGGACGGGTCACGATCTATCTATCTACAGACAGATCATCTACAGATCATCTATATATATCCCAACTTGCCGTTATGAGATTTTAAGCGGGGTGTGCCCGTTGTAGTACGGGGGACCATAGTTAATAGGACCAAATATTGTTAGTAAAAATGGTTAAATATATAGGTTTTTAGGTATACCATAGGTCCTATTAACTATGGTCCCCCGTAATAGTACGTATCCAACCCAGCAAACACGTCCTGCCGTAGATCATGCGCACTATACGGCTCCCATCCGGCGACGTGATCCTAGATCATACAGATCATACATATCAGGGATCTATCTGTGTGCCCTGAAAGGACTACTGTATTCCGTGCAGTGGGAACTTACTCGAGGTCTGAGATATTAGAAGAATACCGCAGGTGCCCATTCCCCAGTGCTCCTTTCGCTTGTAAAACTACGCCAAACTTCCCGCGGCTAAAGCTGCGCGCGTGTACCCCGTTCCTGCATAGGCACCGTAAAAGCCGCTCCCGAGTGCTCTTTTTTTGCATGCACTATACCTATACTTCACATAAAGTCAACTGGATAAAAAAAGACGTAGGATGCACCCTGCCAGTTATAACTCACCCGTTTCACAGAACTGCTGCACTGTACATTCAACCTAAAATTGACTCAAATTTCGAGTATCTAGTTGTGGCCAGAAAGGGAGCAGAATTACAATCCTGGAGGGGTTACACAGGTAGCGGGTACCACATTCCACACGTACCTGCGGCATCGGAGAGACGTGTGCCACGGAAGAAACCTGGCGTAGCGTACGCCGCATCAGCATACGCAGCAGGCCGGGGGGGGGGGGGGGGGGGGGGGGGGGGGGCCGTACACCGCATCAGCGAAGGCAGCGGGGCGGGCGGCGCAGGGGGGGGGGTGTACCCGATAGGAGAGATGCACTCGATCTCATGCATGGCCGTAGTCGTATGACCATAGGCCCTCGCATCCCTACAATGCCGGGACGGAGCACGCCGGGTTTTCACCGGCCAGGCAGACATTGCTCGCACCAAGCGCGAAGCGCCGTGAGGTGGAGGGCGAGCCGCATGAAGGGCGGGGGGGGGGGGGGTACTCATTTGCTGTCTGCCTTAGTCATTCGACCATTGACCACGCATCCCTTTCGAGACGGAGGACACACACACAGACACAGACACACACACAAAAATGTCACGGCGAGTAACATCCCGGACATATAATACGGGGGGGGGGGGGGGGGCATAGTTAATAGGACCAAATATTGTCAGTAAAAATGGTTAAACATATACCTGGTAGTTTTTTATGTATACCATAGGTCCTACTAACCCTTTTAGAACCGCAGTCCCGTTTTGGGGACAAACCACTCAAAGTTCGAGTTGTTTGTCCCCAAAACGGGACTGCGGTTCTAAAGGGGCTAACTATGGCCCCCCGTAACGGTAATAGTATGTACGGGTGTGAGACTATCTTGTGTGCGCGCACCACGGATACGCTACTGTACGTACGCTCAACCGGAAAGTGTGGTGAGCCGTAACGTTTTCTAGAACTGCAGTCCCCTTCGGGCCTTCGGGGGACAAAGAAATCGAAATCATGAGCGCGTTGTCCCCAAAACGGGACTCTGCAGTTTGCCTCGAAAGGGCGACCCTTTTGACACCGCGGTGTGCAGAAACATGCCTTTCACTCTAATTCCGAGTAAGTTTGTCGCCACTACCGCAGGGCTAGAGGGGTAAAGCCATAATATTACAACCCTCCCGGAGAATAACAAAAGCGAAAACAAACAACGACGACGACAACAACAACAACACCACCACCACCACCACCAACAACACCACCACCACCACCACCAACAACAACAACAACAACAACACCGACAACAACATAGGGTGTACGAGCGAATTCACCCTTTTAGAACCCCACTCCCATATGTGGGGACAAACCACTCTAAATAGAAGTAGTTTGTCGCCAAAACGGGACTGCGGTTCTAAAGGGGTTAAGGCCGTTCTGTTTCCGATCGCCGGGGCTCCTTAACCCCTTTAGAAGTGCAGTCCCGTTTTGGGGACGAACTGCTCGAAATTTGACTGGTTTGTCCCCAAAACGGGACTGCGGCTCTAAAAGGTTTCGC